>OZ010792.1:504606045-505206045 GCA_963932465.1 Maratus speciosus | reverse complement strand
ACTGCAACACTTTTTCTTCCTTACAACTTCCTTTAAACAGTCAAAAGAACAATCGCCTTCAACATTACTAACTCTAAAATTTGGAATAAAACCTCATAAAAAATTAACTAATGCAGTGAAAAAATATATATTTCTGGGAATAGGGCAGTGCATTTAGAAAATGAACCAATTATTGGAAGAATTTTACATTATCAGATGAAATATACACATAAAAACTTATACATACTTGCCAACTAAATTTCGGTAAAACTCAGAAGATTTTAGGCAAAAAATCAGAAGAAATCAGAAGATTTTGGCGAAAAATCAGAAGATTTTTTGTTTTATAACACTTTCAGTAGGGATTAAAAAACAGCTGAATCCTTATAAATAAACAAATTTCAAAGAGAAACTAATAAAATATTCACTAATTTGCAATTACACAATATATATTATGACAAAAAAGAATAACTTGAATATATTAATTTTTTTTTTTTTTTTTTAAATAGATATTCTACCTTTCACATTAAAGACACTTAAAACTTCTGACTTAATTTTTTTTTTTTTTTTTTTTTTTTTGAGGGTGATTCTGAGAAAGAAAACAAAAATATCTGAAATTCACAGCAAATTTTCTGAAAAGTTACAGCAGGGGGGAGGGGGTGTGGGGGGAATCCACTTCCGACACTAGCTATGCGTTTTTTTCTGCGGTCCTTTGACGAAATTCGCGATCTTTAGCCGATATTTGTGTTTTTTTTCGCAATCTTTTGACGAAATTTGTATTTTTTCGCGATCCTTTGACGAAATTTGCCGTTTTCCACGCGATCCTTTGACGAAATTTGCCGTTTTCCACGCGATCCTTTGACGAAATTGGCGAATTTTCTGCAAACGATTGACAAAATTAATTTTTTCCGGCGAAGATGTCGAAATTCGCAATATTTTTATGTCCGAATTTTCGAATTGGTGGCCGATTTTTTTAAATTTTTGGAAATGAATGCCTTAAATTTTCAGAAAATTCGAACCAAAATCACCCCTACGCGTCGTTTACGCAATCTTTTGACGAAATTCGTGTCTTTCCCGCAATCCATCGGTGAAATTTGGGATTTTCCCGCGATCCATCGGTGAAATTTGGGATTTTTCGCGATCCACCGGTCAAATTTGGGATTTTTCCGCGATCCACCGGTCAAATTTGGGATTTTTCCGCGATCCATCGGTCAAATTTGGGATTTTTCCGCGATCCATCGGTGAAATTTGGGATTTTTCCGCGATCCATCGGTCAAATTTGGGATTTTTCCGCGATCCATCGGTCAAATTTGGGATTTTTCCGCGATCCATCGGTCAAATTTGGGATTTTTCTGCGATCCATCGGTCAAATTTGGGATTTTTCCGCGATCCATCGGTCAAATTTGGGATTTTTCCGCGATCTTTTCACGAAACGCCCGTTTTTTCCGCGATCCTTTAATGGAATTCGCGTTTTCACGCGATCTTTTCACGGGAATAGTGTTTTTACGTCCTCTTTTGACGACGCTTTTTTTACCCGATCTTTTGACGAAAATCACGTTTTTTCGCGATCTTTTCACGGAATTCATGTTTTTACGCGCTCTTTTGGGAGAATTCTCGTTTTTTACGTGATCTTTCGACAAAATTTGCGTCTTTCCCGCGAACCTTCGGCGAAATTTCGGGTTTTCCCCGCAATCCTCAATACAAAACTCGCGTAAAAAGCGTAAGAAAAGGCCGAAAATCGGAAGAAAACGCATTACGCGCGTAAAATAGGAAAACATGCTGATTTTTCGGAAGAATTCTGAAAAAATCGGAAGAGTTGGCAGCTATGCTTATATGCTAGCAGGACTTAGATCATCAGAAATTTGTCTAATACTTTTAGGTATTGGATATAAACAAAAAGAAAATTAGATATCCAAAAAAATAAATTGACCACTTAAACAGTAAGTTGTTATCATATATATTAAAACATAAACCTGATTCTGTAAGTTCAGTCAAAAAAATTCACGCATTTGCGCATGCGTGAAGTTAAATTTACTAGATCTTCCATTTAGGGGAAGGAAAGGGCAGGTCTGGTTAGCAGAGTGGTCTAAAGCACCAGTTTAAAGGTCTGAACTTTTGTAGACGACGCAGGTTCGAACCCAACTCCCGGCAAAATGATTTCTGTACCATTTTTGGCGATAATTCATTTCGATAATGACATATTTTATTAGTAGGAGAAGTTATATGATTTTGATTTTATTATTATTTGAATGGTTTATCATTAAATAAAATTTAACACCCAAAAATATTTTGAAAAAGTATTTTTGATATTTTCTGCTATTTTTTTTTTTTAAATATTTCGCCTAAAATATCTTGCATGTAATTATAAATTAAATAAATTGAGCTGATCTACAACTTTTGTTTTCTGACCATTATCAAGAATATATAGGTGTGTGAGTCAGTAAGAAAAGCTTGCCATTCTTTTCCATAAAAAAATAATAAAACAGAAAGAAATGAAAATATTCATATAAGAACTATAAAATAAATTATCTTGATATCCATGGTTTAATATTTAGAAGATGAAGAAAACGGTATAATGAAATTCCAGTAATAAAAAGTATATATTATAAATCGTTAGTTGCATCAAGTTACAAAATTAGGCTTTTAGAGAATGATACCGATATAAATAAAATTCATGGCAGCTTTTAAAAGTCGTGTAGTTAAAAAAATAAAAATAGATATTGTTATTTTTAAAAAAATGAAACCGTAGTAAGTAATAAAAATAAATGCTCTGCCCAGTATTTTTTGGTAAATTTCTGATAAATGGCAAGCATAACTGGTTGTAAATTATAAACTTAAAGTTCTTTCACTCCATTCAATAGGTTAGACTGACAGCACCCTCTAGCTCGCATTCAAGAAATAGGAATCACTTATGCAATATAAAAATTTGTCAAGATTTCAATAATTAATTTAAAAGCAACTAATTAAAAATTCAAGAATTTTTCAATTCATTCAAGAATCAATTTTTCTAATGGAACATTCAAGTTATTTACCGTCAAATCTTGACGGGTACTATCTAGTACTTTATAAATAAAATCTACTGGTAATTTTTAAATAGCAAAATGAACAATCAAGTTTTCTTTTGATTAACTGCAAAAGTTGAAATAAGACCCGTTAAAAGGCTTCTACTGCATACTGTAGTTTAAAAAGGGGAAAAAAAAAATTAGCCCTTTTTAATCTCCACCATTTTACTACCATTAAATACAGCATTTTTTTCAGACAGTTAAGAGAACAAGGTTGGAATCAGAATTAACTCATAGATTTCAACTTGGTTATACTAAATTGCTAAAACACGGCAAATATATGCAATTAATCAAACAGGAAAATTATACTCATAATTTAACATTTTCTAAATCACCAATGATGGAACAGCATGGACCTAATTTTGAAGCAGCAAATAACTATTTTAGAGCAGCAAAAATGCTCATTTTGGAGCATCAAAATGTCGTTTTGGTATTCTTTGACGAAATTCATGTTTTTTCTGCAATTCTTTGACGAAATTCATGTTTTTTCTGCAATTCTTTGACGAAATTCATGTTTTTTCGGCAATTCTTCGACAAAAGTCATGTTTTTTCGGCAATTCTTCGACAAAAGTCATGTTTTTTCGGCAATTCTTCGACAAAAGTCATGTTTTTTCGGCAATTCTTCGACAAAAGTCATGTTTTTTCGGCAATTCTTCGACAAAAGTCATGTTTTTTCGGCAATTCTTCGACAAAAGTCATGTTTTTTCGGCAATTCTTCGACAAAAGTCATGTTTTTTCGGCAATTCTTCGACAAAAGTCATGTTTTTTCGGCAATTCTTCGACAAAAGTCATGTTTTTCGGCAATTCTTCGACAAAAGTCATGTTTTTTCGGCAATTCTTCGACAAAAGTCATGTTTTTTCGGCAATTCTTCGACAAAAGTCATGTTTTTTCGGCAATTCTTCGACAAAAGTCATGTTTTTTCGGCAATTCTTCGACAAAAGTCATGTTTTTTCGGCAATTCTTCGACAAAAGTCATGTTTTTCGGCAATTCTTCGACAAAAGTCATGTTTTTTCGGCAATTCTTCGACAAAAGTCATGTTTTTTCGGCAATTCTTCGACAAAAGTCATGTTTTTTCGGCAATTCTTCGACAAAAGTCATGTTTTTTCGGCAATTCTTCGACAAAAGTCATGTTTTTCGGCAATTCTTCGACAAAAGTCATGTTTTTTCGGCAATTCTTCGACAAAAGTCATGTTTTTTCGGCAATTCTTCGACAAAAGTCATGTTTTTTCGGCAATTCTTCGACAAAAGTCATGTTTTTTCGGCAATTCTTCGACAAAAGTCATGTTTTTTCGGCAATTCTTCGACAAAAGTCATGTTTTTTCGGCAATTCTTCGACAAAAGTCATGTTTTTTCGGCAATTCTTCGACAAAAGTCATGTTTTTTCGGCAATTCTTTGACAAAAGTCATGTTTTTTCGGCAATTCTTTGACAAAAGTCATGTTTTTTCGGCAATTCTTTGACAAAAGTCATGTTTTTTCGGCAATTCTTTGACAAAAGTCATGTTTTTTCGGCAATTCTTTGACAAAAGTCGCCTTTTATCCCACAACTCTTTCAATTCACAAAATTCGCAATCATTTGACGAAATTCGCATATTTTTCGGACCCTTTGTTGAAATCAGCGTGTTTTTCGATATCTTTTGACGAAATTTGCAGTTTTTTCCACAATCTTTTAATGAAATTCTCGTTTTTTTTCTTTTTCAAAATCTTTTGACCCCGTTTTGTTTGGTTTTTTTTTTGACAAAATTAGCGATCCTTTGACAAAATTTGCGTGTTTTTTGCAGCCTTTTGATGAAATTTGTGTTTTTTTTAGCAATATTTTAACAAAAGTAGCGTTTTTTCACGATCTTTTGACAGTGTTTTGTTCGTTTTTTGACAAAGTTAGCTATCCTTTGGCAAAATTCAAGTTCTTTTCGTGATTTTCTGACGAAATTCACATGTTTTTCGCGATCTTTTGACGAAATTTGCAGGGTTTTCCCTGTGATATTTTAACGAAAAAGCATTTTTCCACGATCTTTTGACCCTGTTTTGTTCGGTTTTTGACAAAATTAGCGATCGTTTGACAAAATTAATGTTTTTTCTCGCGATCCTTTGACAAGTAGTGTTTTTCGCGATCTTTTGACAAAGTTAGCGCTCCTTTGACAAAATTCACATTTTTTTCACGATCCTTTGACGAAATTCGCATGTTATTTGTGATCTTTTGACGAAAACCTCGTGTTTTTCACGATCTTTTGTCGAAATCTGAGACCTTTTGATGAAATTTGCAGTTTTTTCTTCTAAATTAACATTTTTTCATGAAATTAGCGATCTTTAGATTCACGAAAATTCACGCTTTTCTCACTATCCTTTCACGAAATTATGAGTGTTTTTCGCGAACTTTTGACAAAATTTGCATCTTTTCATGATCTTCTGGCGAAATTTGCGTTTTATTTGTGATCTTTAAACGAAATCATATTTTTTGTGCAATCTTTTGATCCTTGTTTTGTTTGTTTTTTGATGAAATTAGCAATCCTTTCCACAATCCACACTTTTTCGTGATCATTTGAGAAATATCGCATTTTTTTGCGATCTTTTGACCAAATTTGCAATCTTTTGATGAAATTCGGGTGGAAAATGATAGATTTGGCTCAAAAATTATTACTGAATCGGCGCCGTTGGGTGCAATTTTGTTGAAAAATGATCGTTTTGATGCAAAAATGCGCAGCATTATCGATTTGGCGCAGCTGTTCCATCACTGAATCACATATGCATTGTAACACATTTTATCCAAAAACTAGAGAAAGGATGATGCATAGTGTTACTACTGATCTTATTCTCTGTTTCTAATTTTCTCATTAATCTTATTATCTAATAAAAAGCTTTCAACTTATACAATCATAAAATAAAAACTAAATGTCCTACCTGTTTTTTCCTTCGCATAAGAAATAGCCTGGCATGCGATGAAGTAAATGACAGAACATTGAAATAATAAATCTTTAAATCTTCGAAATAAAAAAAGCTATATTACGTTGAACATTCATGTTACACAACATGCTTAAACACTCACAAAACAAATATTATATACATTATATTACAATTCGAGTATTAAAGTTTTCTTTTAAAGTTATTTTCTTTTCTCTACGTTCATATCTCGTTTCTAATCTGTTCTAAATCTGAGTCAATTCTCACAGAAAAAAAAAAACAAGTTCTGTCCGCTCTTGCGCAGTAGGATCATTCGGTCTGACATAACAACCGCAGGTGCGTTTTTGTTCTTGTTTCAAAGGGTAAGGGGTAAGAGGAGTTACGTGATTTCGCAACATCCTCCCACCTTGAGTTGTGATCCATGGGAGGAACTCAACAATTTAGAAGTCCAGATCGGAGTCTCAGAGGCGGTTTCACTAGTCGTCCACTTCTGGTAACCACAGGAGAGATATCTCTGTCACTGGGTTGGCTCTTTTCTACACTGATTCTAGTCGGATCGATTTGTGGAGTAGCCTTTCGTTGTTCATTAGGGACATTAAAGTTCACTTTCTGCTGAATTCTGTTATCTGATGGGGAATCGCTAGCTGCATCAATTTCCAAAGGAAACAGGCGTTGGAAAGGACAGAGGAAAATGCCATTTTCTGTTTGGACTTTGGCCAATCTTGCTATTTTGTCTTTTCCTGGAAATATATCTATTATCTTGGCTAAAGGCCAGTGCAGACGTCTTTTGTTGGTATCTTCCAGAAGAACGATGTCTCCTATTTGCAAAGGTTTGGAATTATCTTTCTTCATAGACTGTTGCCGCAGCTGTCCTAAGTACTCCGTTCTAAATCAGTTTCACATATCATTTCTTATTCTTTGACGATATCTTGCTCGTCTGTTAAGATCGTGGGAGTCTAATGTATCTATATCCGGGACACCGGATGTAGGCAGTTCTTGAAGGAACATCAATGGAGTTAAAGGTTCGGGATCGCGATTATCTTAGGAGATGTATGTTATCGGTCTTGAATTGATAATTTGTTCACAGTCACAGAGTATTGTGCTCAGTTCTTCGTAATTTAATGAGGCACGACCCAAAACTTTTCTTAAGATATCTTTCACTGTTCGCACGAGGTGTTCCCGCCACCCTCCCCACCAGGGGGCTGAATTTCCATCTGATCTTCTGAATGGAGGCTAATGTACTTATAGCTTGCCAATCCACACTGGAAAGGGCTCTGTTAATGCCAACAAAATTCTTTCCGTTATCTGAGTAAATTATATATGGTCTGCCTCGCCGTGCTATAAATCTTCTGAGGGACTGCATAAAGCATTCAGCTGATAAAGATGTTATCAACTCCAAATGTACTGCTCAATAGACAGCACAGGTGAATAAAGCTATCCACACCTTTGAACCATCGGCAAGGTGTAGAGGACCGGCTAAATCGACTCCCACCACTTCAAATATAGCTAGCTGCATCTCTGATTCTGTCTTCAGGTGGGATTCCTGGTTCGACCTCTGTCCTGGGTGTTTGGAATCTTTGACACTTAACACATTGTCTAATGACGTTTCTGATATACTTTCTTGATTTCAAAATCCAAAATTTTTCTCGAAGTTGAGCCATTAATATGCTAACTCCAGCGTGATGATTTTCTAAATATTTTTCAAAAATTAACTTCTGGACCACAGGATGTTTTGAGGGCAAAATTATTGGATAACGAAAATCTTCTTTGTCTTGTCTACAGATTATATTTGTTTTTGCTCTCAAAAGTCTGTTTTTGTCTAATGGCCGTAAGGCTCTTAATTTGGGATCTGTGCTTCCTGAAAAGGATTCTTTTTGTGCTAATCTGAGTTAGAATTTCATCACCTAACATCTCCGTTGATGAACTTGAAAAAGCAGAAAAAATATTTCTTTCTTTCTTGTGTTGTTATAAAAACGATATATAAATGCAATCATTCTTATGTTTTAAGAGGAAAAATATCGATAAAAACGGTATAAATCAGTGTCTTCATTGTCTAAAAGTGTTAGGATTGTCTTTTTCCTTTCTTTATTTATTATATCCTCGTCAGGGTGTTCTTCTGGTTGTGGCCACTGATCTTCCGGTAAATACAGCCAAGCTGGTCCGTCCCACCATCATGATTTCTCCAATTGCTCAAAGGAACATCCTCTGGATGGGAGGTCTGCCGGATTTAAATTTCCTGGTATATGTCGCCAATCTTCAACTTGGGTAAGGCTTCTGATTTCTAAAGCTCTATTGTGGACAAATGTACCCCAAGATTGTTCTCTTCTTATCCACCCTAAAGCTGCTGAGGAATCGCTCCAAAAGATTGTCTTCTCTGGTTTCAACTGAAGATCACTCATGATAGTTTTAGCGAGTCTAGCTCCAATGAGGCACGAGAGTAGCTCCAGTCGAGGAATTGTGAGTTCTTTAATGGGCGCTACTAGCATTGACTAACTGAACTTTGACTCCTTCTTGTGTTTGACATCTAAGATACACGCAAGTGGCATAGGCGTGTCTACTCTCATCGGAAAAGGTATGCAAGGAAATGTTTTCATTTTCGGGTGATACATTCAACCAACGTGGAACTTGAATTTCTTGTAAAAACTTAATTTGTTTTAACCAGGTGTCAAACTGTTTTCTTAAATTTTCAGGAAGTTCTTCATCCCATTTCAATTTCTGTTTCCAGGTTTCCTGAAGAATTAATTTTGGAATAAGAGTGCTTGAGGCGGAGAATCCTATGGGGTCAAAAATCTTTTGGGTAACCGATAAAATTTTTCTCTTTGTGAGTGGTTCTTTCGTTTCAATTTTTTCCTCTATTTTACACATTAATCTATCTTGCTCTAAGTCCCAGACCAATCCCAAAACTGGTGCTAACTTTGTATTTTCTTCAGAAACATCGATCATGGCCTGAGGCAAATTTGATTGCCAACATCTTAAATTAAAATGAGCTGATGATAAAATACACTGTGATTCTGTTATAAATTTTCCAGTATCTGCGATCGATTTTAAACTAGTAATGGAATTGTCAATGTAAAATGAATCTTTCAAAATTCGTGCTGTATTTTCCCACTGTTCGGGTACTTGACTTAAAAGATGGTTTAGTGTACCCATTAATAAAAACGGGCTTGAAGTGAGCCCGAAGACTACGCGACAATGTCTATAAACTTTTAAATTATGTTTGGAGTCGAACCAGAGAAAGCGTAAAAAATCATGATCTTTTTCTGCGATTTTTATCTGGAGAAATGCTTTTTCAATATCTGAAGAAATAGCTATTTTGTATTTCCGAAAACGATTCAAAATGCTCGGAATTATTTCAATCAAATTAGGTCCCTTTGTGAGACAGTCGTTCAAAGAAGGAGAGTTTGCATTATGTGCGGAGGTATTAAAAACTGGACGCATTTTCGTCGTTTAACTATTTTCTTTAATTACTGGTCTGTGGGGCAAGAAATGTACTTTATTCTCCTTATCGTCTGAAATTTCTTCTATAATATTATAATCCTTCCACAAATTAAAAATTTCTTCATATTCTGGTTTCTTATTTGTTTTGATAAGTTTTTGTTCTGTCTTGCGCAAATGTTTCTCTGCTAATACGCGATTGCTCGCTAAAATTGATTTATCAACAATCCAGGGTAGTGTCACTTCGTAGCGGCCACTTTCATCACGTTTGACTGTTTCAAAATGGTTATAAGTCTCTCTAGCTAAATAGTCTTTATTTTTGTAATCTTCATTAGTGATACCCAAGGTATCTAAGTTCCACAGTTGTGATAAACTGGCATTTGAAATAATGACAGCGATAGAACTGACAACGAACTTTCTGAATCATTTCCATTACCCTCTGTTTTCCCCATAATTGTCCAGCCTAACTTTGTTTCAAAAGCTGTTATACCCAAATCAGGAAGATATTTTATATTATCTGTGAATAATTTCGCCGCCATGTCAGCGCCGATTGAAATGTGTAAGGATTTTTCCTAAATGACTGCGCACCGTAATTATTTTGTGTGGGTTTTTCATTTATTTCATTCAGTGATGACGCATACATTTTCTCTCTGGATATTAATTGCTTATGTAAGAATGATATTAAATCTTGGACATTAATTGAGTCTTCATGCGTATTATTAAATTCCAAAACTAGGTCTCTCGGTAATAATTTAAATAAAATGGGGGATAATAAACTTCCATAAGAGTCTAATGAAATGTTAAGGGACCTCTAGACTTCTAATGTTCATTTGTATCTCATAAAAAAGTTTTCGAAATGATTTGGTGTCATTTGAGCGGAGTTAAATTAAGAAATTTATTTGTATGTACCGAAATTAACATATCCTTATTCCTGTACCTTTCTTTCAAAATATCAACGGCCTTTAAATAATTATCTGCAGTGACACAAAATCCATCTATACTTTTTAATGGAATGGGGGCTAGAAACTTTTTAAATAGTTAAATTTATCTACTGGATCTAATGCATCATTGTTGTGAATGGTTGTTTCAAAAGCTGACCAAAACGAAAGCCATTCAACAAAATCCCCAGAAAATTTTGCGATATTCAGTTTCGGTAATTTAATGCTTACGTTTTCCTTTAAGGTATTTTCTCGTTTAGAAAATGAATCATCCCGTGTTTTCTTTTTATCTAACTCTTATTTTTCTGTTTGCTCTAAAGTGCCATGACGTAATTTTCTCTTTAAATTCGCGAGTGCCCTGTAATTCTGTATCTAATTGTGCTTCTTGCACCGATTTTTTAATTTCCCCGTCTGCTCGTGTCAGTTCCATTTCTGTCACACTTAACTGTTCCACTACTTCTTCTAAATCAAAAATGTCTGGTTCTCCCTCTTTCAAAATAGCTTCTATTTTATTTATAAACTTATTTATGCTTTCACGTAGCACAGCTCTTTCTTTTTTGACGATAACTAAACTTTCAGCCATTGCTAACTAATAACAACAACAACTAAATTCTATTAAAAAGTACAATTCTCTATATGTTCAACAGTTTTTAGTAATTTTTCAGTTCTTCAAATTAAATAGCTTGATAAACAATTTCTAATTATTCTAATATCTTATTCTAGTTATCTTATAATTAGGTCGTAATCCCGGCAGGGATGCCAAATGTTACTACTGATCTTATTCTCTGTTTCTAATTTTCTCATTAATCTTATCTAATAAAAAGCTTTCAACTTATACAATCATAAAATAAAAACTAAATGTCCTACCTGTTTTTTCCTTCGCATAAGAAGAAATAGCCCGGCATGCGATGAAGTAAATGACAGAACATTGAAATAATAAATCTTGAAATAAAAAAAGCTATATTACGTTGAACATTCATGTTACACAACATGCTTAGACACTCACAAAACAAACATTATATTACAATTCGAGTATTAAAGTTTTCTTTTAAAGTTATTTTCTTTTCTCTACGTTCATATCTCGTTTCTAATCTGTTCTAAATCTGAGTAAATTCCCACAGAAAAAAAAACCAAGTTCTGTGCGCTCTTGCGCAGTAGGATCATTCGGTCTGACGTAACAACGGCAGGTGCGTTTTTGTTCTTGTTTCAAAGGGTAAGGGGTAAGAGGAGTTACGTGATTTCGCAACACAGTTTTCTTCCATACAGAGAATAAAAAATTATAAGTATAATATCAGCATACAGTGATGTTTAACACGAAAACACTTAACATGAAAAATCGGTTAACAAGAAATGATATAACGGTTCGGACAGTATACTATGCAATTTAATACATATTTTTCCTTAACACACAAAAAAAAAAATTGGCTTTTGTTCTAGTTAGAGTTAAAATTGGTGAATTTTGTGTTAAAACCACTGAAAGATACTTAACTGGAAATCGAAAAAAAATTTGATGTCGGAAATATTTTCGAGGAGTTATGTATATAACTGTATTTAAAGAACCCCTTTTTGTAAAGAAGAATACAAGTCCCAGGAACACAGGATTGGAAAGTAGATGCATCATTGCGTTCTGAACAACTAATAAAATGCAAAAATTTGTATACAATCAGAAAAATTTGCTTTATTGTGACAAAGACAAAAAATCAGACATCCAAGGAAGTTAGTTAATCATTGTACTTTTCATTTATAATAAGATGTCATCATAATAAGGACAAAATAAAATATAACAAGAAATTTACTTTCAAAAAGAAAATATGCAATTTTAAATAACCAAAGAAACAATCAGCATCATGATGATAAAGTGTAAATGCTTAAATGATATCCATTGAAAACCAAAGCAATTATACTTATTTCTGGGAACAAGAAAGTGTAAAGGATAAAATTTAAAAAAAGCACAAAAAACATTCATACTGCAATTAATCACCAACTTTCAGGCATACATTAAATAGTAAATTAACATCAATTCATCTGGACTTAAAGAGCAATCATAACAGAAATTTAATTTTTTTTTATTAGTATGACATACACATGCAAAGAAGAATGAACACCCAGTATGGCATGCACTTTGTAAAAATGATTTTAAAATTACTAGCTTTACATGTAAGATTTTAAACATTCAGCCAATTTATTGTCACATTAAAGGAAAGTTTTTCAGGCAGTCAAGGGAACAAAAGTGTTTTTAATCATTAATTCATAACACAAAATTTAGCCTCATCATATTTAAACAACTGAAGTGCCAAAAAAAAATAAAATTTTCCAAAATTACTTAATATTTAATTATATTAATATTATAATAAATATAATATTATAATAATTATTATTAATTAATAGAAGAAATTTGTTAATTTAGAAAAATGCAGTCTATTTTCCAATTTTATTCTTATATTACAGAACTAGTTCATGAGAAATCAATAACTAAAATTTAGGTACATTGCACATCCCCCCCCCCCCAAAAAAATATATATATTAGAAAATTTGGCATGCAATAAGATGTTATAGCTAACAAAGAAATAGTTTTAAAATAATTTGACAATTATTACGCAGCAAAGGTAACAAAAGCTGGTTTTAAACAACTTTATACTCATGAACAGTAAAAAATAAAAATCCCTAAACATTTCTATTAAAGTAAATATTTCTAGAAATGCACAGTACAATAATCTGTTATGGATCAACACTAATAATGTACATTATTGTAAAGTGATCTTTCATTTAAACAAAGAAAAAAAAAAAATTTAAGATTAGGTACTGTTAAGCTCTAGTATCTTGGCATTTCACGCATGGAGATTCGGACGATTCTAGTCTGGATAATCGGCAAAAGGTAGTAAACGCACTAGAGAGAATGGCATCCAAAATTGGCGCGTTAGCCTAAAATAACAACCATAAGTGGAAATTTATTTTTGAAAATATATTTTTTTATAAATATATTTATATTTATAAATATATTTATTATAAATATTATATATAAATATATTTATTTTTATAAATAAATTGTTTAACTGTGGTCGTTTCTAATAGCAATAATTTTATTAATAGTTATATTTAAAAGCTTAAACGATGCTTCTGATAATAAAAATGATGATACCAATAATCGGAATGAACTGTAAAAGCACCTAGACATATTTTCAACAATGGCAATTCTTTACATATAAAAATTAATGCAGATCATTTCATAATATTTTAAATATGAATTTATTAATGATTTTATAATTAAAAAGATGCGTCTGAATTTTTAAAAAATGCCTACGTTATGTTAGGATGTTTTCATTGTGTATATAAATTTCTTTTTTTTTTTTCTAACTAAATTTAAAATGTTAGACATATATAAATTAAAAGCTATTACATGTGACTTTAATCACGTAACATTTAAAGAATAAATGCATTAATCAAGGGGGAAATTCACTTACAATAATTAAACATTTAACCAACTCTTTATCTCATTTTTAAAGTAGATAAAATTTGTTATTCTCCCAGTTTGCATATTTTTATTTTTATATATAGGATCATATAAATGCCTTTCAAGAGCTCGAAATTTCATACACTTTCCCTAATATTAATTAGAGAACGAATTCATTACCTTCTAATTTTATTTTATTATCTCTATTTATTCTATTTTACATTTATTCCGTTCATGCATATTGAGATATTTTTTACTATAAATTTCGATATTTTAAAAAAAAATTATATATAAGTATCAGAAAGTAACTGATGATAACTCAATAAGTAACTGATTAATTCCGATATTTTTTATTGAGTTTTCCATAGTACCTTTAAAAAATAGGGAGGAGGGGGGGAAAGAGAATTTTATGTTTAATTAATGGCATTGTCTTTTTGAATTATTTGTTTATTTAATCAATCGATGGTGCATTGATAGGAATAACTTGAGCGTTTATCAGATTTTACGCCTAGTGCCGGATGACCATTTGAACTACATTTGCTTGACTCTGCATGGTTGCAACATTAAATTAAGTGGTTATAAAACTGAATATTATATTTTAAGAATGTACACTAGGGATGTTAATGTTAAACCTATGGGAGCATTCACTTCAAATGTATCACTTATATTTTTAATATTTTTAAATGATTTTTTTTTCTTTTTGCGTAGAATAGCTGAAGTTTCTCTCTAACCGGGCTAGTTTTTACTTTTTCGATCTAGGGTGCTTTCTTTAATAATGAGTACACTTTTACTTTCAGAACAGACTCCGAAAGTGAAAGTAACTTTAATGTATTATAAAAGAAACCTAAAACTCTTTATACTAAAACTTTGTAAAAATCTAGAAGTAACCCGTTTATAGATCGACCTCAGCTATTCTAGAGAAAAATCATTTAAAAATTTTAAAATTCAAGCAAGAAATTTTAAAAGAATGTTCCCTTCCTCCTCAAAAAATTTCAGCACTTTTAAAATTTCATTTCGCTCCTTGGAATGAATAATTTTCTTTTTCAGTGGCATTTTGTCAAGGCGAATATGGTTGACAAAGATCGATAAGGATAATATAAAAGACAAAGAGCAAGATAAACCTGAAATACAAGCAAACGCTACGATCTGAAATAGTAAAATCACCATGGAACAAGGAATATACATTTTACAGTTATTTCCAACTCCTTTGAAAATCACAGATAAAAGAGTAAACTTGTACTGGTGGCGCAAATCCATATTCCAGGATTTGGCGGATTGACCGTTCGCCAATGACGCACTTGTACTTGGCAACCTTTGACCCTGAAACCCCTGGTCAGAAATATTCTCCCAAGGTCACCTGCCAAGATACCAGAGCTTAGCAGTAAAAGGAATTTGTTTTCCATGAATACAGGATTAGAAAAATCTAACTGCATTAAGCAGTTCTGAATAAAAAATTTAACACGCAAGATCTTGTCTATAGATAATGAAAACGGGAAAAATTTGTTTTATTACAATAAACAGAAAGGAAAATCAGACATCCAAGGAAGTTAATTAATCATTTTACTTCTCATTTATAATAAGATGTCATCATAGTGGACAAAATAAAATATAACCAGAACTTTACTTTGAAAAAGAAAATATGCAATTTTAAATAGCCAAAAAAAAAACAATCTACACCATGATAAAGTGTAAATGCTTAAATGAGATACATTACAAAACAAAGTAATTATATTTATTTCTGGGAACAAGAAAGTGTAAAGGATAGAAAAAAACCTTCATAATACAATTAATCACCATAACTTTCAGGTATACATTCAATAGTAAATTCTCGCCAATTCATTAGGATTTATAAAAAAGAGCAAAGAGAAACTGTTTTTATTAGTATGCGACATACACATACAAAGAAATAGAAAGAACACATCTGGTACGGTAAGCACTTTGCAAACTTGATTTTGAATTTACTAGCTTTCCACAAATTTTAAACATTCAGTCACTTTATCACATTAAATGAAAGTTTTTCAGACAGCCAAGGGAACAAAAGTGCTTTTAATCATTAATTCATAATGTAAAACTTAGCTTCATCATATTTAAATAGCTGAAATGCCCAAAAAACCAGAAATTAAAATTACAAGAAATTTGTTAATTTTTAAAAAGGCTGCCTTTATTCTAATTTTATCCCAACATTAAAGAATTTATTAGTTCATGAGAAATCAACAGCTAAAATTTAGGTACATTACACAATCCCCATCAACATTTAGAAAATTTCATTTGTAATAAGATAACATCATTGCTAAAAAAGAAATAGCTTTAAAAAAATTTCTGACAATTATTACACAGCAATGAGAACAAGCTAATTTTACACTTTATCCTCACGAGCAGTAAAAATTAAAAAAAATTCCCTAAACACTTTTATTAAAGTAATTTCTAGAAATGCACGATATATAATGGATCAATACTAATATTGCACATTATTGTAAAGCGTCGCAAAACCCAGTGATAAAGAGATAAAGAACTATAATAAAGAACACATTTCCAAATAAAAAATTAGTTAAAATGAAAAAAGAATATATTTTCCAGGAATATAGGGTTAGAAAAGTCTAACTGCATCATTCAATTCTGAATAAATATTGTAAGATTTTGTATACACACATATATATGGAACCAGGAAAAGTTTGTCATTACAATAAACAGAAAGGAAAATCAGACATCCAAGGAAGTTAATTAATCATTTTACTTTTCATTTATAATAAGATGTCATCATGGTAAGAAAATAAAATATAGCCAGAAGTTTACTTTGCAAAAGAAAATAGGAAGTTTCATTCAATTAGCCAAAGAAACAAATCAATATCATAATGAAGCATAAAAGTTGAAATAAGATCCATTTAAACAAAACAGAATAATTACTTATTTCTGGGAAGAATAAAGTACAAAGAACAAAAAAAATACTAGTCATAATGCAATTAATCCCTAATCTAACTATAATAAAATTTCAGACATGAATTAAATATTAAATTCACATCTGTCCGTATAGATTTATAATAAGAGCAAACATAAAATAAATTTAATTTGTTTTATTAACATATGACATGCATGTAAAGTGGAGTACACATTGTTGCTTCAGAGCAACAGTAGGACATCTAGTTCTAGTAATAATAAACAAGTGGGTAAGTGTGATCACAGATCGCACAAAGGGTTTCGTTTAATACTCCTTTTAGTTCCACATTTTACAACCAGGAGGCGCACCCTATTCTACACAAACCTCTATCAGAATGAAACTGTTTTACAACTTATCCGTAGCACCCGAGATAAAGAGCGCCCCCTGGCAGTAAAAAGTAGAACTGAATTATGTAAGACTATGTGCATAATAGGAAAGAGTGGTTCATGGGGCGTCGACAAATGTTAGAAAAGTACCTAATGGGTCCAATGGGAGGTGGAGGTTAGAAAAATTGCTTAAAATACACAAAGTAGAATTCAGATGAGTAAATAATATAAGACATAAGACTTTTTGAAAATTTTATGATTTTTCGTGTGATCACAAGTGTTTTGCTATAAGAATGCAAAATTTCAAGTCTTCAACTTAAATAGGGGCTCAGAAAAAAAAGCTTAAAATACACAAGTTAGAACTCACAGGGATAAATATGACTCAAAATTTTATGATTTGTCGTTTGATGTGAGGTGTTCAGCTATAAGTATGCAAAATTTCAAGTCTCCAACATATATAGTTTCTGAGAATGGGCTCTGTGACGGACAGACAGAGGAAGAGCGAGACGAATAGGGTTTCGTCAGATGAACGAAATCCTAAAAATGAGGTGTCCAACTCACTGCTCACAGTTATTTAATGCCATCTCAGACAAAGATGATTCTGAGTTTTAAAAAGTTTTCTGAAAAGTTACAGCAGAGGGGGAAATCCACTCCAAGCATTAATTATGTGTTTTTTCTGAGGTCCTTTTATGAAATATGCGTTCCTTCACGATCTTTTAACGAAATTTGCATTTTTTCGCAATCATTTGACATAATTTAGTGTTTTTTTTTTTTCGCGATACCTTGACGAGATTAGAGTTATTTTACGATATTGACAAAATTTGTGGGGTTTTTTTTTGCTGATCTTTTGACGAAATTTACATTTTTTCACAATTTTTTTGACAAATTTTTATGATCTTTTGAAGAAATTCGCGATTTTTCAACAAACAATTGATTAAATTAATTTTTTTGTTGACCATTTTTTTTAAGTTCGAGATATTTTTATGTCCAAATTTTTAGAGTGATGACTGATTTTTTTAAATTTTCGAAAATTAATGCTTTAAATTTCTGGAACAGATTCAATCATCTCAGATGTGTTTTATAAAAATTCCCGACTGTTTCATTAGAGGCAGAAAGTTTTTCATAGACATCTCATTTTCGGTTATAACTAGATGTCCTATTGTTTCTCTGAGGCAATGCCATCTTATCATGTAAGCACTTTTACAAAGATCACACCATATGATAAAGTTGTCAATTTGCTACTTTTCATATAAAGATTTGAAAACATCCAGCCACTTAACTAGCGCATTAAATAGAAGTGCCAGTTATTCAGACAGACAAGGGAACAAAAGTGTTTTAATCATTAATTCATAATCTAAAACTTAGCTTCATCATTTAAATAGCTAAAGCACACAAAATGTTAAATTTTTCAGAAATTAAGTTTTTTTTTTTGCAGATTATAGTGTTTTCTCAATGCAAGTTCACGAATAGAATAAACAGATAGAAAAAACTCGATTTTTAAAATTTTGGATAAGGCGAGTTTTGAAACTCATGTCCTCATATAAATTAGACAATTTATATTTTAATTGCTGTTCCTGGTTTAATGTACAACGTAATTATTGGTTCTGCATTTAAAAATTGAGTTCCAAACATAAAGCTTGAAAGAGATGTTTTCTTCTTGGTCTTAAAAAAAGTACAGACAGAAAAAAATTCTTTGCCTTCACAGACAGTAAATAATAGTTGTAAAATTAATTTACACTTGTTTGGACTAAAAATATCATGCACAATATTTTAGAAATAGACTTTTCCAGGTGTATTTTAGAAAAATTCTAGTCTACCAATCTAACATTTATGATTGGATAAGTTGAAGATTAAATATTGTATCAAGATTAAAAGTTTAACACCCAAATTCCCAAAAATGCAAAAATCATGTAGTTTATAGGATAACAAATTGTTAGCTGCATAATTACAAATATTAGAAACTATAAAATTACCTTGAAACTATATATATTAACCCTTATTTTAAGTCACTTCTCATAAAATATTAAAAAAAGCAGTTTTTTTTTCAGACAGCCAAGGGAACAAGAGATTTTAATCACAACAACTCATAATATACAAGTTAGCTTCATCATCTGAAACTGCTAAGATCATTAGCAAGAAACTAATTCTTACAGACAACCATAGAAAGCTGCATAAAATTATAAAAAGTTGCAAAATAACACGAATAGACTCAGGATATGCAGTTTTTAGTTTTATTTTTCTTTCGATCATAAGATTTTCCACTTCTTTTACAAAAAAATTCATAAAATCCAAGACAATAAAATTTTCTTTTGACATTTTAGTAAACTCTTGCACATGTCTTCAATTTTAGATATTTCTTAAACCACAATTCTGTTAAAAACTTGTTATACAATATTTGATGAAACTATATTCTATTGACCAGCTCTATCGTAAAATCAATGAAGCAAACTTTTTAAACATGAAGCAAATATTAAAAAAATATTAAGGAGATATGTTTATTTTTGCTGTCAAATATCACAAAAATTTCAGAAAGTGTATTAATGAGTTTCAAAAAAAGGGGATGTGCAAAAGAGCAAAAAGAAGTGGTAATTTCCGGTTCTGATTTATTATAAAATTAGATTTTTTTATTTTTTTTTAAAGGGGGAGGGAATTTTCTATCCCTGGTGGCATAAAGATTGTGCTAATTCCTAGACTTTGGATAAAATATTCAAATTCACAGATTAATTGGTAATTTCGAAATTAGTGTGCGACCCTGGATTTTGTCTTGTTGCACTTTCCACTTAGACCGGTTATATGAAGATGCTGCCAAATGTGGTATCCGGATGAACTACCCTCTCTACAAGTTTTGGAACTTTAGTGAGAAGCAACCCTTCCAAGGATTTTTCTTATGGGAGCCACACAGTACCAGTACCTGACCAGGAGTGTAGTTTTAGAGGGTATACTGAGGTTACCCATATACCTTCTGGATTACTTTAAGGAACTCAGCTTTCCCCGTTTCTCAAATAAAGCTGTAGTGCATATTCTAGGCATGAAAGTCCATGACTCTAGCATATATTTTCAGCTTACCTATAGTGTATACCCTCTTTTTTCTTTCTTTTTAACAACTACAACACTGTACCTGACATTTCTAGGTTCTCCAGGCATTTTTGGTTTTATATATATATATTTATATATTTGTTTTGCAAGCAAAGTACAATGGAAAAAAATGTTCGAATAATTTTAGTTACCATACGTTTTGCCAGATATTAGAAACTATGAAATTGATTTGAAACTAACAAGTCACTTGATTGTCATAAAATATTAAATGAAATTAGCAAATATTTTTTCAGACAGCCAAGGGAACAAGAGTTTTAATCACAATAACTCATAACAAGAAGTTAGCTTCATCATACTAAATTGCTAAAATCATACAAACAAAATAATTACTAAAGGCAACCACATAATTTTTTGAAAATTTGATAGATAAAGTTATAAAATAACGCAGACTAAAAAATAATAGTTTAATTTTCTTTTATCCATAAGATTTTTTTTAACACTTTTATAGAAATTCATAAAACTCAGGTTGACAGATTCTCTTTCAACACTTTGTTACTAAACAACCCTACATCTCTTCAATTTTAGGTACTTCTTAAAAAATAATTCTATTTTAAAAGTTTTTTCTACAGCTAATTTAAAGATTTCAAGAAACAGAAAATGCATGCAAGCTGCTTAGGTGTTAAAGGATTAAATGTAATGAGGATGCTGACATTTAAGTACTGAACCAAGAAATATTCAACACAGCAAAGACAAATAACAGCAGGTGTTCACAATAGGTAATTTTTAATAACAAATCTTGAGAAAAACAAAGTAGATTATAGAATCCTCCACTAATTTGGCAACTTTTTGGAGAGCAATAAATACACTAAATATGACAATGTCATAGTAAAAACACTGAGGAGTAAATTTCGATGGGACGAAAATTTGATTCATTCTTTTTTCAGTTTAGTTTCCATATTTCCAATTGGTCTGGAGTTTTCAGATTGATTCAAAATTACAGTATCAAACTATCAGAAATATGATACACGTGTTTTTGTCTGTATCAAAAATAAAATATTGGTAATATTTTTCATATTCAAAGAGAAGACGAAATTATTTACTGTAACGTAGTAAAGAAAGTATAATCTATGATCACATCTCAATGTACATTTTATTTAGAGGGTCAATGCAGGTTTTTACTCTTTAGGCCCATTTTGTGAAAAGTTATTTTTGTGAAAAATAACAATTTGTAACGAAAGTTGAAATCCATTTTACCCAAATTCGAACCAAGCATTTTTATTAACAAAAACTTTTTTAAATCCTCTGACTAAAGTTTTTGTTTGACAAATTACATGTTTTAAAACTGTTTTTATGAAAAGGAATGTCAAGGGGCCCATTTTATTAAGTTCATTTTTGTGAAGAGGCCCATTTTTATTAAATTTATTTTTGTGAAGGGGCCTATTTTATTACATATATTTTTGTAAAAGGGCCCTAAATAGGCTCCAAATTTAATCCAGATCAACCTCTGATTTATCATGCAATAAATCAAATACATACTCATTCATATTTAAAGTATTGTATTTTCATCTGAAACAGCTCTTAAAATTTGTGAAAATCCCAACAACAAAGGACTGTAATTTAAAAAACGTTAACATTTATTAAACATTAAAAAAAGGGGGGCATTGTATAGTTTTATATGCTACGCACTTTACTTGATTTTACAAACTTTTGAACGCTTTATGGAAGGTCTCCTATTACTAATATATGCATTTTTTTAAATTAAATATTGCGTTGTACTAAAAAGAATCAATAATAAGAGCAAAAGAGAACATGTTGTAGCAAATTGCAAACAGTTGAAAAAATTCTAAAGTATTTAATGAATTACAGAAAAAAATTGTTTTGATACTTTGGATATAGATTTAACTTATATATTTCAATTATTCTACTAATAAACAATCCAACATGGTAAAAAATATTATTGTAATTTAATAATTTCACCACATTGCTCCATCGATATAAAATTACTTTTAAATAAACGATCTTGAAATTTACTCAGGTGCTGCTGACAAGAAGTTGACATATACAGAAATCTGACCCCTAGGCCAATAAAATAAATTCCATGCTGCACTCTGTACAAAATACAATAGACTCCCTCAAATCCGCAACCCTAAAATTTGCATATGATCACAGATTACATTTTGGGAAAGAAAAAAAAAATAATAATAATGACCCACAAGAAAAATTCTAGGGGTTTCTTTTTTTCACGGACAACCGGATGCAGGAATCTATTCAATCCCAAGGTGTCCCGCTATTGAAAGATGAAAGGTTTTACTTATATTTGAATATACAGGTAAAATTAGTATTAAAGATATTGTAGATTATTTTTTCATAATTGCATTAAAACACGATTTATGTTCCATTCACTTTGAGATTAAATATGTCTGGTTCAGGTTGCAGGTTTTTCAGGTACAATGTACAACCCAAGGTATGCAGGACTACTTCTGTTTGAAATTTCAGGTTGAATGCCGCAAATTGTATGACCATAAATAAGCATTGAACAAATCAGTCATTTTTACAAAGGTTTTCATTTTATTGGATAAAATAAAATTAATTTCACATTTTTATAGTAACCGACATTTCAGGAATTAGCCATTTTATTTAGATATTATAAATACTTACTTCAGCAACAGCTTGGTGACTTCTTACAGGTTTCAGTTGGTTAACTCCATGATTTTTGGGTTTACCATAAGTACATCCTTTAGGTACTTGCTTCTTGCGTCCACCTCTACGAATCCTTATACGATATACAACAAACCCTGCAGAAACAAGCATTATTATTTAACAATCAATAAAATGAAAAAAAAATTACATGAACTGGTAAGACCAGAGCTTAATATCAGTAGCAATATAAGTATTGTCAACTCAGTGTATTTATAAAATGTTTCATAAAACTCCTTACAAACATATTTTTATCACAAAACATTAACTCTTAGCGATTCTGCTAAAATTTACAAACCTGCTACTATTGATATTGAATGCTGGCAATCCTCTTTTAGAAATCTAAAATGCAATGTAATATTCAATTTGTTTTGTATAGATAGGTAAGTATGAATGTATTAAAACAGTATGTCTTTAAATGATTAGACTTACTTATTTTAGAAATATACTAAATTCTGTCTAGGGTAGAATCGATCGGGACTGAGAAAATTTTCTGTAGTAAACAATATTCTGCCTTAGACAAATTTTATTCTATGTCTATGGATTCGCAGGGACTTGAAAATCTTTCAGAGTTAGATTTCGTCTTACAGAGAGTTTACTGTATTTAAGTATCAATCGAGTATTTTAAGTACATTTTCACGAAGAAATTATTTTATTCCTAACAAAAACACACCTACCTGCACAGCTCACCCAGGATACATTAGAATGAAAATTACAAACGTCATGTAAGACCTGATTTTACAGTTAAACTTGGATAATTTGAAGTTGAAGGGACCAGAGAAAAGTTTGAAATATTTCAAAAATTAGAATTACATACTCAAAAAGAAGAGATAAAAAAGATTAACTTCACAATGAAAGATTTAACACCACTCAAACCAATAAATTTCTGTCATTGATTTTTGATTAATCAATTTTCTTTTTTAATCCAATCTTCCATACTAAACACAAACTTGATTAATGCATTGGTAGTGCAATGCCTTAGTCAATCAGCTATGGCAGGTTCATAAACCAGGTCCCTAATGTTATCGATGCTGGAATCCATGAAAAAAATAACAGAGTTTACAGAACAATGAAAATTGGAAGTTTGCTGCTTGTAAATGATAGATTTAACACCATGACAGCAGTCAAATGTCCCTTCCACACTGCAATATCTTGTTTGTTATCTTATTAGAAAGTCATTTTAAACATATTAAATATATATCTTCGCAACATGCCTGCACTTTATTTCTAAACAAATCAGCAAGAGATCTACCAAAAATGTTAACAAGTGGGTAAGAGTGATCAGAGATTGCACAAAGGGTTTCGTTTAATATTCATCTCAAAATACTTTATCCAAATTGTTAATTTATAATTATTAAATCCTTACAAGGGATGACTAATTTATAGGTCAAAATTAACATTTTCCCCCACTGGCCAGTACACTGATTTTTTTCACTGGCCAGTAACAAAGTTATGTACGCTCCTAGTAGCAGAAAGTTATGGTTGTGTCTGCGACAGCAATTTAGTGGGATGAAAATTGTCTGTGGGAGTAGCGTGTTACATTTTCTTATGTACAAACATTATGAGTGTTAAAATAAACAGCGTTCTTACAGATTAATACCAGGCATGATTCTGAGTAAAAAAAAAAAAAAAAAAAAAATCAAATTCACGGCAAATTTTCCAAAAGGTTACAACAGAGGAGGGGGGGGGGGGGGCGGACAGGGAGCGAAAATCCTCTAGTCACTAATTATGTGTTTTTTTTCGCGATCTTATAAGGAAATTTCACGTTTTTCTGCGATCCTTTGACAAAAATAAGCTTTTTTTTCACAATCTTTTGCGGAATTTGCGCATTTTCCTCGATTCTTTGACGAATTTAGTGTTTTTCCGCGATTCGGTGACAGAAATTTGCTTTTTTTTCGGCACCCCTGGGACGAAATTCATGTTTTTTCCCGGGATCTTTTGACGAAATTTGCGTTTTTACAGCGATCCTTTGGCAGAAATTTGCATTTTTTGCAACCTTTTCACGAAATTCTGCAAATTTAATTCCGATCTTTCGACATAAATTTTCTTTTTTCCGTGATCCTTTGACAGTAATCTGCGTTTTTCACGATCCTTTGACAGAAATTTGCATTTTTTCGCGATCGTTTTACAGAAATTTACATTTTTTCCCGAGATTGTCCGACTAAATTCATGTTTTTTCCTTAATCCTTTGATGAAATTCAAGTTTCTTCCGCGATTTTGTGACAGAAATTTGCATTTTCTCACGCCCCTGAAACAAAATTAACACCCCCCCCCCCCAGGATTTTTGGATAAAATTCAAGTTTGTACAGCGATCTTTTGGCAGAAATTTACGTTTTTCAAGATCTTTTGACGAAATTTCGCGTTCTTTCTACAATCCGTAGACATAAATATGCATTTTTTCGTGATCCTTTGATATAAATTTGTGTATTTTCGCGATCGTTTGACTAAATTTGCGTTCTTTCCGTGATCCTGTGACAGAAATTTGCATTTTTTCCACAACCCTGGGACGAAATTCATGTCCCCCCCCCCCCGAGCTCTTTTGACGAAATTCGCGTTTCTATAGCGACCCTTTGGCGATAAATTACCAATTTTTTATGCGAACGATTGCCGAAACTAATATTTTTTGTCAGAATTTTAGTTTTTTTTAAAGGAAATACTTTTTTTTTTCAAGTTGGCAAATTTATCTCCAAGGTCCAAAATAAATCTGCGACGCACGTTGCGCACTTTCTGCTACCGGGTGTACGCTCCATACAAAATTGTGTTTTTTCTAACTATCAACATTGTAATTTAATAATATATATTACTTATCATTCGATATGATTACACTCAACTGAAAAAATTTATTTTTATTATTAATTGCAATGAAATAAATTCACAGGAAATTTCCAGAAAGGTTACAGCAGAGGGGGAAACCCCCCCCCCTCGGCACTAACTAATATGCATTTTTCTGCGACCATTTAACGAATTTCGCATTTTTTCCCCGATCTTTAGACGAAATTCACGTTTTTTCGTGACCTTTTGCAAAATCTGCATTTTTTATGATCTTTTGACGAAATCTGCGATCTTTTCACAAAATCGTGTTTTTTTTTTTTTTTTAAATCAACGAAATTTGTGTGCTTTTTTCGCCATTCTTTGAAAATATTTGCATTTTTTGACGAAATTGCGTTTTTATTGTGACCTTTTGATGAAATTTGCGATTTTTTCGCAATCTTTTTATGAAATTTGAGTTTTCTCCGCGATCGTTTCATGAAATTTACGTTTTCCACAATCTTTTTGTGAAATTTGAGATTTTTCCGCTATCTTTTCTCAAAATTTGCGTTTTTTCAGCGATCTTTTGACGAAATTTGCGTTTTTGTCACAAAAGTTTTCTCTGTGACCTTTTCATGAATTTTGCGTTTTTTCCGCAATCTTTTCGCGAAGTCTGCATTTTCCGCGATCTTTTCAGGAATTTTACGATTTTTCAGCGATCTTTTCACGAATATTGCGTTTTATCCGCGATCTTTTCACGAAATTTGAGTTTCCCTGCAATACTTTGAAGAATTTTGTGATTTTTTCGCAATTCTTTGTCGAAATTTGCATTTTTTCTGTGATCCTTTCACAAAATTTGTGTTTTTTTTTTGTGATTTTTTGATGAAATTTACGTTTATCTACGATCTTGTCATGAAAGTTGAGTTTTCTTCGCGATCTTTGGGCGATATTCACGCTTTTACACGATTCTTTGACGGAATTGGTGATTTTTTTTCTACGAGCGATTGACGAAATTGATTTTCGACCATATCGAAATTAGTAATATTTTTTATGTCTAAATTTTCAGACTGATGAGTTTTTTTTTCGGAACAGAATGCTTTAAATTTCCAGAAAATTCGAGACAGAATCACCCCTGCTACTTTCTTTTCTTACGTTCAGGAGAATCGCCGATTTGGACGCCGTAAATTCCGAATGAATTTCACCCCTTTCCTACCTGGCATCAATCTTCCAACCATTGCGTTTGGAGAGTGGTGCCCATTGAGTTTGGCGAGTGAGGACAATGAAGTTAATCGCCACGTCTTAAGTGTTACTAGACGCCTGGCGAGTGCTAATTTTGTGCTATACTGTGATTCAAGAGTAAAAAACTCTGAAAATTATTGATGTAAAATATCAATATCACTTTACATCCCTCAACCGATGCTGCAACTGTATAACAATCAAACATAAGAGTATAATTTTCTATTGTCCGAAATGTACAAAAACATAATATGATCACTGAAAGCTGAATGGCTTCACCAAATGAAACTTAAAATGACTTGCTAAATAGTGTTGACTCTTCTTTTACTTTAATTACTTTCTTTTAATTCTAAGAAAAGACTTCTCTGCAATTATTTGGAAATACTTTAAAAATACTTGAAAGTATTCGGCCGATGCCGAATATTTGGTTTACATGCTGAACCACCGAATCTCGGAATTCGGTCAATCCCTAATTGGGGGGGGGGGGGGGGGGGGGGTCCAACAGTCACCAGAAGAAAAAAAACCTTGCAAGTTTTAAAATAAGTTGCAAGGACAAATCCAAAAACTCAGCATGTTGCCGAAAGGGTGGGGGAAAAAAGATAGCAAAATTTGGTCGATCAGTCGCAGGAAAATATAGCGAATGTCATTTACTGGTTGCAGGAAAAATATTGCAAAATTTGCAATCATTTGGGAGGATAAAACAAAATACTACTGATATGCTCTTCTATCGTTAAATTTCCACCCAGCGGCTCTTTCTTCCAGAATCAACACTACTAAATCACAGAAATGATCGGATGACACTGTAAAAGTTCATTTAATTAAAATGACTTTTTCAAAATTGTATGATTTGTTGTGTGACACGATGTGGATATTCAGCAGCAAGTATACAAGATTTCAAGTCAAACTTATCCAGTTTTTGTGTACAGACAACAGTGAGAAACGGGGTTTTGCCAGATGAACGAAATACTAAAAAGAGTTCCATACATCCTACAAAAATGTAAAAGACTGTTAGGCAAATCGAGAAGAAAAGTTTAGCTTTATATGACTAGTTATCTTCTGCTCTTTGATTCAACTCTTTCTTCCACTCACTATATAGGTTATTTGAATTTTGGTTGAATCAGTCTTGGGAAGACGATCAATCTTCGAGGGAAGAACCAAAATTAAAGAAAAATATCAAAAAACAACGAAGTGCGACATGGGGCCGGGAATTGTGTAAGAGGAAGTTCAAACGGCATGGACAAGGGTGGGGAATTTTCAGAAAATCTTACCAGCCAAGGATTTATTTTACCTGCCAGCAAAACGCAATTTCATTATTATAATAAAACTTAGGCAATTGCAAAAATAGTTGATTGCTATTGATTGAAATGCTACTGTTACAATACATTTTCACATACATATTTTTTCAGCTGTAAAATTAAGAAAAATATACACAAGAGAGAAAAGTTTAATAAAGAATAGATCTTAATACCGAGTTTACATCACAGTAATTTGGAAAGTTGTAAAATATAGGGTAGATGCAGGGTTGCAAAAAAGCCGGCTAAAATTAAGAAAAGCCAGGCCGCTGGCTTTTATTGGTTTTAACCAGCTTTTTTTTTTGGGGGGGGGCCATAATTGGCTTTTATACAATAAAGCATTGCAATTATAAACTACACATTTTAAAGTGTTTTTAATTAGTTTTAATGACACTTAATTGATTTAGAGTTTAATAAGTAACCCAATTCTCAATAAGGAGGACATTAATACTGAAATAAAACTTAGATGGTTTTGCTAGCGATTTGTAGTCAGAATTGCAAATGTCACCTAAATTTTAAAAGGGCCATACCAACTGCCAATTTTCTCATTTTTACTGCTTTATAAAATTAAAGAGGCAATGGCTACTTAGTTACATGGTTTATTACATAATTAATTTTAAGAGATTAATATACAAGTCTTATTTTATTTCTAGTAAAAATTTAAAATTATGCATGGTCATATTAATAAAAACACCATTTCTCATTATTAAAAACATTGTGAATAGCATATGCATGAATATGCTTAGCAACAAGCTTTTCAAAATATTATTTAGAGAATTTTTTTTTATTTTTTTCTTGTTTAAGATCTATTTTTTATACACTTATGTACCACTCTCTCCTCAAATGGGTTGTTCTCTACAATACATGCAAATTTGGCCAAGCAGTCTGACTTGAATGATACATGTGTAAATTTTTATAAAAATTAAATAAATGGTAAGAAATTAGTCAATTATTGAAAATTTTAATAGCAGCAAAAATAGTTTTAAAAATTTGACTTAACAAAAAAAAAAAAATATGTGAGGGAATGACAAATGAGGGAATGATGAAATAAGACATTTTTACTAGTTGTAGGGGAAAAAATGCAAAATTATGAAGAAATCCAAACTGTTTCCTTTAAGAGCAACACTTAATATATAATGTATGATAAAATTAAAATTTTTGATATTTGTAAAAAAAATGAGTATTCTGTGTGAGGGAATGACTGCTAATCAAAACGCTTCCAGATATATTGACTAATTTTTTTTTTTTTTTTGAAAAATTAACAAAATCTTACACCACCAATTTATGTTGTTGAACTGACAAGTGCTCAAAATGGCTTCTTCTCTGTGAAGGATGCTGGACTGCTACTGCTCTTTAGTGGTAGATATTTGAGATAATAGCAATGTGTGAGGGAATGATGGTCTAACATGGGGAAACATAATTGATTGAATAGACTATATAATAGTAAAAAATAATATTTTTATTATTTTTTGTAATGTACCAAATAAGAACTTTATTTTGCTTAGGGTATTTAATTATTTTTATTTCTGGATGGAAAGAAATAGGCAATAAAATAGGGTAGTACAGGTGGGGGAATGATGTTTACATGATATATATTACATTTTTAAATACTAAATTTATTTTTAAATTTTACTTTCTGTCCCTAATAAATTATGTTTAGATCTTCTAATAAAAATAAATAAAAATGTAATGAAATTAAGAGCATTTATATGACTGGGAAACACTTTTTGCACTATTGTAGAGAATAGCCTAAATATTATATCCTTTCTAATTTTTCTTTTAACATTTATAACTTAATCTCTCCATATAGACACATGAGAATGTTTCCATTTTGATGTGCTACATTTTGTCATTGTTTAATTAAATATAATCTTTAAAATGTGTAGTATATGTGGAGTTATGTAATATAAAATTTCAAAACACTAATTTGGAAACAAACATTCTTTTCAATGTTTATAATTTTTTTTCAGACATAATGCCTTCCAGAAGTTATAAAGACTTATTTATTTGACAAAATTTAATAGAAATCTATAATTTTTTTTAGTGTAAAATATTTATAAGTGTATAAAGAATTATTGATCCAAATTTAAAATGAATTAACTGTAAACCAACTTTTAAAAATAAAAACTGGCTTTTTTCAATAAAAGCCGGCTCTTTTTAAGTGGTTAAAACCAAAAAAAGCCGGCAACCCTGGGTAGATGTCCCAGTAATGGACACCCTTAAGGAATTTCTTTTAAAATTATTTTTCTATCAATAGTTATAATTATTATATTCCAGTTTTTTCAATGTTATATTAACCTATCAACAATATTTAACCATTCTTATAGTCTCATTTCCCAATATGAATCGAAATTTAATTTTAAATAACAAAAATATATCAAAACACCCAAAAGCCCAGTAATGGACACCCTCTGGCCCAGTAATGGACACCCTATGTTCCAGTAATGGACACCCCATAAAAAGTAAAACAATTGCTTTTATGACTGTATTTAGAACCAGAATTTAATGAATACATACTAATGGAACAAAATAGCTATTTTCAAATAAATTTAACAATTAGGATACCAGTAATTAAAAAAATATTTGTGATAATTGTTTACTGTTTGCATCAATTATTGTAACTACCAGAACGATGTTTTAATTATTTTAGATGGATAGTTTTATTGAAACAGAGGGGGATTTAAAAGGTTTTTTTTTTAAATAAAAAAAAAGTTTTGGAATATCAGTGTTTAGTTTTGTCTCGCTATTTTTAACAATTAATCATCCAGAGACTACTTGATATATCATTTATAATAATTAATATTACAAATATGAAAGAAATGATATTGTGAGTTGAATATTTTAAATACTAAATTAAATAAAATAATTTCAAAATAAAACTGCAGAACTGATGTTTGAGGCCACTGATCTGCAGATTTACTAGTGTCATGAATATAACCAATAACTTTCATTAATACTTTTTTTTTTTTTTTTTTTTGTCAGATGTGGATAAGGGAACATTTAAGACAGAAAATACATTTTTAATAGCGCTGTAACTTAATTGTTTTTATTTAAACAGAGAGGGATTAAGCCCTATGAGCCCCTCTTTGACTATGCTCTTAAACAATATTTTCTGCTTCCTGGCTAATTTGATTACCAGATTATAAAATATACAAGGTACATTATACATTAAAAAAAAAGAAAAGAATAAAACATTGAAATTTTATTAATCACGTAAAATAATTTAAAAGCAGCTATTTATAAAAGTTTTGGTGTTATTACATTTTGGTAAGTATAATTTAAAAATTAAATTTAATCATTTGGGTTTGTAGCTAAGTCAAAATATTTTATGCACTATAAACATTACTGAAATTGCATTTTTAGCCATGTCTACATGGGATGTCCATTACTGGAAAATGACTAATTAACCATCCCAGTAATGGACACCCCCCTTAAAACTTTAAAAATAAATAAAATTGTGTAAATGGCCGTTAGTATATAATATTCTAAGTTTTCTATTGCTACTTAAACAAAAACATTCAAATTTTGCAAGAAAATAAATAATACATAAATTAATTAAACGAAACCAACTCTTAGCCTCTTCATTGAGATTTTCACAGAAAAACAGCGAAACTTTGAAACATTTTCTTTTTCTGTGTCAACAATAACACAGTTTTATAAAGCATGGAAGGAGGTATTATAAAAAAAAAAAAATAATTAAAGCTAAATATTTATTAGTTATTTTCAGGGTTCGTTGATATATATCAATGGATATATATCTTGATATATATCCGATATTTATTTTTAAAATATCAAGATTTTTGATATTTTCGATATTTTCAAATTCTTGATATTTATTTTCAAAATATCAAGATGTTTGATATTTTGTATATTTGATATTTATTTTCAAAATATCACCAAGTGAGATAATTTTGATATTTTCACATTCAAAGCAAGTGTAAATGAAATTTCCACATGTTATTGACTGTAATCATTCTATAGATAACTTACTTTTGCCTTTGGCAGTAACTTTTTTAGGAAAAGAAGAAAACAAATCTTTTCCAAGCTTTATGTTTGAAACTTTTATTTTTAAATGTAGAGCTAATAATTATGTTAGACAGTAAATTCAGAACAGCCATTGAAAGATAAAATTTAATTTTGATAATTCTTTATATATAGCCAGAGTTCGTTAATATATATCAATGAATATATATCCAATATTTATTTTCAAAATATCAAGATTTTTGATATTTTCATATTACTCGACATTTATTTTCAATATATCAAGATGTTTCATATTTTCTGCATTTGATATTTATTTTCAAAATATGAATGTGTGCAAGATATATTTGATATTTTCAGTCGTAATTCGTAATATTTCAGTGTAAATGAAATAAATTTTCAACTGTTATTGACTATGAATCTGTAGATAAAGAACTTTTGTCTCTTCTGGATGTGACTTTTTTAGCCAAAAAAGAAAATAAATATATTTTTGAAGCTTTAGATTTGAAGCTTTTATTTTTAAAATGTTGAATTAATAATTATGTGGGACATAATTAATTCAGAACAACCATTGAAAGATGAACTGACTAACTTAAATAAGCAGTTATATAACGTTTCATTAGAAAGGAATCTTTTCTCATGTTTTGGTTCAGTTTAGTTTAAACTATACAACATGTTAGAAAATACGAAATAAGATATTTTATACTTAAATTTATGTTAAAATTTTTCAATTAAAAGAACTTTTTTGTATTTAAAATTTCTGATTTTTTTTATACTTGATCTTGATACTGAATCCTATAGTTAGTTTTTTTTTCTTTTCAAATTGTTACTGTTTTCAATTAGTTCATCTTTAATTTTGTTCTAAGTGAAAAAAACAAAAACAAAACAGAAAATAAAAAGAAAAGTGCATTTTTAGAATATTCTTTGATTAAGTTTTCATGTTAAATGCAATATATTTTAGTTTCTAATCTATATTATGCTTGAAAACATTTATTATCAGCGGTAAGTTAGCTGCTTTGAAAATATCGGATATATATCAAAATATCGGATATTTTTGATATTTTCGAAAATATCATGATATTTACGAACCCTGGTTATTTTTTTATGAACCAAAAATATCAATGGGTGTCCATTACTGGCACATGTACCCTAGCTAACTAGTAAAAAAAAAAAGTTCTTGGCATATCTTTTGGCATGGAGTTTTTTAAATACTGCCTACAAATTCACTCGCCCTGTCAGAAAATCACTTGCCAGTGGCGAGTAAAATGATGTATTTCCCCATCCCCGGGCATGGAAAATGTAAATTCAAATTTGCTGAATCGGCGTTACATTATATTCCTTGCAACTCATCTAGGGTTACCTCAAAACAAAGCTCCCTGTACAAAAATCTCAAATTAGCATAATGAAATATTAAAAATACCCTATTGCAAAAACATTCTAAATGCACCCAAATATGAAATTTTCCCACAAATTAGAGTAAAAATGTAAATTTTGTAAAAATACTTTATATACAGTTATTTCGGTACTTGTTAGTTATCCCGTCGACCAGTTTCGCCAAATTATATAAATCGCAAAACCACTCGCCAAATTATACAAGTTGACACAATTTTTATTTTAAATAACGAAATAAATAAATTAGTATAACATTAATAAAAATACAAATAAAACGTCAAAATAAAAATCACTTTATGACGTAAACACGTGTTGTCAAGTGAATGTGACATTTAGGAACGATCAACCATTATTGGCATTTAATGTTACACTTTGGCGACAGTAATTTGGTCGACGGATAACTAACAAGTACCGTTATTTCATACTATTGTACTACAGTAAAAACATGCTTGTAAAGTAACCACTAAAAATAATATGATAGATTAGAAATGGAACTACTTGCGAATACGCCCGAAGTCCGCCTTCTTGGAAAATGCTTTGGCGTGAAAAACCCATTTTCGCGCCAAGCAATTGTCGCCAAATAGTAATTTATAGCGATTTTAGGCTTAAAAACATTGAAAATTCAGAGATTAAACACTTAAAGGAAAGCAAAAAAAAAAAAAAAAAATTATGAAAATTGCTGATTTCTGTTAAAAATTTATTTTTATTTTTGCTTTTCTTTAACAGAAATCAGCAATTTTCATAATTTTTTTTTTTTTTTGCTTTCCTTTAAGTGTTTATCTCTGAATTTTCAATGTTTTTCAAGCCTAAAGTCGCTATAAATGACCCTTTTAAAGCAGTAGAGCAAACCAAATATTCAATTTTAAATAAAATACAATGCAAATTGAACAGAAAAAGCACCCGAATCGTTATTAATAATAATAAAAACAGGGGTCATCTCCGCGCGATTACTCAAAATCGGCGATTAGCCCAAATGCAAAATATTAACATTTATCCATCAATTTTAAGCAAAAAACAATGCAAATTGAACAGAAAACAGCACTCGAATCGTTAAATAAAATACAATGCAAATTGAACAGAAAAAGCACTCGAATCCATCTCCGGGCGATTACTCAAAATCGGCGATTAGCCCAAACGCAAAATATTAACATTTATCCATCAATTTTAAGCAAAAAACAATGCAAATTGAACAGAAGACAGCACTCGAATCGTTATTAATAATGATTAAAATAGGGCGCTATCTCCGGGCGATTACTCAAAATTTGCGATTAGCCCAAACGCAAAATATGAACATTTATCTAAAAAACAATTCAAATTGAACAGAAAACAGCACTCGAATCGTTAAATAAAATACAATGCAAATTGAACAGAAAAAGCACTCGAATCCATCTCTGGGTGATTACTCAAAATCGGCGATTAGCCCAAATGCAAAATATTAACATTTATCCATCAATTTTAAGTAAAAAACAATGCAAATTGAACAAAAGACAGCACTCGAATCGTTAAATAAAATACAATGTAAATTGAACAGAAAAAGCACTCGAATCCATCTCCGGGCGATTACTCAAAATCGGCGATTAGCCCAAATGCAAAATATTAACATTTATCCATCAATTTTAAATAAAAAACAATGCAAATTGAACAGAAGACAGCACTCGAATTGTTATTAATAATAATTAAAATAGGATCTCTGGGCGATTACTCAAAATTTGCGATTAGCCCAAACGCAAAATACGAACATTTATCAAAAAAAAAAAAAAAAAAAGGGCAATGTATATTTATAATAGCCGTATTGTAACATTATACACAAAAAGAAAATGATTTTTTTCTCGATTAAATATACGATAAAATGAGATACAAATGTAATTTTTTTCTTGTCTCTAAATATGCAATAAAATGAAATACAGATGTAATTTTTTTCTTCATTAAATAAATATGCTATAAAATTAGATTAAATATAAGTTTCTTAATCAAATAAAAGAAAAAACAGTATGAAACAATACAACCTTGACCACGTGTAGCTGAGAATCTCTGAACAACAAACGCACGTCTGGACGGGACAATCTCCAAAAATCAAGTGATGCTTCGAGAATAATCGCGGAAGTGACATAAAAAAATTAGGGTTACCAGAACACTACAATCGTCAGAAGCGCATCGGGAGAAAAGCATCACCAGCACGAAATCGCCAAAAAAGGCGCCAAATTCAAGATGGCGGACTCCGGGCGTATTCGCAAGTAGTCCCTTAGAAATAACTACTTCACAATCAAATTATGGAAAGCTAAAAACACTTGGGAACTCAGCATATGATTAATATTTAAATTTTACAGATATTACAACAACTTGTAAAAAAAAAAATATTACTAGCTCAAAAAAGATTTTTCAAAAAACAAACCTTGTTTAGCTCTATATCCCAATCTACGTGCTTTATCAGGCCTAGTTGGTCTTGGGACTCTGTGAACGGTGTTTAATTGTCTGTAATACCAACATCGAGTACGAAGAAGAAATTTCATAACATCAGACTGCTTTTTTCTCCACAGTTCCTGCATGTATTTGTATGCTCCCATCTTGGATTAATCTAAGAGGGGATATAAATATTAGATTTCTTTAAGATGAGTAGGCATTTGGGGGAGTAATCAAAAATCAAAAAATATTTTGCATAAAAAATTAAAACAAGTCTCATTACATGAAAATCTGCTCAGATACAGAAATGAACAATTGCAGAAACATCAGTCAAGTCAGAGTTTTCCATGCCTGTTTCCAAAACCAGATGTTTAGCTTGTAATGAATGTACTTGAGAGATATGTGCATTGTTTTTGCCAGATTCGCTCAAAAAATGCAAGATACTATTAGTACTTTCATTTCAGAATATTTTTGAATACATTTCGGATCAGCCTTTTTAAAGAATGCAGAAAAGAAAAACAAATTTAACAACTGAAAAACGAACTATAAAATACTCATTCTTTTCTTATAAGATTTAAATTTCATTTAAGCACACAAAAGTTATAGGCATAAATCCAGTTGCCTTGTGAATGCACACGCACAGTGTCAATACTATTTAGCATTAAGGCTGTTGGTCACTTACAGAAAATATCGCATTCGGCTGAGAGAGTAGTTTGTTCCTACCCCCCATACAAGCTGTCAAGAGAAGTTTATCGTTAATTGCCGTGAAGTCCAGCATCTTATCAGCTGTCTGTTGACAAAATTTATGACCCAGTGGGAGAAGGGGCTGTTCTACCAGTCCTATTCTAGCAGTCTTTTCGTCAGAAGGAACATATTTCAATTTACAGAATGCTTTGACAGTTTTTAAAATAGTTCAGATCACTTTGAACAATTTTACTCTTATTATTATTATTATTATTACAGCGCCGCAACCGGGAGTTTCATCAAGAAATAAGTTTCAGTAGAATAATTACGACTTTTATAAATGCATAAATTTTAGCAAATGTTTCATGAAAATGAAATATGACAATAAAAAGTGATTTAATGTAGTGGCTAAAATGATTTATATGTTTCACCTTACTTATTTATATCATGTTTATTATATTATCATCTTTGCCTTCAAATTTAAACATTGTAAATTTTAAACAATTAAATAATAAATCATATTGTTTATGACTCGTTTTGCATTACGTAATATTCAAATTTTGCGAATTTTTTCTTTTGTTTATGCAAAGCAACATTAATTTACTACTGAAAAGTCAAAATACAATCTATTATAACTAATTACTACAATATGTATCTAAATAAAAGACTGTTTATAGATAAAAATATTATTATAGGTCATTATGTAAAGAAAATATGGACAAAGAGTGACGATTTCAGTCTATGAGTTACACACAGTGATGTGGGATGATTAAATACACAGGTATTACCTGGAGTCAGGGTTGCAAAAAAGCCAGCTAAAATTAAAAAAAGCCAGGCCGGTGGCTTTTATTGGTTTTAACCGGCTTTTTTTTGGCCAAAATTGGCCTTTTTTGGCCATAATTGGCTTTTATACAATGAAGCATTGTAATTATAAACTACTAATTTTAAAGTGTTTTTAATAAGTTTTAATGACATTTAATTGATTTAGAGTTCAATAAGTAACCCAATTTCTCAATAATGAGGACATTAATACTGGAATAAAACTTAGATTGTTTTGCTAGTGATTTGTAGTCAGAATTGCAAATATGTCAGCTAAATTTTAAAAAGGGCCATACCAACTGCCAATTTTTTAATTTTTACTGCTTTATAAAATTAAAGAAGATAATGGTTACTTAGTTACATGTTTTATTACTTAATTTTAAGAGCTATGAATATACAAGTCTTATTTTATTTCTAATAAACATAGTCATATTAATAAAAACACCATTTCCCACTATTAAAACATTATGAATAGCATATGCACGGATACGCTTAGCAACAAGCTTTTCGAAATTTTATTTAGAGATTTTTTTTTTTTTCTCGTTTAAATTTTTTATACACTTATGTACCACTCTCCTCAAATATTATATCCTTTCTAATTTCTCGTTTAACATTTATAACTTAATCTCTCCATATGGACACATAAGAACGTTTCCATTTTGATGTGCTACATTTTGTCATTAATTAAATATAATCTTTAAAATGTGTAGTATATGTGGAGCTACATATACTACGTAGCTATGTAATATAGAATTTCAAAACACCAGTTTGGAGACTAACTAATATTCTTTTCAATGTTTATATACATATTTTTTCAGACATAAGGCCTTCACAGTTGTCTTCTAGAAATTATAAAGACTTATTTATTTGCCAAAATTTAATAGAAATCTAATTTTTTTAATAGAAAATATTTATAAGTGTATATTAAAAATTGATCCAAATTTAAAACGAATTAACTGTAAACCAACTTTAATAAAAACCGGCTTTTTTCAATAAAAGCCAGCTTTTTTTAAGCGGTTAAAACCCAAAAAAGCCGGCCGGCTTTTTTTGGCCTGGCTAAAAGCCGGCAACCCTGCCTGGAGTATGCACCTGGGTATTTATCCGAGCCTTGGGTAAATACCCAAAAATTGGGTATTTTCATAGTCCATTGTAAAAAAAAAACACAATCCTGTAAAATATTTTTAATGACAGGGGAATATGTCACACATTGGAACATCCCTTCAAAATGTATTTATTTCGTGTGTTTTAATTTCATATTTGTACTCATTAATAGCAGTATTGTAAAGAATACTTTCAACCATAAATCCTGTGGTCAAATCAAAATTTATTCATTATGTTGTGTTTAACAACCAAAAGTATTTTTTTTTAAATTTTAGATATTTTGTTAATAATGCTAAGAATTAGAGATGAGAAATTGTTGACGTGTAAGGCACTCATTTATTGCTAATTTTATTCGAAATATGCCTTTTTATGTAAAATAAGATGTTATAGAATATCTTCTTATTCCATGTGTACATGGTACACAGTTGGTCATCCCAAAATGTATTACAGTACACAACTCTTTTATACCGATTTAATAGCGAAATTTTCACTAGAAAGACTAACAGGTCATCATTTCCTTTTTTAAAATTTTAATTTATCAATATGTTCTAGTACATTTTGTTATTTTTTTTAGATTTAAAAATGTAAAATAGTTAAATTATTTCTGCACAATTTTAATATTTTTAAGAATGTGACAACCAATTTATATTACACCGAGAAATTTTTAAAGTTATATATATATATATATAATAATGTTATAAGACATTTATAGCTAAGCCTAATTGTGTACATTTTTAATGTGCTAATTGTTCTTTTAAATTATTTTATTTACACATATTTAAAACATGTTAATTACTTTTTATTTAAATATAAATATGCAAAATTTTGTTCAATATATCTAAGAGAGCATGAGGGGACATTGTCCACAAAATTCTTTTATTCATATAAAATGAATCTATTATGTTCTGAACTATTTTAAACCAAGTGCAGAAGTTATTGAATACCTTCAATAAAATTATCCCCCCCCCCCCCAAATCTATTCAATGCATTATAAATGTAGCAACTTAGAAAATGTATTGTAATAACTACTGACCATATCTTCATTGTAAAGAAATTGATGACAATGCAGGTAAAAAATCGAATTTTAAAAGTTTTAGATATAGGAATCCAAAATTACAGTTAACTCCTCTAAGTAGTTTTGAGTTATGTTTAAAAAACTAACCACTTTCAATCTGGTTTGCAACCGTTACAGATGGATTTAACATTAGGAATTCTAAACTTGAAACCTGCCTAACTCCAAAACTACTTTGCTGAATTACTTCTCTTTTGACTTCTAATGTAAATATTACCGAAGAAAAAAAATATATATATATGCTGACAAAATTATGTGCTCGAATTGAAAATTTCGGAGTTTAGTCCAATTTCACCACTAAGACGACTCCAAAACTTATTTTTAAGATATAATTTCCAAATAATGGCTGTTTTTCTTTATTTCTGGGACGATTTGATGATTAAAATGTATAAGGTGTTTATCTCTCTTTTTTTTTTTTTTTTTTTTTTTTTTTTTTTTTTTACTGGCTGTACATTTTAGAGGCAAGAACTTTGAAATGGATAAATAAAGTACCTTATTTTATGGAAGAAATGCCGCGGCGTTTACGAGTTTAAAAGTTAATTTTTTTCCAAGTGTGGCGTTTACGATTTTTTTTAAATACCAACTGAGTTTCCTTAATTTAAAAATTCATAAAAATATTTAAAATAGGATTTAAATATTTTAAATAAAACTTCAGACATCTTAAGATATTAAAAACGAGTCATCCTACACTGCTCAGAAAACTTTGATTAAAGTTAGGTCAATGTGACGCTGTCGACAAAAGTAGAGTTCCGATGGATGCAGCGTTTACAACGGGTGCGGCGATTACGATATTTTTAAGTTTATTCAGGCCAATTTGAGAAGTGTGGCGTTTACAACGGGTGCGGCGTTTCTTCCATAAAATACGGTAATTCTTCAATTATTTCTCTATTTAATCAAAGGATATAATATTAAATATACTAGATACAACATACATGCAGCAATACATACGATATATATATATATATGATTCACACAGACAAAATATCAAAGTATATTATTAATACATGTATACAAATGAGGGAGAAAATATCAAATGAATATTAGTATTTTGCATGTTAAGTATAGCCCTCCCCCCCCCCCCTCAACCTTGTTCCCACTAAAAATATTCATAACAATATTAACTGAAAGGAAAATAATAATAGTTTTGCGCTGCATATTTAAATTTTCAAATAATATTCATTTTTTAAATTATGTGATTGTAAATTCAAATTAAAAAGATGCAGAATTCTTGTCAAAAAATTATCATTATTATATGTTTTCCCCCGAAGCTTATTGTTACACCTTTCCTTGAGAATATAAAAATTTTGTTATTAGATCAAAAAACTATAATTTCTGTATTTTCATAGTTACATCCGAATGTAAGTATTACCCGAACTGCCTTTTTTCTTACATATCATTTAAATAAAGCAAATCTTTTATTTTATGTAGATTAAAACTTAGCATTAAAAGTTATTTAAAAAACATTAATTACTCAAGATATACCATAGTAGAGTTTTCTCATCCATTAGGAAAATTCATAGATATCTTCCACATATTTTATCAAATTCTTTTCTTTTCATTTTTTAATTTTCATCTTTCAATAAAATTTACACTATTAACAAATATCCAAAATTGCTAAGCTCAATACAAATAATTTTCAGTTCACTCTGGCATTGTCATCTATTTAATTAAAAGATACAATATTCAATATAGATCAATATACATGCTGCATACCTGCAAAAATTTAGCGCAAAATAAAAAATTTCAGGAAAAATACATGGGTGGTTAAAAAAAGATATCATCTCAGAATTTCATGGCTTTATTTACACATAACAAAAAAATTTTTAATTTTCTCGTAGAAGTTTTTCCCGAAAGATTGCATGAAAAGCAAAATTGATTTATTCGTATGGAGAACAATATATAACGAAATCCATTTATTCATCTTTTTATATTTATTCACACAACCAACCAACCAACCGCACTCTTTTACCTATTTGGATTATACTTTCTGCGATAGAATGGAGCTGAGAGCATTCGTTAGAGAATTTTCATTAGCTTTAGCTTTAAACGATAACATATGGCTCAAAAAGAAAGCCATTTTCCTTGCTGTAAAAAAGGAATCCATCAGTAAATTTGAAAATTACAATGTCCGTAAAACCGATTTTGCTAGTTTAAACAGAATTCAATGTTTTACTTAGCAAAGAACTTTAAACTAAGTAGATTTATTGCATCAAATTTGAAAAAAAGATGGGAAAAGTGGCTTAAAAAAATAATAAGTAAAGAAATAAAAGGTATGTTACCTAACTTACACCTTATTTTATGTTCAGTGTTTTGTTTTTGTTCTTCCCCGATTTAACGTTTTCCCGCATATAGCGTCTTTTCATTATAGTCCCTTGAATAACGTTAAATCGGGGTTTCACTGTATATATATTTTTTTGTTTTGATCCTTGAATCTCCTTGATTTATATTTAAAGAAATGAATACTAACCCTAAATGAATACTTTGACATAGGTGAAAAACTTTATTAATTCCACCTTTTAAAAAAATAATTTGTGATAAAAAACAAACTGTTTAAATTAAAATTATTACTCTAAAAATAAGAGTAATGAGAATTAAGATTTTTTTAAAATTGTTAAATGCAATTTGATGTACTTTTCCGTTATAATAACTTAGCTACATAGCTAATATAAATAATCTAAAATTGATTATAAGAACTTAAAGCGTGAACAATTATGAAAAACTATAATAGAACTTATTGGAAAATTATTGAAATGAACTACAGAAAGATTTAAAATAATCAATTTAAAAGCATGGAAAGAAATTTTGGTTATAAAATTACGATTCCTGAAAATTAAATGCACTTCTAAGCAGGGCCCGACCTCTGAAGCTATGGGAAGCACAGCTTCATTTCGGTACCCCCTTTCATCCAATAAAGGTTTTCTAAATTGAAACTCGCCAATGCTATAAATATTACTTCAAAGAGTGGCTTATTCGAGTTCATATATAGCCATAAAAGGTTTTAATTAAAATTAAACACATATAGCTAATAAAACAACTTTTTTTATGTTCTCTTATATATACTATGAACAGGAAAATTGGACGCAATCAAGAAAAATCTGGAAAAATGATTTTGCATAGTATTGACATAAAAATGTTGAATTCAGCATGCATGCTCAATATAAAATATCAATATTTTGAAATACTTCTTTCAATTTTAGCAGTAGTTTAAGTTACTAATATTTTATGTTGGGCATACAAGTCAAATTCAATATTGTTCAAATTCAATATGTAAAATAAACATACATCTAAAATAATGGACAAACTGAAGAATTGTGATCATGTGGTTTAAACTACTGGTGTATTATGTATATGAAAAATTAATGTGTTATGAAAGATATTTTCATGAAACACTTATAAATACACACATACAAACACACATATATATATACAATTTTTGATTGGAATTAATTTACTATAACATTTGTGGGCCCCTGTTTTCTCAGTTTCGAGTCCTGTTTTTTCAATTTCGAGTCCCTTCAAAATTTTCTGAGGGAAGCAGGAGCTAAACGTGCCTGTTCGATAATCAAGGCCTGCTAAATTGACTTTGAAAACTTCTATATCCCTTACCTATTTCTACCCCCTCTAACTATACCCCCGACCCAACTTTTATTACACCGGAGTGCGAGCAAACGCTACGGGGTGTCCCTCTCCATGGAGTGATGGATTGTATCGAGGGGGTAGGCAATAGACTGATCAGAATATACATATATGCATTTTGTTTTAATTATAGCTCCCTACCTAATTAATTGAAATGAAATACTTTTATATCAATGGATAAATTGGAAACTGAACATTTTTTCGTATTTTTTTAAATTTCCAAACGACCTAATAGAACTGCCAGAATTTACAGTTTAATGAGAGGTAGAAATTATTTTGGTCATGCTCCCAGTATTTCATGTAAAATCAAATATTTAAAAGTATTTTTATTATAAAATGAAAACTAGGATGAGAAGTGGCAAGTTTTAAGAATTGCATACAGAAAACAAAATTCGAAAATCTTAATTTTTTCATGAGATATCCTTAGAAAAGTGAGACAAAATATTCCCATAGGTTTACATGGAGAACGGAAAACGGGATTGTAAGTGATCAGCACCCTTAACATATTAAAATCTTCTGAAAGCTACGTTATTGTATGCAAAAGATAATTTAAACAACTAGACGGTTAGTATTTATGTACTTCTCTTCAAAACCACAGATAACACGATAAAAGAAGACCACACCTAATACAATGCAATTAAAAAAATAATTAAAACAGCACACAAACATTACACTAAAATTCTGAGAAATATCATATTAAACATATTATTTTACACATATGCATAAAATCTAAAATGCAATGTCAATACCTTATTTTAGCATCCTTTGTGACTGCCGAACCGAAAGCTGTCTTACGGTAGCTTTTAGTAAGTGCAATTACATAAACATCCTCAGTTAAATACAGTTGTCTTATAAACGTACATTGTCAATACTACTAGCGTTAACATATTTAAATCTTCCGAAAGCTATGTTATTGTATGCAATAAATAATTTAAACAACTAGCTCAGTATTTATCTACTTCACTTCAAAACGACAGACAACATGATTTTTAAAAAAAGGCCATGTCTAACTGATACAATGCAATTAAAAAGGCACACAACAAAACACTACACATTTCATTAAAATTCAGGAAATGTCATATTCAACATATAATTTTACACATATGCGTAAATTGAAATGTAGATACCTTACTTTAGCACCCTTTGCGACTGCCGAAAGCTAAGTCCTACGGCAGCTATTAGTAAGTGCAATCACATAAACAGCCTCAGTTAAATCCAGTTGCCTTATAAACGCAGTGTCAATACTACTAGAATTAACATACTTTAATCTTCCGAAAGCTACGTCATTGTATGCAATAACTTAAGCAACTACATAGTTAGTATTTATATACTTCCCTTCAAAACGACCAATAGCACTAAAAGAAAAAAAAAACTACGTCTAACTGATCCAATGAAATTAAAAAATTATTAAACTAAAAACAGCACACAACAAAACATTTATTACACTAAAATTCAGAGAAATATATTAAAACATATAATTTTACACATTTGCATAAAATCTAAAATGTAATGTCAATACCTTACTTTAGCACCCTTTGCGACTGCCGAAAGATAAGTCTTACGGTAGCTATTACTAAGTGTAATCACATAAACATCCTCAGTTAAATCCCGTTGCCTTATAAACGCACAGTGTCAATTCTTACTACTAGCGTTAACATATTTAAATATTCCGAAAGCTACGTTATTGTATGCAAAAGATAACTTAAATAACTAGATGGTTAGCATTTATGTAATACTTCTCTTCAAAACGACAGATAAACACGATAAAAGAAGGCCACGTCTAACTGATCCAATGCAATTAAGAACATTATTAAATTAAAACAGCACACAAAAAAACATTTATTGCACTATAATTCACAGATATGTCGTATTCAACATATAATTTTACACATATATGTAAAATGCAATGTCAATACTTTACTTTAGCACCCTTTGCGACTGCCGAAAGCTAAGTATTACGGCAGCTATTAGTAAGTGCAATCACATAAAGCCTCAGTTAAAGCAATTAAAATTACACGCTACAAGAAAATTAAATACGTTATAAAAATATTTCCGTGGAAATTTGTTACACAAGAACATTTGGCATATATCAATATTATTAAAATTTAAGGGGCGCGGAATTAACATACAAAATAAGAAACAATATTAAAACACAATAAACTCATTTTTCAAAATATAATATTAAATAATTAATACCTTAAAGAGAAATTAAGATTATATAAGATTATTAAAATACTTACATGTTTTATCAGAGCCCCATTCACTAATGTACTATATACAGTTACTCATACAGTTACAAAACAACATATCAACCATGTAAAGTTGCCAAAATTATTGAGAAAAGAAAATGTATTTGAAGTTGACAATGCCTATAGAGGGCGTTAATCACAGTTGTTGGTACAGGAGAATGAGAAGTTTCTTCCAACTTGTCGCTACTCTATGAAAGTGTCCAATCTTGTATGTTTATCTATGTGGTAAAGTGCCATTGAAATCGTTATTTATTGTAAAAGCGTTTGAAAGTTTTAAATATTAAAATTCGGATAATTTTTACTTTGTTATGTAACACAGGACACTAATGTCATATGAAATGGACTTTACCCATGTGACATCAAAGTAGATATATAAAAGGAAAACACCAATGAGCGTGCAGAATTTTTTAACCCTGCTTCCCCTTCGTCCTGTAGCCGTCTGCTATTTCTCTCTCTCTCTCTCTCTCGCACGCGAGGAGCCAGCCAATAGCAATGAGGCGCATTTCCTCCCCCCGCGTTTTCTGCGGAGAGCTTTTGAAGTCACGTGACGCAGTAACATTCGAACTCTGCAGAGAGCGGCAGATTGTTCTGTCAGTGACGATGGCGAATATTTGACTATGTGTTGTTATGTTAATAAAGTCCATTTTTCTACAAAACCTTCTGATTATTTGAGTCACCGAGATATTTTTATCATCTCCCTTCAATGCATTCTCTAAAATGGTGACCGCGGATTTTTGAACCTTCAACTGTTTCATAGAACGTCGAACTATTCAACTGTTTCATGGAACGTTTTGTTTAACTAGCAAAATGGCAACTGCTGAAACATCTGCCGTAGTCATTCCACCCTATATCCCTGTGGACCCTACATTATGGTTTCATATGCTGGATAGCACATTCGAACTAGCTACTCCTAAAGCTATCACTGAGTCGAAAACAAAATATAATTATGTTGTAGCGCATCTACCGCCTGCTATTGCTACTATGGTTCGAGATATAATTATGAGTTCTGATCCTACTGATCCTTATCAGATTTTGAAAGCAAAAGTTATCGAACGTTGCGGAGAAAGTCGTACTTTAGAAATACGGAAACTGCTAGCTGGAGAAAGCCTGGGTGACAGAAAACCAACTGAATTACTTCGATTAATGAAAAGACGGGCTGAAAGCCATAATATCAGTAACGATCTTCTTCTAGAACTGTTTACTCAACAAATGCCAACCACTGTGCAAACGATTCTAGCTTCCATTGAAAAAATTACTCCAGATAAAGCGGCGGATATTGCTGATAGAATAATTGAATTAACGCCTTCCAACATTAGTTCTGTTTCGATTCGGACACCAACAACTGAATCTCAGACACTGCCAACCATTGATATGCTCGTAAAAGAAATCCAAGCATTACGCCAAGAGGTCGCTCATCTTCGTCGTTCAAGAAGTGTATCTAGAAGTGATAACCATCAGCGTAATCGTTCTCAGTCCCGCCATAGGGGTGTAACATTGTGTTGGTATCACCAAAAATATCAAGAAAAAGCAAAAAAGTGCCTAGCGCCTTGTTCTTATTCGGAAAACCAGAACCGGGAAGAGTAGCGGCGACGGACTTCTCCCCAGCACCTTCTCGTCGCCTTTTCGTTAGAGACAGAAATACAGGTATGTGTTTTCTAGTCGATTCTGGATCTGATGCCTCACTTGTGGCCGCGAATAAAAATGACAAAACTAAGCCTGTTCTCCAAACCTTTCGTGCTGCTAATGGCACAAAAATTAATGTGTATGGTCGTAAATGTATTAATATCAACTTAGGTCTACGCCGAAATTTTACATATTCTTTTTATATTTGTGATGTTTCATGTGCTATTTTAGGAGCTGATTTTTTGCATAATTTTAATTTAAAACTTGATTTACGGAATCGTCGTCTTATTGATTCCACTACTAATTTAAAAGCTCCTGCTATATTAATTACTTGTAATATATTTTCTGTGAAACCCAATGTTGTAAATGATATATATGGTAAATTATTATTTAAATTTCCTGAAATCACGAAATTACCGGATCCCAACCAACCGGTTAAGCATAATACTGTGCATTATATAAACACTAAGGGACCTCCAGTCGCTGCTAAGCCTAGACGGCTAGCTCCAGATCGGTTAAAAATTGCCAAAGCTGAATTTCAGCACATGCTACAACTCGGTCATATGAGACCTTCTAAAAGTAATTACTCTTCGCCTTTGCACCTGGTGCCGAAGAAAGGATCTGTCGATTGGAGACCTGTTGGTGATTATCGTGCTCTAAATGCACAAACTGTTAAAGAGAAATATCCTATCCCTTGTATCGCAGATTTCACCGCTGAATTACATGGTAAACAAATCTTCAGTCACATTGATCTAGTAAAAGCCTACCATCAAATTCCCATAAATCCTGATGATGTACATAAAGCTGCGATTTGCACTCCATTCGGACTTTTCGAAAGCACTCGTATGCAATTCGGCCTTTGTAACGCTTCCTCAACTTTTCAACGATTTATTGATGACGTAATTCGTGACTTAGGATTTGTTTACGCATTCCTTGATGATTTTCTAATTGCATCAAATAATGAAACTGAACATTTAGAACACCTTGAGTTGTTGTTTTCTAGACTTAAAGAGTATGGTCTGTGTATTAATGTTGATAAATGTAAATTTGGCCAATCCACTATCGATTTTCTAGGATTCAAACTTTCAGCTGAAGGAATTGAACCCTTACCTGATCGTGTAAAATGCATCCTAGATTTCCCCCAGCCCTCTACCTTAACTCAACTAAGACGCTACTTAGGTCTTTTCAATTTTTATCGACGGTGCATTCCCAAAGCTGCCGATATTTTAGCTCCACTCGTTAAATTCTTAGAAGGACACAAAAATACGAAAAAACATCCCCGTTCCAATGCTAACAAAACTGAGCAATTGCAATGGAACGATGAAGCCATTCTTTCCTTCACTGCTTCAAAAGAAGCTATAGCTCGAGCTACATTATTACGACATCCAATTCCTGGCGCCCAGCTAAGCTTATGGGTCGATGCCAGCAATGTCGCAATTGGTGGATCTTTAATGCAACTTTCCGAAAAACAATGGTAACCAATAGCATTTTATTCCTGTAAATTAAATAAATCTCAAAGAAATTGGTCTACTTATGATCGTGAATTATTTGCTATTTATTGTTCTATAAAAAAATTCAGACACATGATAGAAGGTCGGAATTTCATTATTTATACAGACCAAAAACCCCTTACATTCGCATTTCAACAAAACCCTGATAAATGTAGCCCACGTCAATTGAGACATTTGGACTATATTTCACAGTTTTCTACTGATATTAGATATACTAAAGGCTCTGACAACATTGTGGCCGATGCATTATCTCGAATTGAGATAGATTCAATTTCTCCTAATGTGTTAGATTTTAAAGAGTTTGCCACTGCTCAAACCAATGATGAAGAGCTAAAACAACTTCTCGAATTTAACACCACTTCATTAAAATTAGAAAAACATTATTTTCCACTCGAAGATGTAAATTTATATTGCGATATGTCACAAAAACATCCTCGACCATTTGTTCCTAAAAGTATGCGACAATCAGTTTTTTCAACCTTGCATTATTTCTCGCATCCTGGTATCTCAGCTTCATTAGATTTAATTTCCAAACGATTTGTATGGCCTGGCATGCGTAAGGACATAAAATCTATGGTTCGCAGCTGTACGAAATGTCAAAAAGCTAAAATCTTTCAACACACCAAATCACCAATTGGTACATTCTCTGAACCTGATGCTCGTTTTGCCCATATTCATATTGATTTTATCGGACCTTTACCATCATCCGATGGCAATCAGTATTGCATGACCATCATTGATAGGTTCACGAGATGGCCCGAAGTTATACCAACATCTGATATGACTGCAGAAACAACTGCTCGTACATTGATACACAGTTGGATCTCCAGATTTGGAACCCCTGTTACCATCACTACTGATCAGGGTAGAAATTTTGAGTCCACTCTTTTCAAAGAGCTTACAGATAGATTAGGATGTAAACGCATCAGAACTACAGCATACCATCCACAGTCTAACGGTTTTATTGAAAGATTCCATCGCCATCTTAAGAGCTCTCTTAAAGCTCACAATCAAATTCAATGGACTGAAATCCTCCCCATTGTCTTACTTGGTTTACGCACTGCTCTTAAAAATGATATCCAAGCGACCTGTGCTCAACTTGTTTATGGCACAAATATCAGACTACCCTCTGATCTCATAAACACTGAAACTATAAATCAACCACCTACTCTTACATACGTGACTGAGTTAACTGAAAAAATGAGAAAGTTAAATCCCATTGCCACTGCAATGCACGGCAATCCTAAAATTTATGTCAATCCCTCATTAAAAACCTGTTCACACGTGTTTCTTAGATCAGATAAAGTCAATCCTCCCTTATCACCCCCTTATACAGGACCTCATCGAGTGATTGACAGGTCTGAGAAAACGTTTGACTTGGAATTAAACGGGAAGCGCTGTACTGTATCTATTGATCGCATTAAACCTGCGTATCAATTAGCAGATTATATTTCACCTTCCCAACCTCAAAAACAAAATGAGCCTATAAATATTCCAACTACTCCTGTCGAACACCCTACCACCAAATCTGGTCGTAAAGTTCGTTTTCCGAAACATCTCGTTACGGATTATATTGTTTAAAACATTTGATGTATATAGTGTGCATATTATTTCCTTCTCAAAAGTATTGTTTTTCATGTAATGCATAATATATTTTCTATTTTTTTGCATCATATGTACTTTAATTTTACTCAAGACCTTTCTTATGTATCTTATTAATTGCTACCTTTTTGTAATCGCGACTTCGTCACTGGGGGCATACTCTGTAGCCGTCTGCTATTTCTCTCTCTCTCTCTCTCTCTCGCACGCGAGGAGCCAGCCAATAGCAATGAGGCGCATTTCCTCCCCCCGCGTTTTCTGCGGAGAGCTTTTGAAGTCACGTGACGCAGTAACATTCGAACTCTGCAGAGAGCGGCAGATTGTTCTGTCAGTGACGATGGCGAATATTTGACTATGTGTTGTTATGTTAATAAAGTCCATTTTTCTACAAAACCTTCTGATTATTTGAGTCACCGAGATATTTTTATCATCTCCCTTCAATGCATTCTCTAAAGTCCAATAAACAGTCATTTTCGGAGGCTATATACCTACAGAGGCGTGGCTTTTGCCATTCCTGGGTAAAGTCCATTTGAAATGGACTTTACCCGAGGTACTTCTACGTCCGCCATATTTGACTTTGACCGACAGCTGTCCAATCAGCAGTCTGATGTGGAAGTCGCAGCTAAATATGGCGGACGCAGGAAGGGAGTAGGAACAGTTTCAAGTGACATCATTTATGTCTACTCCTTTCCAATAGTAGCTCCATGATCACCTTTCTCATGAAGATGTACTTTAGATTTTATCATTGAGCTACAGCATCTAGAATACGAAGGGTAGAAATCTGCGATCTAATCAAATTGGTAGGTGTTGTCACTTAAAATCAGTGTAATTGAGAGACGTCTACCATTTTTTGATAAACAGAGAGGATCTTTCAGAAAATACTGTCAAAGTTGGCGTTTTGAACCCAATTTTCGGATGAAAACAGAAATACCAGTCAGCGAAAGGAAAAATCCAGTTGTCACGTGACCCAAAAACGCTTATAACTCGAAAAATAATTTATTTATCAAAAAATGGAAAACGTCTTTTGATTCCAAATCGCTTCCATAGTCAGTCCGGCAAATTTTGTGCCTTTATGTTTAAAAATGAGTCGGTAAATGTCTCAGAAAGTTTCGGGATTGCCGAGCAATGGACTTGTGACTCGCCTTAAGTATTTCTGGGATAGCCGATTTTTGCAAAATCTATTCTAAACGCTATATCTTTGTGAACGTGGCATTATCGTCAAGCATTTATTGAATTTTAGAGCTTGTCTACGTATTTATATTGAATAAATAAGCCATTTTTTTTTGAGACACACCACAACATTTAATAAAACACTCACAAGACGAACAAATAGAACATGAAGAATAATAAATATATGTATCAGATATCGTTTGTTGCCATGCAACTGGTATAAATTCTCAACTTTTAAAAATATCATTTCCTTCATCCATGGAGCGATGAGATTGTAAGATGCACGCGCATGAAAATAAATGTATTAGAGAAATTTAATTATTAGAGAAATACTACATGAGTATCTCCCCAGTGACGAAGGAACGATACAACAAAAGAAACAATGTGAAAATACAAGATGCATGTAAATAACACAATATATTTAACGAAAAAAATCAATTGTATGAAGTATAGTTTATTTCAGTTATCAGTCTTTTAGGAAATCTTACTCGTCTACCTGATTTGGTAGTTGGTTCTTCTGATTTTACTGGCTGGCTATCTACTGGAAAACTTTTAGTTTCAGGATTATCTGTATTACTTGGTAAATCACTGAACACAAATGCATGTTTAACTCTATCAAGTGAAACACAACTTTTCTTTCCATTTAGGATTATGGTTATGTGCTTGTCATTTCTCGATAGAACTTCATGAGGGCCAGAATAAGGTTGAGATAAGGATGGAAGTACTTTATCTAATCGAAGAAACACATGCGTGCAATCCTCCAATTTAGGGTGAACAAAAATTTTTGAGTGTCCGTGAGCAGATGTATATGAAGGTTTTAAACTATTCATTCTCTCTTTCAATTATTGGATGAAATTATTGTCGCAAGATACCAAAGATGGGATTTCTGAACACATTTCAGCTGGTAGTGTGAGTGAAATGCCATAAACTAACTTAACACTTGAAGCTTTTATATCAGGTTTCACAGCAGCTCGTATACCAAGTAGAACTGCAGGCAAACTCTCGGTCCACTTACTATGCTCATGAGCCTTTAATGCGCTCTTTAAGACGCTGTGGAAGCGTTCAACTAAACCATTTGCTTGAGGATGAAATGCTGTTGTTCGTATGCGGTTTGTGCCCAGAAATCTTGTCAGTTCTTTGAACAGATTTGATTCAAATTGCCTACCTTGGTCGGTTGTTATTATGATGGGGCTAGATATCCATCCGTCAAAAATGGCACGGCAAACTGATTCTGCAGTTATATCTTTTAAAGGTATCAACTCTGGCCATCTTGTAAATCGATCTATTATTGTTAAACTGTATACATTTCCGTCTGATGGAGGTAATGGACCTATCAAATCTATGTGAATGTGTGAAAATCTTGCATCGGGTAATGCGAAAGTACCTAGACTTGTTTTCGTGTGTCTGTGTTCTTTAGAACGTTGGCAAGCACTACAACTATTGACCCATTCTTTCACATTTTTCTGCATATTGGGCCATACATATCGTGATACAACAAGATTTAAGGATGCTGCAACACCAGGATGAGCTAAATTATGGAAATGTTCAAATACTGTTCTACGAAAATTCGCTGGTACGAATGGTCTTGGAGAACCTGTTGATACATCACATATCAGTTCTGTGGCAGACATTGGAGATGGCATGCTTTTAAACACAAGAGAAGATTTGTTATCATTTTGCAAATTGCATAGATCTACATCATCTTCTTGAGCTTTTGCAAACTCCTCAAAGTCTAAAAATGAGCTGGAGATTTGATCTACTTCAATTCGAGATGAAGCATCAGCAACTGTATTGTTGGCGCCGCTTACGTGACATACATCTGTACTAAACTGAGATATGTAATCTAGATGTCGCCATTGGAGCGGGCTGCATTTGTCTGGATTTTGTTTGAAGGCATATATGAGAGGCTTTTGGTCTGTATATATGATAAAGTTCCTTCCTTCGAGCATGTGTCGAAAACGCTTTACTGGTGTATACATTGCCAAGAGTTCTCTGTCGTATGTAGACCATTTCTGCTGATTTTTTGAAAGCTTGATTGATAAAAAAGCAATGGGTTCCCAATACTTTTTATTAAGCTGCATAAGAGAACCGCCAACAGCTTTGTCGCTTGCGTCAATCCAAAGGCTTAACTTTGCGCCGGGAATGGGATGTCGTAGGAGTGTTGCATTGGCTAAAGCTTGTTTGGCGTCATTAAAAGCCTGCTCAGCCTCCACAGTCCATTGAATTGAGTCGTGTGAATTTTTTTCAGAGCGTCTTCTAGGCTTTTTTGAATTCTTTATTCCTTCCAAGAATTTATTTAATGGAGCCAATATGTGAGCAGCTTTTGATATACATCGACGATAATAATTAAATAACCCAAGAAATCGTCTTAATTGTGTAAGAGTAGTAGGTTGAGGGAATTTTAAAATGCAATCAACACGATCTGGTAGGGGCTCAATGCCAAATTCAGATACCTTAAAACATAGAAAATCTATGGATGATACGCCAAAAATGCATTTTGATGGTTTTAAGCTTAATCCGTATTCTTGCAAACGCTGAAATATGATTTTCAGATGCTCGAGATGTTCTTCTGGTGTGCGAAATGCTACCAGGATGTCATCAATGAAAACATACAAAAATGGAAGATCTCGTGTAATTTGATCCATGAACCGTTGAAATGTAGCAAATGCGTTGCAAAGGCCGAATTGCATTCTTGTACTCTAAAATAAGCCAAACGGTGTAATAATGGCACTTTTATGTACATCATCTGGATGAATTGGTATTTGGTGGTAAGCTTTTATGAGATCAAGGTGGGAGTATATTTTTGTACCATGAAGGTTCGAAGTAAAGTCTAAAATATTTGGAAAGCTATAATTATCTTTTACTGTTTGTGCATTAAGTGCTCGGTAATCTCCGACAGGTCTCCAATCTGTAGAATGTTTTTTAGGAACCATATGAAGTGGTGAAGCGTAATTGCTTTTGGATGGCCGAATGTGACCAAGATCAAGCATTTGCTGAAATTCGGCTTTGGCTATTTTTAATCTGTCTGGAGCTAATCTTCTTGGTTTGGCGTGGACAGGAGATCCGGTAGTTTCTATATGGTGAAATATTGAATGCTTTATTTGTTGATCAGCTCGAGGAGGTTTAGTTATATCTGGAAATTTAAGTAGTAATTTATGATAAATACTATTTCCCGAAACAGTTATGATAGAATGAACATATGCTGTATGTATATGACCGGGAGTAGCTAAATTTGTAACATTATCCACTAACTTTTTATTACGAAGATCTGGAATTAGATTAAAATGATATAGGAAATCTGCGCCGATAATTGGAGTGCTTACATCACCTATTAAAAAGGGAAAGCGAAAAGTTTTTCTGAGATTGAAATCAAGTGTCAAAAGCTTTTCTCCATATACATTGATTCTTGAGGTATTCGCAGCAGTTAGGGTCATAAAAGGGGTATTTTTCTTCTGGGAAAATGACGCTGGAATAATACTGATGTCGGAGCCTGTGTCGCATAAATAATTTATATTGGTCTTTCGATCCTTTAAAAAGAGGCGACGAGATATTTTATGCAAGGTGGCTGTTGCCGCTACACCTCGCCGTCTGTGTTTTTTGAAAATGAACAAGGTTAGGAGCATTTCTTGGCCTTTTCGCCAAATTTTTCGTGATACCAACATTGCTGTCTGGAATCTTTTGAAATACTACGATTCCTCCCAAAGGAACGCCGACGAAAAGGGCTTCGTGACCTATGTAATTCCAGTTGTTTAATTCGATCATTCAGTTTTTTAATTTCACATAAAATTTCTGAATTAGCATTTGATGGTACTGAAACAGCATTTACTGCGGTGGGATTATATTCCAAAATTCGGTCAGCAACTTCGGCTGCTTTATCAAGTGACAGCGGTGAGATAGATGCTAAAATGCTCTGTACATATGACGGTAAATGTGAAATAAACAATTCCAACATCAATTCATCGGATACATTGTGAGACTCAGCTCTTCTTTGCATTACTCTTAAAAGATCACTGGGTTTACTATCACCGAGCTGTTCACCAGCTAACAATTTCCTTATTTCAGATTTTGACGAGTCGCTTGTCCGTTTTATTAATTCCATTTTTAAATCCTCATATGGTGTATTATCGGACGGTTTGATAATTAAATCCCGTACAACAGATGCGGCATTTGGAGGTAAGTTAGCCGAAATATAATTAAATTTAGTTCGACTTTCTGTTATGGCCTTTGGATGAGCTAATTCAAATGAATGTTCACACATTGCGAACCAAAGACTGACATCATTAAAGTTATACGGTGGAATACGAACAGCGCTAATTTCTGTCATTTTCCAAAATAAAATAAAATATTACTCACTTATTACAGAGTTCTTTTAACGTGCTCCAGTACGAGTCACCAATTTAGCGCTTGTCTACGTATTTATATTGAATAAATAAGCCATTTTTTTTTAGTCACACCACAACATTTAATAAAACACAAGACGAACAAATAGAACATGAAGAATAATAAATATACGTATCAGATATCGTTTGTTGCCATGCAACTGGTATAAATTCTCATCTTTTAAAAATATCGTTTCCTTCATCCATGGAGCGATGAGATTGTAAGATGCACGCGCATGAAAATAAATGTATTAGAGAAATTTAATTATTAGAGAAATACTACAGACTCATTTGACTAGTCTAATCGAACTTGTCCACGCAAGTATTATCTAATTCAAAAAAGTGGATTGCCGTACTTTGGACAAAAACTTTAAATGAGTATGTGTCTTGTGTATATATCACCACTCTTATATACAATAGCTTTCTCATATAGGATTGATTCTACGCACTGTGGGTTAAATTTCGATATTTGTGCGTTAGAGAAAGCAGTTTGTTTGTTTGTTTTATTGAACACATACATCAGACTTGTGTGCTTGACGCCAGGGCTCGCTTATAAGTCGTCGTCGATATACAGGGACGAGATAGCACAAGGAAATTTACAACACCAGAGAATTACACGGGGGGGGGGGGGGGGGGGCTCCACAAAGAGTGTGCAACTGAGCCAGCAGGATTCGAACCCGCCCCCACCTACGCTCTCAAGCGATTAGCGGGGTGGTTCCTTATCCACTCAGCCACGGTGGGCCCAGAGAAATCAGTAGGGAAAAGTAATATTGCCATAGAAACAATAACTTCTTTAATATCGAAATGTGTAACGAAGGAGTTCAGAATCAATGCCTTAGATAATTTCGAAAAAGTACTTCTGTTATGACATCCGATACTACAGCTACATCGCCTAGAATAAACAGTGTGGAAATCTGCTATCCAAACACCGTTAAAAAAATGTGTCCCTTAAATGTGCAATGTTTTTTTGAGGGAAGTTATATAGCTACGGGTAGGATCTGGGGATCTAATAATCCCCCTCCCGAACGAGAAACGCTTACTGAATCATGCTCATAAAAGCAGTAAAAACTTCGAATATGGAAACTCAAGAACCAATGAATTATTTCGTTTTAAACAGGTTTCCGTCTTAAAAGGTAACATTTTAATATACTGAATATGAAAATTTTTCATTTTAGACAGGATTCTGTGTGATTTTGTCTCCTTAACTTCTTTCACGGGCATGTGATTATTCCTTATTTTTTTTTTTTCCGTGAAAGTCCGCAATATTTGTTTTCTTTCGAATTCCGCAAAGCCAATTCTCCAATGGGTCGCAGAAAAAAATTGCGAATTTTGCAAATTTTGAAAAAAAAAAAAATGTCTCCAAATGGTCGCTTAAAAAATCGCTAATTTCTTCAAACGATCGTGGAAAATATCGCTAATTTAATCAGAGATCCCGAAAAAAAATGCAGATTTCGTCAAATTATTGCACAAACTGAAGTCTCAAATTTCGTAAAAGGATTGCAAAAAAAAAAACAAAAAATCGCGAATTTCGTCAAAAGATTGCGCAAAAAATCACGAAAATTTAGTCAAACAATCGCGCAATAAAATCGAGGAGAAATTCGTCAAACCATCGATAAATAACATCCAAAATTTCGTCTAACTATCACGAAAAAAAATCACAAATATTATTAGTCGGTGGTAGAAAAAAAATCACGAATTTCACCAAATGATAGTGAAAAAGAATCGCGAATTTTGTCAAAAGATCGCGTAAGCGAACATGGAATTTCGGCAGTTGGTCGCGGAAAAATATTGTGAATTTCGACAAATGGGCGCGAGAAAAAAATCAATTTCGTATAACGGTTGCAGGAAAAAATCGTGAATTCCGCGTGAAACAATCGCTTGAAAAATCGCAAATTTCGTCAGATGATCACGAAAAAAAAATCATGAAATTGAATGAGTCATGAGATAATCAGCCCACGAACGTCATGAATAGGTCACTAAATTTGCAAATTTTGTGATCTATAGCGATAAGAAATTTTTCATTAGTGATTTTCTGCATGTAAAAGTAAGGTAAAGCTTTAATTATTTCGAATTGTGTTTTCACTATTTTCAGATGGCTTCCTGTTAGTTCGATTTTTCAAAGAAATTCTGAATATTTTTCAGATGAAAAAACTCCATATTTGAACATTAATGAATACTATATATATATCTTCATTTTTCTACATAAAAGATAAAATTTGTATTAAAGATATATAATTGTAGACTTCTTTTACAATAATTGTATTAAAATATGGATTAATTTTCTTTCTTTTCGGGTCGGGTTGTCTTTCAATGGAAATCTGTTCAGCGGTTTTCGTATTTACATGAAAGTACAGTCCTGCATCAGGATAGATTGACGTTTTTTCTCCGTTGCGGATGAGGTAGACTTTAAGATTTTCGGATTGTGCTTTATCTCTTTTGGTCGGAATAGGGATGACCTGGTTATTCAAAAGGAAATCCTGAGTACATTTCATATGAAAAAACTATATATTTGACAATGGATGTACGCGTGTTCATTTTTGTACATAAGGGATAAAATTACAGACTACTATGTTATAAATGTTTTAAAATATAGAGTAATTTTCTTTTACTTTGGGTTTTGGTGGAAGTCTGTCGGTTTTCGGGTTGAAGAAATTGTTTTGTAAGGTGCGCACAGACTACAGTACTAGACGTTGGAAATTTTTGAGAGTGAACCGTATATAATGACAGGGATTAATTTGCACTGGACCCGGTTCCGGTACTTCTCTGTTTTTAGTAAATATTTAAATATTGGTCGGATTTCACCAGAGCTCATAAATACAGGGCTCCGGAGCCCAGTGCAATAGCGCTTCCGAAAAAACCGAAGCCTAAATTACCTTTTCCTTTCCTTCCCATCTCCAAGCTTTTACGTACTTTTTTACCAAAATACTTACATGTGACGTAATATGTCGCACACGTAGGAGATAGAGATAAAACGAATCAATTTTTATATTAGTTTTGGGCTTGGACTGACTCGAACTCAATCTGTACTGCATTTAACATTTTATTTATTCCTGAATAGAAAAAAAATGCTTTTCCTCCTTTAAAATTACGTATTATATTCTATTTTAAATCATTTTAATGCTATTTTGATTAGAATGAAGGGGAAACAGAAATCGTGTTTTTCTATTTCAAATTTATGTCGGCGACGTGTTGATACGGCGCTACTCAAGAGACTGAACAATAAATTTGCTTTCAGTTCGATTTTCTTTTGTGACAGTAGGATAATTTTTTATTGGCTGGTTTTTTAAAAATTTATTTAGATGTCTAACCTAAAAAGAATATTTTATGTTTTAGCTAACGAGCATCAGCTTGGTGTTTTGTTTGTTTGAGTTCTTTTGTCTTCAATTGCGTACAAGTATAAAAATCACGTCAGTGATTTTTCTATTTATTTTGTATTATTAACCGTACCCATACTAAGGCTCTGCTCTGCACATTTACAAAGTCACTTTCATTTGTAAGTAGCTATAATTGCATGTATTGTTATTCTGATCGAAAGCTATCGAGCAATGTTTCACTATTTTCTATAAAAGCATCGATACTTTCCCATAACGGTGTCAAATTTTTAATTTAATCTGATTTTCAGAGCCTCACCAAGAAAGATTGTTATGCGGAAGGAATCGATTATAGTTTAAGATATGCACCTTTTATAGGAGACAGTAACACACTGTTCCATTCTTCTGCATATAAATATTAATTTCTGTAAATTTCATTCATTTTTTCTTAAAAAGGCATAACTGCGAACTATCACTTTTTTTGTGTTAAGGGCCTACTTCAGTCACGCGAAAATACCCGTTCACTAATGCTATTCCTATGGAAGAAATTTATAAAGATATCTCCGTCGCATTTCAATATTTTTAGATGATTTTTGTGCAGTGGCCAGCTGAGATCGATCTGTAAAAAGGCCGTTTTCTATTTTTTCGATTTTCATTGGGGATTTGTTTCAAGAAGAACCGGTTCTGAAAATGAAAGTGTCCTGATTAAAAATACTTGTAAAGGAAATTGAAAAAGTAGAAAACGTCCTGCATACAGTTCGACCTCAGCTAACCACTACAGAAAAAAAAAAAAAAAAAAAAATCACCTAAAAATATTGAAATGCGACCGAGATATCTTTATACATTTCTCCCATAGGAATAGCATTAGTGAACGGGTCTTTTCGCGTGACTGAAGGCGGTTCTTAAGACTATTTCCTAATCATAATCCTTACCATATTTAATCGCAGAATTCTGCAATTAATTAACATTAAAATTAGGCAAAGATAGAAGGAGTGATAACTAAAAAGTGGAATAGTTGTCAGCTAAGTATATGCAGATATATATATTTAAAATTTTTATTTTGCTAAAGAAAAAAAAAAGTGCTTTAAATTTTGCAAATAATGTACAAAGTATAAATATACAGATTGGAGTGACAGGGGGGGGGGGGGGTACGGTTGTTGTACCGGTACCGCAGAATATTAGGGCTCCGGTACTTTTTTTGTTAGAAATTAAGCCCTGTATAATGATTTCATAAAGTAAATAAATAAATAATTTGATAACATTGCAATGATTGCAATAAATATAATGTGGCACTAATAATCAACAAAAGTAAAAAAAGTCGGATAATTAAGAACTTATATCTTCAATGTAAACACAATTTAATTGCATGTAATTAATTATAGTTAAAATTACATTCCGTAAAAAAAAATTTCCATTCCCTCTTTCCATTATGTGACGAAATTTCTGCGTTTGAATGCGTCTAACTATAATCAATTACTGCAATTAACTTGTTAGCCTCCGGTACGGTATGCTATTTCTTTCTCCCAGCTTATTTTGTGTCCAAAAAATAACGTTAGCTTACAGACGCTAGCCGTAAAACAAAGCATTACGATTAAATACACTATAGCAATTTTTTAAACTTCTAAGCATCGCACATTTTCAGTTTTTATACCGTTGTATTAGAAAAAAAAAGTTCTTTTAAATGCATTTTGTTTGAAAACTGTATCTCCATTTATTTTTGAAATATTATTTTTTTTATACTTTTTAGCGACATTTGTTTCATTTTGGCAACTCAAGTACTTCATTTCTGTAGAAAGTAAAGGAAAAATAGTTTTAAAATAGTAATCATATATTTTTGTTGCCATTTTCTCGTAACAACCGAAAAAAACTGTAATTAGAATACGTGCTATTTTGAAAAAAATATAAACGAATGATTTATGTTAAAACAATGGAGCTATTATAAGCTATATTTAATTTTAAGTATCTATGAATCATTAGATAGCTGGGTTTTTTTTTTTTTCGATTTTCTTGAATGGCGGAATCTTTTTGCTAAATTTGTGCATTATTTCGCGATAGTGATGTGCTATGCATGCTTTACTGTATACATTTAAGAGTAGATCGTAAATGTGGAATTATTAAGCGGATGCGAATGACGTCATTTTACATAAAATAAAACGCGTGCTTTAAGTCTTAAAATTGAAATATGTTTTGTACTGCAGTAGAGTCCCGCTTTACCGAGTTATTTTCTTCTGATGGACTGGTGACTTCTATTATTATGAAACAGCCATTACAAATGAAGTGTTAGGTGAAGATGAAAGAGCAGCCGTAAAAGAAAATTATGGCCATCCCCCCCCCCCCCCCCCATTCTGACCAGAAAATCGGAGTTCTAACTTTTTACGGCTGCTCTTTCATCTTCACCTAACACTTCCTTTATAATTTTATAATGGCTGTTTCATAATAATAGAAGTCATCAGTCCATCAGAAGAAAATGAAGTAATGGAAATGCCGGGGGCGAAACTAAATTCTGAAAAAGCAGAATTCCTGTTCTCTAGTAATTTCATTGCGGATAACTGAGATTACAAACTCGCCAAACTCTGGCTATACATTATTTATTTTTTATTTTTATTTGTTTATTCTGCACCTTTTAAGTGATGATCTATTTTAAATTATTGCTCCGAGGACCTGCAACTTCATTGTAACGAGAGGCAACTTAGGATTGGTGCACCAGACACCAATTTACTTTCGACAGATTTATGAGTATGCGAAGCGTGCTCCTTTTAGAAATCAATTGATTTCTGGGGAGCAGAGTCCATATTATGTGTTATGCGATAAATTATGTGTTTTATTCAAAAACACATAATTTATCGCAAGATACTCTTATGCAGTGTTGAATTCAGGGGATGGATCGGGAGGGACATTCCCCTCGGAGCATTGAAATGTCCCCCGCCGGAAGATTTTAGATTTTATGCTTGGTCAAAAAGTACAATCTCCCCCGCCCTCCCCCCCCAGAACTCTGTTATGCCCCCACCCCCCTTAGAACAAAAATCCCTCCCGGAGAAAAATGTCTGAATTCAACTCTGCTCTTATGATAACTAGTTTTCTTTCATATACATTCCTCTGTTTGCTGCCTAATAATATGTATAACCTTCCCCTTTTTCTCTTCCCTAAATATTCAATATTCCTCTAGGGCTGAGGCCATAAGCCGACACCATCGCCTTGTCAGTTAATAAGATTTAGGGCGAGCACCTTTTTATGAATTGCGTGTCGCTTTCCTTTGTTTTCTCGTTCTGTGTGAATACACAAATTCTTTTTTCATTTACAAAACTTCATTCATTTTACACGAATGTTTTTCATCTACAAAAATTCATTAATTTTATATGTTCATTTCATTTACTTTTTGCAAAAGCCAACAGAAAAAAAACAACAACAAAAAAAAAAACTGTACTATAGGGAAGTTGCAATCAGCTGATGTACTTTTCATCCGCCAATCAAAACTGCTCGGCTGACCTCCAGTCACACCCATAATTTTCTCAACTACCAATCACAGCTGTCGTTCAACCGCTGTTTGACCTCCAGTGGCAGATTTGTGACGTCATATGAAACTGCCCCGAGGCTAATGAAAAAGACAGGCTACCGCCAAAGACATTTAAAGGTGTAATGGTGTTATTACACGAGGACTCAAAGACGCTTGGAATCCCAGGCGTCTAGCGACAACAGCCGCCTAGCGGTCCGTCTTTTCCAAGCATTTCATTGGCTGTTCTGGAAAAGGCTTTTCTATTATCAGATTTCCAAGCATTTGATTGGTTGTTACTGGCGACTTGCCTCGTTTCGGGCGTCAAAGATGCTCCGACAGAAAAAAGACGCTCGCTCTCCAAGCGACTCCTCTGCAGCCATAGGAATAACATGGAGACGCCCGGAATCTGAAGCGTCTTTGACCCCTCGTGTAATAACATCATTATTACACGAGGGGTCAAAGACGCTTCAAATTCCAGGCGTCTCCATGTTATTCCTATGGCTCCAGGGGAGTCGCTTCAAAAGGAAGCAACTTTTTCTGTCGGCACGTCTTTGACGCCTGAAACGAAGCGAGACGCCAGTAACAGCCAATCAAATGCTTGGAAATCTGACGATGGAAAAGCCTTTTCCCGAACAGCTAATGAAATGCTCGGAAAACGTAAAAAGTGGCTTTCATAGACGGGTCGCAGGACTGAAGACTCCTGGAATTTGAAGCGTCTTTGACCCCTCGTGTAATAACACCATAACACTTAAGATACATAGACCGACAATTCCCATTCAAAAGCATGCGAAATAATGGCAGCCATCTGAAGTAAATTGAAACACCTCAACCGCGAGGTTTGTATGTCAGCTGTGGTTATTTACCATAAAGTGCTATGGCCAGCTTAAAAATTAATTTTTATCAATATATATGAAGTTTATGGCATATTTTTTTTACATGAAGCTATTTTTATAGCCAAATATGCGTTATAAATATTGAATTTTCAGAAATAAAGTTGAATAAGGCGATTTATTGATAATTTTATGGATGGTATGTTTCAAAATGAGTACCTAATTTTAACATGCCTTATAAACTTAAATAAAGACGAAATTTATAGGGAAGCAGATTGTTAAACATTATAATCCAACCTTTTTTTAAGTTTGGATTACAAAAGTACCTGGTAGGGAAGTTTAGATTAAAAGTAGCAACTGTAACATAATATAGCAATTTACACAATTTTCAACTACTTGTGAAGAAATCTACGTTTTTTAAACTAATTTTTATGCAAAAAGGTAATTTAAAAAATGCATATTAACGAACGTAACACTATATTTTTTATCCTTGTAGGATGTTTATTGAAATACTTACATGCTATACGAAAAAAATAAAAAAATTGATGAATAATAAGGTATTTTTTTTAAAAAAGGCCTAAATGAAATAGGGTAGATTAATACTTAATGATCCGCAATGACAAAATGTGCTGATAAAAGCATTTTTTTCGGTAAATTAAAATATAAAACATATATACTGACTTACAACAGCTGTGATCAAAAATCCTCAGTTAAACTGACAGTTTGCAGGTCTATGTATCTTAAAAGTCTTTGGCTACTGCGGTGCATCCCAAGTGTCTTTTTTTACAGACCGCTAGAGTGACGTAATGCTCTTTTCGTATACCTTCATTGGTGCATTCGAGCATCACGTGACTGCAGCGGTCTGTAAAAAAGATACGGGGAATGCACCGCGGTAGCCTGTCTTTTTCGTTAGCCTCGAAACTGCCCTATATATTCAAAATGAAAATGCGTGAAATGAAGCCATGCAACTTATATTTGTCCCTGTAACTTTCATTTTTTTCATGTTTAATGTTATATTTTGTTAATTTTATCGCCTTTCTAATGTACCTCTGAAAGAAGCAAATAATTATTGTTCCCTGCGTAACATTCTTTTCAATCGTAAACCAGCGGGTAAAATATATAATATTGGAATCATATGTGAATATAATCTCGCCTTTCCTTTTATTTGCCATCTTAAAAAAGTCCCTTCTTATTTAATTTAACCCGTTCGTTTTATTCAAAAACACATAATTTATCGCAATATACACTTATAACTAGTTTTCTTTTATATACATTCCCCTGTTTGTTGCCTTTTAATATGTATAACCTTCCCCTTTTTCAAGGTGCCCGTTCTATTTAATAAAAAAAGAACAGGCAATGATAAATCTTAAGGGGGCGCAAGACCTTTAAACTTTCAAAAAACCTGATTTCGGTTTTTGTTTTATTTTGAATTTTTTTAAATTTCTGAACAATATGCAAAAAGCCTCATACAAAAATCTACATTATTTCTTCAGTTATAATTATTTATAGACGGTGAGTATAATTGGAGGTCCTTAAATACTGAAACTTTAAAAAACGCGTTTTCTCAGATTAGCAGATTTGGAGATTGTGCGCACTGTTTTTTTCAAACTATGTAAACTACTGCTTTAAAAAAGTAACGAAATAATGCGTTTCTATATAGTCTACATGCTAAAACAAACAAACAAAAATACTTTGGTTAATTTTTTGCACTTGAAAAGCTTGAAAATTGTTTTGAAATTTTTGAATTTTTCTATATTTTGTACTAAAATTAAATTTTAAACAAAATTTTTTGTATATTTTTTTATTTTAATTTAGAAGTAGGTGTATTATGATTCTATTTTGTTCAAAAATTTATATGCATAATTCAGAGATTTAATTTTATTTACATCGAATAAAATTTTAAAATTATATAATCGACATTTTTAAAAACTGATCTCCAATTATATTTCTATGCCCTGCATTTTTCCAATAAAAAACTAGAATTTCAGTAAAAAGATCTTGCATTTATATTGATTGCCTACAGATGGCGCCAAAACAACATTTAGAAATGAAACGTAATCGATTCGTAGAATCGCTTTCTTATTTATATAAGTAGATTAACAATTAACTCCATTTTTCACGAAATAATAAGTCGGTATGAATCCGGTATGAAAAAGTGAAAAACGTATTTCAAAATATTTAAGGCTTTAATGTGCTTTTACAAATATTTTTATAGTAGAATCGGATGTTAAGCTGTATTTTTTTAATAAAATGCCCGAAGAGTCGTTCGTTTGTTTCGAGATTTGAAATTTTTGGTTCTGAATGGCAACAAGTTTCTTTTGTTTATATCTGGGTATCCGTTGTTCATAATAGCTGGTTATCCGTTATTTTTAATTTAGAACTTAAAACATTATAATTTGAAATTTTTAGAGAAAATAAAGAAGAATAGATGTAATACAAAGCAGTTTATGTGTATATTTTCATAAGTTGAACAATCGGCATACTTACATCTAACATGGCCGCGATAGGTTAACTTTTCTCGAGAATAAGTTAGAACAGGAATCGTCGCCGCACTTACGTGTTATATAAATACATTCTTGCATTTTTAAAAATATTAATTATTATTTTTATATATTTTTTAGATTTCCATTTGACAAAAAGGAACTTTTGAAGAAATGGATAACACCAATTTAGAAGAGAAAATTTCGTCACAAATATTCAACTGCTATCTTCATTTTACTCCAGATTGTTTTTCCAGAAACTGTGTATTAAAAAGAATTTTAAACAGAGATGCAATGCCATTTATCGTTTATTTTCCTGAATATTTGAAAAAGTTATATAAAGTATTAATGTTTTGTTCTAAATAAAAAAAAAAATAGTTTTATTGTTAGAGTTGTCTTTTATCTCTGCTGTAAATAATATATATATTGTGCTTATGTATATCTTTTATGATTATATGATTTTATGTGATTATATATCTGTACCTCGGAACAAAAAGGGCCAATGTCCATTTTTCTCAAATAGCAGAAAACCCAATTTATGTTTGAGGAATTTTAAGAATCTTGCTACGATTTCTGTACTATTATTTTTCAAAGTTGTACCTTTCAATTCAGTAATGTTTTTCTCACTACAATCTAATGTTACATTTAGTTTTTTTTTCTTTTTTTACATTTTAAATTGGGCATTTTTACATTAACAGTAAGTAACATTGGCCTCGACAAAATATTTTGTTTTCAATGATCTAATATTGGGAGGACTTTGGCCCTTTTAACAATTACTTTATATCGCCTCCTGAATTCATTCATGCATTTAACTCAAATTTCTCAATTTTGGACATTGGCCCTTTTTGTTCCAAGGTACAGATATATTTTTTACCACTATTCTCCCCTACCAAGCAAAACAAATTAACTTCTTTGTAATGGAGGTCTTGGCGTAAGCGAGAAAATTGCCAGGTTAAATCTGATGAGAAAAACAAAATTTTCAAAAGCACTTTTTGGCAACCTTTATTGACCTGTCCCAGTCACTCTAGTGGGGTAGCTTCATTCGCGCGCTCAGAATCAACCGGGCAATCTAATCATTTCTATATGTATGGTACAGAGCACCAATCTCATTCAACAATTTGTGCTAACACGATACATGGGTAACTCAAAATTTGAAAAGGGCACCGTAACATTTAAAGTTTTAAATAAATATGACACAGAACTAGCTGTTGGGGACTAATACTTATCCGTCATGGATATGCATAATATAAAATATGAAAATAAAACATGTGTAAACTATTTATAAAATGCATTGCAATTCCAAAATAAAGCTTAAGCGTATATTTAAATACTAGCCGTCCTTGGCGACCAGTTTGGTCTCCCTTAAATATATGTTAAACGTTGTATCGTGTTAGTTTTATTCGTAATTTAATTTAATTGCTTAAATCCTACACCAAATCAGAAGATACTAATAGAGAAATCAAGAACTCGGTATTTTTTTGTTAGCCGGGCGCAGGTTGATAAATCGCCAATAGTGTTCGTATCTCATTAATTTCATTTAAAATATAATCCTTTCACTCATTTTACTTAAAATACATAATTTTAATTTAAAACTGAAACATTTAAAAATCATGACATTCACTTCTTTTTTTTTCTTAAAGAAAGAAAGAAAAAGAAATGAAATAATACCGTATCAGGACATTTGATTTGAAAATCAAAGCATTGTGTTAATTTACTTCGCGAAAAATCAACAAATGCTAACTGGCGAGTTAAAAAATGCTAAAGGCGAGATTTGCGCTAGGCTAACATAAAAGTACCAAGAATTCTTTGGGAACATAACAACTTTTGTGTAGTTTTATTAAAAAAAAATAATTTTGATTAAAAATGGCCGCCTTGCACATGAAAAGCGAAGGGGTCAGAGAGTAATTGTTTGTGACAATATGCTCTGTTACTGAATTGCGGGTACTACTTGATTATCCCGTCGACCCATTTAAACAAATTATGTGTTATCGCCAAACTACTCTCAAAATTATACAAATTGGCATAATTTCTATTTTAAATAACGAAAGAACAAATAAATTGGCAAAAGATTAATAAAACTACAAATAAAGCGCCAAATTACAAATCACTAGATGACGTAACAAACACGTGTAACGTGTTTAATGTCAAGTGAATGGGACATTTACGATAAGCCATTATTGGCATTTAATCTTATAGTTTGGCGATAGTTTTTTGGTTGACGTGATAATCAAGTAGTACCGAATTGCATAAAAGAAAATTCTCACAACTCCAAAAATGATAATCATAATTAACTAACAGTTTACTGCGTCGGATTAAGCATCTCATTTCTAATTAAAACATATATTTGAATTTAAATTTGAATGAAATACAGGGTCATGAAAAATCGAAGAGTGTGAAAAACAGGATTACAAATATCTCGGTAACTAATTATCCGATCAACTTCATTCTTATGCGAAATTTATATTTTATTATCTTCTATATTCGCTCTTTAAAATAAACAATTTCGAAAATTTGTATATAACTTTTATCAAAACGAATATTTCGAGAGTCCGAAAAAAATAGTTCCGTATAATCGAGGTGACTGATATTTAATAGGCTTCTTCCCATTATTACATACTAGGTATACACCAAATTTCAAGAGTCTACTTCAATTTGTTCGGGAGATAGAGCGTTTACAGAAACACGGACGACAATTTTTTTTTTTTTTTTGAAAAAAAGTTTTTTGAAATTTCCAATGTCTAAAACGTGTAAATCCGTCGAAAAAAAAAACCCCCTAGGAAACAGGAATTTTGCTTTTTCAGAATTTAGTGTCGCCCCCCGATGAAAAAAATATATGTATATATAAATAGTACAAAACATATTTCAATTTTAAGACTTAAAGCACACGCTTTTATTTCATGTAAAATGACGTCATATATATATTTGCATCCGCTTAAGAATTCCACATTTACGATCCACTATTAAACATCTACAGTAAAGCATGCATAGCATGTCACTATCGCAAAATAATACACAAATGCAGCAAAAAGATGGCGTCATTCAAGAAACTCGCCAAAAAAACGGCTATCTAATGATTCATAGGCCTTCATTTGTTTGTAACATTAATATAGATAACTTAAAATTAATGTAGTTTATAATAGCTCCATGTTTTAACAGAAATTATTTGTTTATATTTTTTCAAAATAGCATGCATTTTCTTTCAGTTGTTATGAGAAAATGGCAACAAAAAGATATAATTGCTATTTTTCAACTATTTTTCCTTTATTTTATACATAAATGGAGTACTTGAGTTGCCAAAATTAAACAAATGGTGCTGAAAACTACAAAAAAAATTAATATTTCAAAAATCAATGGAGATACAGTTTTCAAACAAATTGCATTTAAAAGTACCTTTTTCCCCCCCAATACGACGGTATAAAAATCAAAAATGCGCGATGTTTAGAAATTTAAAAAATGCTATAGAGTATTTAATTGTTCAATGATACATCTGCTTTGTTTATTGCTGGCTTCTATAAGGTAACGTTATTTTTTGGACACAAAATAAGCTGGGAGAAAGAAATAGCATACCGTACCAAGGGCTTAAAAAAAAAAAAAAAAAAAAAAAGTAGATTTTTAAAACAATTACAAGGCTTACCCCATACTACGTATGATGGGTAAGTAATCAAGAAAGTTTTTCAGAATATTAAAAATATAAATAGTTCAGATGGAAATGATCTTAGGATTTTGAAACTTGGTCAGGTGGTAGATATATAAGAGAGGAGATAGGGGACAAGTTTAATATAAAATTCAGGTGCGTATTGCCAGGTGCAAGATTAAACCAGAGAACAACAAAATAATTTTCAGAACAATTTTTAAGAGAACAGTTAAATCTCAATATATTAGTAATAAAGATATTGATTATTTTTGGAGGGGTAAAATAGAACATGAGCAAGATCTGATAAAAATATTATCCACCTACCGTTAGAACTTATGAATAAAAAAGCACAGAAAAATATAACAAAATTTATTAATAATAAAGTTAATATTAAAGTTAATCAACTAAAATTTTAGATTACAATAAAATAAGAATGGTTAAACAAAAAATGCCATGATTTTTCAAGAATTATATGCGCTCAACGTCTATTTCGCTTGGTATAAAAATCTTCCGAATTTCAATTGATAACTATATTTTCACAAACTTAATGCTGCAAAAATAAAATTCTGCAGCAAAACTCAATTTTTTCTCGTTAATTTTCCTTTATTAATTTTGTTTGTTTGTTTTTTATTTTTTACAGCTCAAGAACATCTTTTAAAGATATCAGAATAGAATCTTGATCTTAATTTTTTTTTCAAAAACAATAAATCAATATTTGAATATTTTTGCTCATGCATTCTCTTTTATTGTGCGGTTTGTTAGCCCCCGGTATGCTATTTCTTTCTCCCAGCTTATTTTGTGTCATGTCCAAAAAATAACGTTACCTTACAGCATAGATTAACATGCAAAATGGGACATTTGCCGCAAAATCTGTAATGGCAACAATATTAGCGTCACTACCGACAAGGGGGAAGAATTGACAAGTTTCCGAAATTTACCTATGTTGATTAAATATGTTTATACACTGTATGTTTTGAATATCTATTCTTTCCTAACCAAACCAGAGGCAGGCGATATTTTATTTAAGTTTAATTTATTTAGCTGTTTTTTTTTTATCGTACTTGTTCGTTCAGCTTTAACTTACAAAATGATATTCCCAGGAAATACTGTTGAAAACGTAAATATGTAAGTTAATCAGATAAATTTGTAAGAAATTAAATTCGGGTATTGTGTTAATTTATTGACATCGAATACAATTTTATCAGTATGTCTATGTTTTGCTTTATTTTAACGTTTAGATTTATATAATTCTAAAAATTTGTAAAAAGGAATTTTTCGCTATCTATGATTTTATTATTATTTCCTATATGTTAATATCATAAATATTATTCAACTGATTATACCGGGTGTCCCAAAAAGGACTGACTGATTTTAAAATTCAATAACTTGCAAGTGGTGACAGATATTAAAAAAATTCTTGCAGGAGGGTTATGCATAAGGTCAAAAGTTTTATTACAGTGACTTTCAATTTTAGTTCGATTTAAAACAATAGATGGCGCTGTAAGCAATAGTCGCTAAATTCAGGCTCGATTTTTGGTACTTCGTGGCCCGGATAATACATTTCCATCTCCTTTTTCTGCATGGAACGAGATAAAGGACCAAAAATCGAGCCTGTATTTAGCGACTATTGCTTACAGCGCCATCTATTGTTTGTAAATCGAACTAAAATTGAAAACCACTGTAATAAAACTTTTGACCTTATGCATAACCCTCCTGCAAGAATTTTTTTAATATCTGTCACCGTTTGCAAGTTATTGAATTTTAAAATCAGTCAGTCCTTTTTGGGACACCCGGTATGTTATTTACATTAAAATAATCATTTTACTTTATCTGTGAGAAAATGAAAACGCGTAAATTAAAAAAAATATTGTAACGATTGTTTAATACATTAAACTTCATAAATTAATAAAACATCGTCTGTAAGAAATTTTCTATCAAATGGGAATATTTATAAAAGTTTCTGGGACTTGTAGAGTGCAATATTACTTATATTTTTACATTACACTATCGCTTTATGTAGTTTTAAACCCAATTATATCATATTTACTTGGCGTATAATATTCAAGACGAAATTTTTAGCTTGTTTTTCGTTGCACTTAAATCGTTCACCCATAATGTACGAAAAAAAAAAAAAATATATATATATATATCCGTGCATGAACATAGAACAGATATTAGATATATAGAATAGAATATATATTCTAAGTTCATGTATCGGTGTAACATTCTGTTGCAAACGTAAACATGCAACATTAATAAAAAGAAAGATTACAATAAGGTAGACGCTCAATAACAAAAATATTACAAGGATGGAAGTTTCTTCCCCATTGTCACTTATCATTACGCTCTATGGAAATGTCCTATCTTGTATGTTAATCTATGCCTTACAGAAGCCAGACGTAAAACAAAGCAGTACGATTAAATACTCGATAGCAATTTTTTAAACTTCTAAGCATCGCACATTTTCAATTTTTATACTGCCGTATTGGGGAAAAAAATGTACTTTTAAATGCAATTTGTTTGAAAACTGCATCCTCATTTATTTTTGAAATATTAATTTTTTTGTTGTTTTTAGCACCATTTGTTTAATTTTGGTAACTCAAGTACTCCATTTCTGTAGAAAGTAAAGAGAAAATAGCAATTATATATTTTTGTTGTCATTTTCTCATAACAACCGAAAGAAAATGTAATTAAAATAGTTGCTATTTTGAAAAAATATAAACGAATAATTTCTGTTAAAACATGGAGCTATTATAAACTATATTTAATTTTAAGTATCTATAGACGCGTTCAGTGTGACGTCAGTCATGACGTTTTGGTTGGAAACTGACTCCAAACAAACGGTTGCTATGCGTCATTTCTTTTTAAATATAAATCGTGGAAAATGTTACCAGTATATATCAAGTATTAAAACACTTAGATGTGAGATATAGATAAAAGATATAGCTGCAACACACAAACAAAATAGAAAACATAACATAGCAACCGTTTGTTTGGAGTCAGTTTCCAACCAAAACGTCATGACTGACTTCACGACTGAAAACGTCTATATTAATGTTACAAACAAATGAAGCCCTATGAATCATTAGATAGCTGCTTTTTTTTGTCGAGTTTCTTTAATGACGGCATCTTTTTGATGCATTTGTGTATTATTTTGCGATAGTGACATCCTATGCATGCTTTACTGTAGATGTTTAAGTACAGCGTCTAGAATACCTAGTTATAGCGCCTAGAATATATAGTGTGGAATTCGGCTATCCCTGTAATACTTAAAAAAGAGCTAAAATATTGTATCCCTTAAATGTGCAACGATGCTGCTGAAATATGAAGATCGCAGCGACATCTGCAGGATATTTTCTACAACTGCAAGATATTGCTAGTCTATACATTGTAATACTAGTAACACGAAAATCCCGCAGATGTCGGTGCAATCGACACTTGGGATTTTAGCAGTATCGTCGCACATTTAAGGGATACAAATTTTTAGCACTGTTTGGTAGCATATTTCCACACTAGGTATTCTAGACACTGTAACCTAGTGTGGAAATATGCTATCCAAACAACGCAAAAATTTGTATCCCTTAAATGTGCGACGATACTGCTAAAATCCCAAGTGTCGATCGCAGCGACATCTGCGGGATTTTCATATTACATTGTATAGACTAGCACTATCTTGCAGTTGTAGAAAATATCCTGCAGATGTCGCTGCAATCTGTATATTTCAGCAGCATCGTTGCACATTTAAGGCATACAATATTTTAGCACTTTTTTAAGTATTACAGGGATAGCCAGTTTCCACACTATAATAGTTTAAGAGTGGATCGTAAATTCTTAAGCGGATGCGAATGACGTCATTTTACATAAAATAAAAGTGTGTGCTTTAAGCCTTAAAATTGAAATATGTTTTGCACTATTTATATATACATATATTTTTTTTTTTCATCGGGAGGCAACACTAAATTCTGAAAAAGCAGAATTCCTGTTTTCTAGTTTTAAATCTTTTTTTTTTTTCTCCCCGATTGTCTCCCGATATGCTATTTCTTTCGGGCAGCAATTAAAATGTCGTCTCTAAAACATAACGTTCCGTCATATAATCCAGCCGTAAAAAAAAGCACGTGTACGGTTAAATACGGATAATCTCTACTACAATCTTTTAGACTTCTAAGTATCGCACATTTTCAATTTTTATACCGTCATATAGGAAAAAAAAGTACTTTTAAATGCAATTTGTTTGAAAACTGCATCTCAATTCGTTTTTGAGATTTTTTTTTTTTGCCGTTTTTAACGTCATTTCTTTAATATTGGCAACAGAAGTACCCCATTTCTGTAGAACCAATGAACCAATGCTAGAGATTATGGATTTTCTACGAGAGTCGTGAAGCTCTCGTTAACTTCCCCTCGATGTTGATCAAACGGGTAATCTGGATGTGTTTCTGTAGAAAGTAAAGGAAAAATAGTTGGAAAATAGCAGATTATTATATCTTTTTGTTGCCATTTTCTCATAACAACTGAAAAAAATATAATTAAAATACGTGCTATTTTGAAAAAATATAAATCAATTTCTGATAAAGCATGGAGCTATTATAAACTATATTTAATTTTAAGTATCTATATTAATGTTACAAACAAATGAAGGCCTACGAGTCATTAGATAGCCGATTTTTTTCGTCAAGTTTCTTGAAGATCGCTTTTGAAGATTTCATAAGAAATACTACCTATTGCAGTCGTTACCATGGTGCGACTTTTGAAAAATTCCTTTATAACTTTTCATTATATGACCCTAGGAACCCAAAACCACCCCCACCTAAAAAGTTTATGCATACAGTCGAACATCGTTATTCCGACACTCTAATGACCAGAAAAAAAAGTGTCGACATAAGTGGGGTGTCGCGGTAACCGGAGTTGGCGAAAAATATGTTTATAAAAAGTTGTATTTTTAATTAATTTAAGACAATTTTAAATTCATAACTGTTCTTGCAGTTTTAAGCAATGAAACATTATTATTAAATAAAATAAACATAACAACAAAATTGAAAAGCATAAAAATCAGATTTATGATGACTTGTTTTTTTATTGTTACATGAAATATTGACGAATTAAGGTTTGCGTGTCCCTGGATGTGCTTCTTAAAATTCTTTTTTCAATATTATACAATGAAATGGAATTAAGTTTGTGTTCAGATATTGTTTCAGAATATTGTTTCAGATATTGTTTCAGTCTTTCAAATATTGTTACAGAAATGGATGTTAGATAATACCTGATCGTTTCAATGCAATGCAATGCTTCGGTTTTAGTCGGATGAAAAACGTCGTGTAACCACAAAAAGGCGCCGCCTGACCAGAACAAAAAAGACCGCGAGTAGACTGATACTTCTATCTGGAGTTTAAGTGGGTCATTCATAGTATGTGAGTTTATTTATTCAGATAAAGGATTGAAGTAAAATTTCTCATTCATCACAATGGGTATTTTAGACGATTTTCTGAAACGTTTGGCTAAACCATTTCTTACCGCTAAATTTCCGCGCTTATAAGATCGATTATGAAAAATGGACAATTTTCCTAAATCGTCGGGATATCCGGAGTCGAAAATTATTCAACGACGTAAAATCCGGAGTTTATTTACATCAAAATCATATACAGAAAATCGGGACTTTGCAAAACTGACGCGATAAGTGGAGTAACGTGAAAACCGAATTTCGGGATAATGAGGTCCGACTGTATATATATTAAATTTTGTCCGCACGATAAAAATCGCAATTATGCACGGATTGTCTTCAAACTCACCAAAAACATTGAGATGGCTAATATTTCGGCGAAGATTGCAAATGGGCAAATTCGGCCCAAGGGGGTGGAAATGGGGAGATTTAAAAATTTTAATACCGCCTTAACATGATTCTGATAAAAACAGCTCTTACAGGAAAATGACAGGAAAATTAAAATATTTTTCGTTATAGCAGTAGCCAACAATTAAAAAACCGCAATAAAATTCTTACCACAAAAATTACTTTTCTATTGCAAGATTTCCACGTGAAAAATGAAATAAATAGTTTGACGAATTTAAGAAAAAGTTAATATTACGCTATATTGGAAATATAATGGACTTCAGCAGGTGAATATGAACGTCATGTGAGTTTCAAAAAACTTATTGAAACATGATAAAAACCCGATTATAGAAATATTGCCATATTTTAACATTTAGAGGTTCTCTGAATTTATTTTCACCATTTTAAAATCTATTCCGTATATATATACCCGCCTTAACATGATTCTGAATAAACAAGCTCTTAGAGAAAAATGAAATTAAAAACTTGCCCAAAAAAAGGCCAGATATAATTGTTAAACTGTGTTTATCTCTAATTTTGATTTAGTTTCTGTTGGTGAAATTAGTACTTAAATTCGAAATCTACCTCCGCCTGTAAGCCGAGCCGGCAGGGATTTTTTTTTTTTTTTTTTTTTTTTTTAAACTTACAATTATGTTTGTGTGTGGCTATCAAATCTTGTGACTCATTTATCACCGACTTCCTGTTGACATATAGCTTTAAAATTTGGAATATATACGTATTCCTGAGGGCAATATGTGAATTCGACATCGATTTTTTAAAATTCGATCCCTAAGGAGGACAACGGGGGCAAATTTACTTAATTGTTGCGTTTGATTTTCTATGGAGAAATTAACATCAGCTTCAACAATGAGTATTTGTTGAAAAATACTAATGACACGGTTGCCTCGATAGCGCCAAAAAAAAAAAAAAAAAAAAAAAAAAAAAAGAAAGAAAAAGAAAAATCCTATATGAAGCCAACTTGGCGATAGCCGGCTAATTTGGCAAAGTTCCCATTTAAATCCAATAATCTTCCCTAATCGAGCTCATCGCAATTTAGTTTAAACTCCGTGCATTTAAGGATTTTTTATAACACTAGAGGGCTCTGCCCCCTACGAGCTACGCTCGCCAAAACCCCCGTTCAGACACCGCAAACTCTAAAAGCACGGTAATTTGATCGGCTTTAAAAAAATAAGAAATTTTAACTGTATCTTTTTCAATTTGACGTAATTTTCACCAAAGTTTTCTTACTCTTTTTAATATTCACGTGAAAATACTTTTGGTATTAGAGAAGAAATATTATTTGCGCTGTCTTTAAATTCTCAACAATAGTTTAAAAAGATTATTTCAAAATATGAAATATGTGGTGATCTATCAAATGCTATCGCCCAACGGGCGATAAACCCACCAGTCTGTAACGGCAACCCTCCAGTGTACGGGTGGAATTGAAATAGGTTTGTAGTTCGAATATGCGGAATGAAAAAGAATAGTAAATTGTTTTATGAAAGCAGAATAAAAACTTAATATTTAATTTAAGATGCGAGTCAGATATAGTACATATTTATTGAAATAGTTACTGAGTAATCACCTTAAATAAATGTGCAAATATATTTTTAAATTAAAACTTTTTAGCAATATTATGATTTGGCAATGGACTTTTAACGCATATTAATGGTTTTATTATTTTAACATAATCTTTCTCTTTTAAAATTCACGTGTAAATATATAATTTTTATGACGTAATTATCAATATTTTCCTGCTTTTAATAAGTAATCATTTAATTCTCATTTGAAAGTTTTTTTTTTCTGTTTATAATAGTCACGTGTAAATAAATTTTTAATTTGAAGGAAATATTATTCTTTGCGCTGTTTTTAAGTTTGGCACCAATTTAAAATAATACCCTTTTTTAAAAGTTGTAAAAAATATTTCTCAAAATACTGAAAATTTGAATTTAAAATATAAATAAAACCTCAAAAATGAGTCAAATTACAAAAATACATGCAGTCTGCACACCGGAAACTTCTAATGTATAAATGATCTAAAAATGATTAAATTCCCATGTATAGTTTTTGCTCCTGTAAAACTTTTTTAATGGAACGATTTTGACCAACTTAGCATTAAATATCTCTTAAAATAATTCTTCGATTTGAAAACTGTCTGCATCAGCGTGTTTATCAAACATTTCTCTATAATACCACCGATTTTCATATTTTTGTATGCGATATTTTTCTTAATATTAACGAAGTCACAAAAAATTCAGTCGCAAAAAAAATTCGGTCACAAAAAATTCAAAACCGGCGGCGTTGACAGCGTTAGTTACTTTTTTTTAGAATAGAGAGATATATATTTTCTACATTTTTGTGAATTTTAATAAAAGCATGTTTAAAAAAAAAAAAATTACATTTATATTTATTTATTTTTGCCAGGGTTACATTTCACACACAATTTTCAATTCACCATGTGCTATGTTTTTAAAAGCTATTTAAAAATTTTCGTTTTGGCATCAGCATATTAACGTCTAGTCAAGTATTTATTTATTAAGAAATAAACAAAAACACTTTTTGTTTTGTTAAGTTAATTGTTTCTTAGGAATTATAACTAAAGGTAGATTAGTCGAGTTATTAAAAAGTAATTTCTTTTCATTTTCATCACAGAAAACGTGAGTAAAGTTTTTATAATATAGGTACCGCATATTCTGCCATATAACGCGCGCTTTTGAAAAGAGAAAATTTCGACAAATTTTGCAGCTGCGCGTGATAGGCTGAGGAAAAAAAAATGATTAAAAATTAATGTAATAGTTTAGAATTTTATATTAAGACATTTTTCGAAAATTATTTTGCCCACTGAACGCAAAACTGTCTGACACATTTTCTGAGTGAATTTTAAACATAAAAGCATGACACTTTCAAGCGTTGTTAATTGAAACTATTTGTACTCGAACAGTTTTCTTTTTTTTTCCAGTTTTCGATAATTAAATACATTTTGTGCTATAAGCGATTTTCGTTTTCTGATGGCCGTTTTTGATAGCCTTTTCACGCGCTGTCGCTCCTGAAAATTTAATTGAAAACACCAACTTTGACTACATTTTCTGAAATTTTTGCTGTCGTTAACTAAAAATGAAAAAAAAATAAATAAAACAGTACGATTACATAGTTTCCGTATAAAAGCATCTGCGAATTCCCTGTACTTGCGAACAAAATTTAATTAAGATATGTATGTAATGTTGTATTTGAGAACATCTTAAGGCTGTTCTCAACTGCTCTGCTCAACAAGCGCAAAAAGTTTTGACACATTTACAAATTCATTTTTTAACGGAAAGATGTAAAATTGGGGAACAGATGTTATATATTTCCGCGGACGTCATCTTGCATTTTTTCTTGGCGTGAAAACCTCTTTTCCGCAAAGTAGTAAATGTGATGTTCACCAAGCAGCGATTTATGCGCATGTTAGGCTTAACGGGGTTGCCAGAACACATCGCTCGTCGGGGTTGCCTTATCGATAAACGCCAACAAGAAATACAAGATGGCGGCCGCGGGAATATATAACACCTTAGCGAAAATTGGAAAGCCTGACTATGGAAGTGATTTGGAATCGAACTGTCGCAGAGCCGTCCTTAGGGGGTGTGTGACAGGTGCGGCCGCACAGGGCCTCGCACATAGAAAGGCCTCGCACCCGAGAAAAAATTAATACAAAACAACTAAATATTTTATATTCATTTTGATCCAAGTTATTCATTTGATAACAAAATTTAGATATGTAAATATGCCTATATGAAAAATTTTAAATGTTTTATGAATAAATGTTCGGTTCAAGTTGTGGATGCTCGAGAAGAGAATAGATTTTTTGTAACTTATATTCATTGAATAGGCATTTTTATATTGTAGTCTAGGAAACACCAGGCGCACAACAAATCTGAACAGATGCATGAACTGAATGCTAATTGTTAAGAAGCCTGTGTTAATAATGATTCTGACAAACTTGTTTATTATTATAATTAGGGATGAACCGAATATTCGGTATCTATTCGGTATTCGGCAAGGGCGGATTTGGAGAGTCCTCAAGGGGGGGGGGGGGGCGATTTTAGAAATTTGGATACTCCAATCTGATGCGCGGGTCGGGACTAATTTTTTTCATTGCGGGTCGTGTTACTTCTACTTTTTGCTGCGGGTCGGGTTTGGGTCCGGTTGACTTCTACTTTTTGCTGCGGGTCGGGTTAACTTCTACTCTTTTGCTGCGGGTCGGGTTGACTTCTACTTTTTTCTGTGGGTCGCGTTTGGGTCCGGTTGACTTCTACTTTTTGCTGCGGTTGGGGTTAACTTCTACTTTTTTGCTGCGGGTTGGGTTTGGGCCCTGTTGACTCCTGTTTTTCTGCTGCAGGTCGAGTTGACTTCTACTTTTTAGCTGCGCCTAGCGCGCTGTGTTTGGGGTAGATTGACATACATTATTTCGGGTTTGAATCAGTTTCGGATTGGGTTTTCCCTATTGCGAAGAAGGGTTCGGGTTGACCCGATTTTTGAAAAGAAAATCTAAATACTTTTGAAGATAAAAACAATATACAGTAAAAGCTCCATAACGGACACGTCCAAATAATTATTTAGGAATACGTTTTAATCTTCAAGATTATGTAAAAAATACTAATTTGGTATAAAACTTCTTGTCTCTTTATATCTAAGATCAGTTGTAATTCAGTAAAGAATGCTTTGAAAGTTATCAAAAAACATACCGGGTGTCCCAAAGTGGACTGACTGATTTTAAAATTCAATAACTTGCAAATGGTGACAGCAATTAAAAAAAAAATCTTGCAGGACGGTTATGTAAGATGTCAGGAGATGTTTTGCTGCAATTCTTTATTTTACTTCACAATAACAGCGATAGATGGCGCTGCAATCAATAGTCGTTAAATCGGGGCCCAATGTCTGGCCTTCCTCCTCCGGGCACAGATTTAGCGTCTATTGCTTGCAGCGCCCTCTATCGTTGCTATTTTAAACTAAAATCAAGAATTGCAGTGAAAAAACTCCTGATTAGGGGTGATTCTCAGTAAAAAGAAAAAAAGAAAAATCTGAAATTTAAAGCAAATTTTCTGAAAGGTTACAGTAGAGGGGGGGGGGGAGATTCAGTCCTGGCACTAATTATTTTTGTTGCAGGTCGGGTTAACTGTTTTCGATTCGGCTCGATTTCAGGCTGAGTCGGTGAGTGCAAATTCCTGCGCAAGCTGGGTTTGTGTTAACCCATTTCTTCAAAAGTTAGTTCAGTATATTATTTCAGATTAAAAACTATATCTATAATAATAAACATAGATATATGTATGTGTACTATTTTCTAAAGAGACCGCTGTATTTTTTCCACGACTCTTTGGTGAAATTTGCATTTCTTCCACGACTCTTTGACAAAATTCGCGTTTTTTCTCTACTCTTTGACAAAACTCGCGTTTTCATCAATCCTTTTACGAAATTCGAGTTTTATCCGCGGTCCTTTCACGAAATTTGAGTTTTTTCACGACTCTTTGACGAAATTCGCGTTTCTTTCTGGACCCTTTGATGAAATTCGCGATTCTTTGATAAAAATTGCATTTTTTCGCAAACCTTTGACGAAATTCGTGTTTTTCGCGGCTATTTGTCAAAATTCCCGTTTTCTGCCTCGATTCTTTGACGAAATTTGAGTTTTTTCCGCTACCCGTTGACGAAACTCACCTTTTTCGCGATCATTTGAAGAATTTCGCGTTTTTTCAGCGGCCCTTTGACCAAATTCGAGCTTTTTCGGCGTCTCTTTGACCAAATTCGCGCTTTTTCGGCGTCCTTTTGACCAAATTCGCGCTTTTTCCGTGATCCTTTGGAGAAATTGAAGTTATTTTTAGATTGACGAAATAGATTTTTTATGACGACCATTTGTCGAAATTCGCGATTATTTTTATGTCTGAATCTAAGGATTGATGAATTTTTTTAATTTTCTGAACCGAATGCCTTAACCCTCTCGCCGGGTATATATATATATATATATATACCGGGTGTCCCAAAAAGGACTGACTGATTTTAAAATTCAATAACTTGCAAACGGTGACAGATATTTAAAAAATTCTTGCAGGAGGGTTATGCATAAGGTCAAAAGTTTTATTACAGTGATTTTCAATTTTAGTTCGATTTACAAACAATAGATGGCGCTGTAAGCAATAGTCGCTAAATACAGGCTCGATTTTTGGTCATTTATCTTGTTCCATGCAGAAAAAGGAGATGGAAATGTATTATCCGGGCCACGAAGTACCAAAAATCGAGCCTGAATTTAGCGACTATTGCTTACAGCGCCATCTATTGTTTGTAAATCGAACTAAAATTGAAAATCACTGTAATAAAACTTTTGACCTTATGTAAAAACCTCCTGCAAGAATTTTTTAAATATCTGTCACCGTTTGCAAGTTATTGAATTTTAAAATCAGTCAGTCCTTTTTGGGACACCCGGTATATATATATATATATATATTTTTTTTTTTTTTTTAAGCAAAATAGCTTCAAAAATTGCAAACCTTCATATATTTTAGAGTTAAAATATGCCCGAAACCTTTGTGAAAGAGTTTTTTTTTATTTTTTAAATAGAATTAGATCATAAAAAAAAGATTTGCTGCGGAAATTGCGGGTTTGTCAAATTTTGCTACTTTTACGTTGGCCGTGGAAATCGCGGGATGCGCAGCGAGAGGGTAAAATTTTTGGAAAATTCGAAACATAATCACCCTTGCTCCTGACTTCTTACATAACTCTCCTGCAAGTATTTCTTTTAATAGATGCCACCATTTGCAAGTTATTGAATTTTAAAATCAGCCAGTGCATTTTGGGACATCCTGTATATTCAGTAGCTATGGGATGATGGCTGAAAGAAGCATTTAAAAAAAAATAAAGAGGCCTTCGATATGTCAGTTAAAAGTTTCCCCGGTCTGAAATTTTCTGGCGCAAGTCAACGTCCAACCCTCACAAAAAAATTATTGCCCTGCCCGGTATAAAAGCTACAAAATCGACTCCAGCACAGCCTGCATTTTGCCTTTAAAACTATTCATGCTCATATTTTATTTTCAAATTATGTTCCAAATTCATGAATACATAAAAACGATAATATTAAGGACTATTTAGGCAATTATGTACCAGGGTTCGTACGGTCCTTGAAAGTCCTTAAAAGTGCTTAAATTTTTCAAAGGAATTTTTTGGTGCTTAAAAGTACTTATTTTCATGCAAAATCTGAAAAAAGTCCTTAAAAGTGCTTAATTCTACTCTCATATTAATTCTTAATCAAAGGTAAAACTCTTCTGCATTTCTTTTAATTTCTGATTAAAAAAAAATCTTAATCCCGCCTTGCCTCTCCTTCTGAAATTTCACGTCCCCCTTCGTAATATCAAAGTTAAAAACTTTTTTTTAACCTTTTTCTACTGTCAGGGATGTAAGACCTGCGCCAGACGAAGCCAAAATCGCTTTACTGCTCCAAGCTTCTACGAAACCGCTATTTTTTTTCATTTTGCACTAAACCTGCGCCAAAACGTACTTAGTACCAAGATGAAATTTTGTACGATTTCGTCGATCCGAGAAACAAAAAAAAATCCATTTTTAATCTTTTTCTAGGCCGCTAATTGCGTCAAAAAAGCAAAAAACCGCGGTCAAAAGATCTCGAAAAATACGCGATGTTTGTCAAATGATCACGAAAAAAAACGTGAATTTTGTCAAAAGATCGCTAATTTCGTCAAAAACGAACAAAACGCGGTCAAAAGATCGTAAAAACGATAATTTTGTTAAAAGATGGCGAAAAAACTCCGCAAATTTCATCAAAAGGTCGCAAAAAAACCCATAAGTTTCGTCAAAAGATCGCGAAAAATATGCAAATTTTGTCAAAAGATCGCGAAAAACACGCAAATTTTGTCGTAAGATCGCACAAAACGCACGATTTCATCAAAAGATCGCGAAAACGCGCAAATTTTGTCGAAAGATCGCGAATTTTGCCAAAGGATCGCTAATTTCGTCAAAACACAATCAAAAGATCGTAAAAACGCTATTTTTATTAAAAGATGGCGAAAAGACCCCGCAAATTTAATCAAAAAGTTGCAAAAAACACACGAATTTCGTCAAAATATCGCGAAAAAAATGTGCATTTTGTCAAAAGATAGCTGACTTCATCAAAAAACGAACAAAACACGGTCAAAAGATAATGAAAAACGCGAATTTCGTTAAAAGATTGCCAAAAATACGCAAATTTCGTCAAAAGATCGTGAAAAACATGCGAATTTTGTCATAGCGAAAAAAAGACCCCGTTAATTTTGTCAAAGGATTAACAATTACTTCTAAAAACGAACAAAATGGGGTCAAAAGGTTGTGAAAAAACGCAAATTTCGTTAAAAGATCTCGAAAAAAACCACAAATTTCATCAAAAGGTCACAAAAAACCGCAAATTTTGTCAAAAGATTTAAAAAAAAAACGCAAATTTCGTCAAAAAATAGCGAACAGCACACTGATTTCAACAAAGGATAGCAAAAAATACGCGACTTTTGTCAAAAGATCACGAAAAATACACGAATTTCGCCAAAAGATCGCGAGAAATACGCAAATTTCGCCAAAAGATCGCGAGAAATACGCAAATTTCGCCAAAAGATCGCAAGAAATATGCAAATTTCATCAAAAGATCGCGAAAATACGCAAATTTGTTTTTTATTAGCATTAAAATTTCAATTTGCTCCAAAAACAGTTTTTATGGCTACAAAATTAATTTTTGCTGCTACAAAAATGGATTTTACTGCTACAAAATCAGATTTTTGCTGCTACAAAAATAGATTTTACTGCTCCAAAATTCGATTTTTGCTGCTACAAAACTGCTACAAAATGGCTTTAGTGCACTTTCATACCTGTACTCTATTTCTTACTTGATATTGAATAAATAATCTGTCCTAAATTTCTGTAACAATTCATTCCATCACATTTCATTAAAATTTCACCTGAATTTCACCCTCAAAATTTATCTTCCTCCGTTTTTCTTTGCTCCCCCACAGTACTCAAAGTTTAAAAACTCTTCGAAACTGTTTAATTATTATTATTTTTTTTGCTTTGTCATTTTATTGCCACAATAAATAATCAATCAAGATTTCTCTTCCCACCCGAAATTGGAATTTTCCTTTTGCCCCCCCCCCCCACACACACACACTTAAAGAACACATGGAATTTATAGTCTTTAAAACTCCTCTCAGTTTTTTTTTTCTTGGAAATTAAAAATCTTGTATTATCTTGTAAGGTAAATAAATAAGTCATCTAATAAACTCCCTCCCTCCCTAAAAAATTTTAAAAAATATGCTTGTCCCTTTGCCCCCTCAACTTATAAAGTTTAAAATCTTAAAAATCATTGCTTTTTTTAAAAACTTTTTCTGCTCCATTAGTTAATTTATTGTAACAATAACTAATCGATCTTACAGTTTTACTCCCCCCCCCCTCCACCGAAATTGACGTTTCCCCGCCCTCCCCCTTACTTTCCAAGCATATAAAATTTAAAGTCTTTTAAACTGTAAGTTAATTATAAATCTGTTAAACTACCCCCCCCCCCCCTCAATAATAAGAAAAAATTATGTTTCTCTTCTTTGTTTATCTTTACAATAAGAAAGTATTGGATTCAGGAAAATTTTCGACCGATTTACACGTTTTAGGGGTCAGATATCCTGAAAAACATGTTTTTACAAAATGAGTCTGACTCTGTTTGTCTGTATGTGACACAAATTTTGTGGGTGGTGTATCTCAAGAACTAATGCACAAAATTTAATAAAAATTTATATTCAGTTAATCCTCGATATAAATTAGTGTTGATTAGTTTTTGATGTAAATCGCCCTACAGGTGATGCTGCTATGCTGCATTTTTCATGATTTACGCCATAGCTATATCTCAAGAACTAAAGCACGAATTTTCATCAAACTTCAGATTCAGGGATACCTTGATAATTATAGGTGCTGATTATGGTTTGGTGTTAATCTCGCAACAGATGGCGCTGCTATGCTGCGTTTTTCACGATTTCTGCAATAGCACGATTTCTGCGATTATCGCAAGAACTAATGCACGGATTTTCATCAAACTTCAGATTTAGTTAGATGTTTACATAAGTTGTTGCTGATTAGGTTTTGGTGTAAATCACCCTACAGGTGGTTCTGCTATGCTATATTTTGCAGGATTTGCATGGTTTTCAAGTCTTATTTCAAGAACTAATGCACGGAATTTCATATCTTTAGAATCCTCATGAGAGGCATAGACCATTTAATTTTGGCACTCTGATAATGAATTTTGTAGTATTAACATGTATGAGATAGAAGAAAGTTTTGGGATTTGCACATCTGACTAGTTTTTTCTTCTGCTGTATGTTATTTTAAAATTTTCTAAATTTCTACTGCCACATGGTGAAATCCCCCCCCCCCTTCCCTTCCGTTTGAATATTTAAAACTTTTACAAAAATGAAAGAAACCCTTTATTAAAAAATGCATGTTATAATTTATTAGTTTATTTAATTTGAAGGTCCTTAATTTTTTTTGGTTTTGGTCCTTGAAAGTCCTTAAAAGTACTTGATTTTTATTTAAAGAAATGTGTACGAACCCTGTGTACATAAACACTACTTAAAAATATGAGACACATTCAAATGAAAATCCAGTTAAAAAATCAGTTTAGAATGAAAGAAATGGATGATAAAAGAAAATCATAATTTTAAAGCTCTACAAGGAAAAAAAGTAGATTTTTAAAAATCCATCTCTATAACTTATCAAACCAAATTAAGATTTCTCTAAACAAATGTACAAGATAAATATAATTTTTACGAATAACAAATAAGTAAGATGCCAGACCAACTTGGCCTCGAGGGGGAGGAATTTAGAGGAGTGCACAGGTCGCGGTCGGGCCAGTAACGCTTATCATACGGGCTGACACGGACTGAACGTTTAGCTTTTATTCCGGGCCGAGGCCCGACTTGGAAATTTTGGGCAGTGCAGACCTCTAGGAAGAATGAAGTCCAGGGCAAGCTCGACCTGGAAGAAGTCTGGACCGACCCGAATCTGCAGAAAAATTTTAGATCAGGACACGGCCCGGCTCTAAAAGAGGGAAGACCTGATCCAGCCCGAGTCTGGTGGATTAAAACTGGCGCGACCCGCCGGGTCGCGCCGCGCTCGAGCTTCGCCCCAAGTCATTTCTCGTGAGGATGCATAATGCCGTTTTTCAAACCCTTTATTTGCCCAAGGGGGGGGGGCGATCGCCCCCTCCCCCCCTTAGATCCGCCATTGGTATTCGGTCATGTTACCGAATATTCAATTTGGCCGAATATCAAACTATTCGGTATATTATCGAAAAATTATTCGATTATATTTATTCGGTAAAATATCGAAATATTCGGCCCAACCGAATACTTAAAAAAAACTTTTAAAACATATTTTTAAAAACCTTACACCGTTTCTACGTTTAACAGTCAACTTATAAAGATATTCAGAATAATTAGAAACATAATCATATATTTAAATAAAAAATTAAATTTAAAAAATCCAAAAACCCGATTGCGTAAAAAGCGAACTAATTAATTATTTCTCATCAATGTGAAACTATTTTTTTTTGTTGAATTCCTACCATTAGCTCACACTCTCGTTATATATATATCTTGTTCAAATTTTCAATCGTTAATAAAATACTTATTATTCATCCAATCAAGCTCAAATAATTTTTTTTTAACTTATAGTGGATGGCACTTGAAGTTAATCCAGTTTTTTTTTCAAATATTAACTCATTAATTAAATTAAATTAATTAATTTTCAATAATCGAGAGAGCCCTCTTCTTGATCAAGGTATTTTAAGACGGAGAGATCCCTCTTCTTGATCAAGGTATTTTAAGACCGAGAGAGCTCTCTTCTTGATCAAGGAATTATAAGCGTCACTCAAGAGAAAAGAAGAATGAGAGAAAAAAAATTCTCTTATTGACCTAAGTAGGAATTGACTTAAAATATTTTCTTTTATTACTTGTTTATATTACTTACCTATTTTTTTTATTTACTTGTATTGATGACGTTTAAGTTGTGTTTAATTGTTAGTTCCTATCTATAAACACTGTTTTGATGAGGTCTATAGATGTCTATGATGGTTAGAGTTGCAGTAAGGCTAGAGATCCTACATACACAATTTCCAGGTTGTATAATATTTTAACGGAGCTTCTGACTGTAAAATAGTCAATGAAACATCGTCTTCATTTTGAAAGATCTATCCAATGATAGGCCACTCAATAGGGTGCGTTAATTTTTTTCGTCTCTACCGCCATTTTGTATTTTATGGCCGCCATTTTGAATTTATAAAAACAAAACCTAGCCTATAACCATCGGGCCGTTAAGACGAATTAATAGAGACCCCATTCATCAAAACCCATCCAGCCGTTGGGATGTTTCGAGGGTATAAAGAAATCTACATACACAGATACGCGTGAAACACATAACCCTTCTTTTCAGTCGGATAATAAAAGTGAATGTTTTTACATTATTTATTTGCAGTTTGTTAAGTATTATTTAAGAAAATTAACCAATCACGAGGATTTTCATAGGAATTAATTATGTACAAATGCAAGTTTCTGAACATTGTCTAGTAAATAATCTGTTTCTTGCTAAGATTTTAAGAACAACGTTTACAATCTCTGAAAATGATCACCCACTCCAGACACCAATCTAGGATGCATTTAAAAACTTCCTTGCTTAATCAAAGGGAGTAGAACAGTTATTCTTGCTGAGTTGCCACCATATAAAATTTGAATAGATTGTAGTATTTATTTACTTTTACTTTAGTCTCTTCCTGACAAACAAATGATATATGATCCTGTACAATTTTTCTTCCAATTTCTTCACAATTTCTCTTTGACTTTAAAATGTTTGTTTTACAATTTAAGAAAATTTTATTCATTTGTTTTAATTCACAGAAGAAGCCATGAAATAAAATTATTAATTAAAAAAGTTTTATAACTATCCTGTTCTTAAATAACTTAAAGCAGATTTTTTTCAGCATAAAGTTTACTTGAAAAAGCTCTTGATTATCAAAATGAAAGTTTCTGTTTTAAATATATGTACAATTGTTTTAAAATTTAGCATTTTAATGCCTTTAAACTTTGAAATATAAATTTTTTCGACTAGCCGAATATTCAGCATTCGGCCGAATAGTTACTGTTCGGTTGGCCGAATATTCGGTATTCGGCGTAGCAGTTACTATTCGGCTAGCCGAATATTCGGTATTCGGTTCGCCTGTAGGCCGAATGCTCGGTATTCGGCCAAAATCACTATTCGGTGCATCCCTAATAATAATGGCTAGTTGTAAAAACACAGATTTCTTTCCTTGCTGTGTTATAAAATTTCCCTTTTTATTATAATATCGACGTCCGAGTCCACACGCATACGTACGTCCTGTCGCGTAATTTTGGTGGCGAAGCAAGGAAGCTGATGCCCGTACCCGAGACTAAAGATTAAAAGTCTCAAAAATTTATGAAAGGTTAATGTTTTTAATGCTTCTTTGACAAAATAAAATACTCAGATTTTTTTCCCTACTTTTAAATGTTCTTATTAAATTAAAAATATAACTATGTTTAATATTTGCTAGTTAAATTAAATCTCTTTTACATGTTACAATTAAAAAAATGAGTCATATTTATAGGTCAAAAATGTCATCTTTATAACATTCATTACTGCCATAATATACAGTGTGTCCACGTATAACCTGACCGACCTTTATTTTCGCAACCGTTGGTCCTAGATGCATACTTCCAATTACAAAAATGGTTTAAATAAGGTAAAGAATTATTTTTAAAGCGATTTGGGTCAAGAAAAACATTTATTAAAAATTTACGAAATTTAAATTTTTATACGGTACCCCGGTCCTATAAGTTGTATTTACTAAAAATTTACTGTGACACTAACAAGTAAGACAAAAAAAAGTCCCATTCATCTAACATTAAAATTGACCGAGTTATGAAACTTTGAAATGCATGACTTATACCACTTTTTTGCATATCAAAACAGATGATTTCGACCATGCTTTCAGGGGTCGTGTATAAAATACTTACATTTATTTCATGGTATCTGCGCTTTGAAAGAAATCGTACAAATATTACGATTAATTTTTATTAGTTAAGTTTCAGATTAGTTAAAATAATTGTATTTTAACATATGTTTTATTTTGTAAGGATTTGAGGCTATGATTTCTTATAACTAAAATTATGTTATTTTCATAAGGTTTTATTTAACTTGCAATGATCGTCTTTCCAGTTTAAAATTTGTACTCGAACTTTAAAATACACTGCTGCCCATTAAAATTGCAACACCAGGAAGGAACGATCTGACGAACGTCAAAATCACATGAAAGGAAGAAGAGGTTGCAGTATGCAAATGATTAGTTTTTCAGCGCATTTAAACGAGGCAGGCGGGAGAAACGACATCTGAAGCACTGCATAAAAGAAAAATTGCGTAGTGGATTTCTCATTCGGAACTCGCTTTGTAAGGTCGGTCTTTGCTCAAAATATCGCATTATGCCTCCAATAATAAGAAAAAATGCTTACCACCAAGTGTCGGTATTCGATAGAGGCAGTATCGTTGCTTATCGATAGTGTGGATTATCTTTACGTGATATCGCCCGTTGTTTTTCGTTGAAATCCAACCACTGTCATGCAAATATGGAATCAATGGATTGCTGAGGGTCATACTGAACGGCATGCAGGATCTCGACGCCCTCCCATGACAAACGCCGGAGAGGGCAGACATATTGTGAGGTCGGCCCTGCAAAACCGTACAACCACATCACGAACCATTAGTCAGGAAATGGGCATGTTTGAAGCGCACCCAGTATCCGCTCGTACGGTGCGACGACGTTTGCAGCAGTGTGGACTGACAGAACGACGACCAGTACTGCGGCTTCTCTTGACAATGCAGCATAGAGTCGGCGACTCTGGTGCGCCGAACGACAAAGCTGGATGCTGGATGAATGACTGGCACAATGTCGTCTTTTCAGACGAGTCCCGGTTGTACGTGCTGTATTCTGATAGCCGTATACTTGTCTAGGGGCTCCGAGGAAAACGCCCGTCGCCTGCTTGCATTCGATATGGGCACAGGGGCCCTGCACCTGGTGTGATGGTTTGGGCAGCCACTGGATACACGACATGCGCATCTCTAGTTCGGATCGACGGTAATTTGAACGCAGATCGGTACATTTTTGACATCTTACGTCCAGTGGTTGTGCCCTTTCTTCGAGGACTGCCAAACGCCATCTTCCAACAAGATAACTCAAGACCACATGTTGCACGTCGTGTTCTAACCTTCCTCGATACACAGGATATTCGATTGTTGCCCCGGCCTGCGCGGTCTCCAGATCTGTCACCCATTGAAAACATCTGGTCATGAATTGCTTAGAGACTAGCCCGCCACCCTTCTCCAGCTAATACGGTTGATGAAGTGTGGCATACACTTGAAGCAGCATGGAATGAGTAGCCCGTTTCTGTCCTCCAAGCCCAGTTCGGCTCCATGCCTAAACGGATAAGGGCCGTTTTAGCTGTCAGGGGGAGCAGCTGTTTCTACCAATTTCGCACCCTTATAAACCCCGAAACTGTTTACAAATTTAATCATTTTGTTTTCATACCATACTGTTTACGTGCAATAAATATCTTTTTTGTATTTTCAATCTTTCATGCTGTTGCAATTTTAATGGCCAGCAGTGTACTTTCAAATGTCCGATCGAAGTTAAATTTGACATACTGACTTAAATCCGATGACAATGCAATCTTATAATGATTTTCAACTGTTATCATCTTATACATACTTATACTAGGACTTCCCTCAGAGGGATTAGTCTGAGCGATATTGCTGAGAACATAGATTTAATAATAACATGTGGAAGCAAAGAAAGTGAGACGTTATCTTTAATTGTCCATATACTGCGATAAATTGAAATGATAAAAATAAACGAATTGTAGAATTACAAAATCTTATATATAAATTCGTATACACTGTTTAAAAAAATGGGAAATCAAACCATTCAAGACAGCCATGCATGGATATAAAATTGAAAGTACGCAATATATTAAAAGTAAAATAGAAAATGAAACACTAAATTATCTTATATCGAAATTTTAACTGTATAAAATGATGTCAAGAGCATAATCAGACGCTCCGCACCAATTTGAGTAACTTTAAATGACAAATATATGATGTTTAAAAAGAATGGACTATAATTTATATGGTGTGTGCTCCCCCGGAATAGTTAATATTGTACAATATCTGTTTTCCACGGATGCAATGAGGTTGTCGATAACAGTTAAGGAATTCTTTCCTCAAAATCTGATATAGTATCAAAGTACCGAATACATCAACAGTGGCATGCAATGCTTCGTTAGAGTGTGTTTTAGATATGCTCGATCGGATTTAAATGATGAGTGTATGCTGGCCACTACATACGCTGTATTGTTTTGTTTTCAAACATATTCTGCACAAGTTGAGCTGTATTTAGCATGTATTAAATAAAAGAAATCGGCAATGATTGCAACATAAAGTATGACACAAGATCTGACTATATCGTCTGCATAACTTTTGAGCTGTCAAAGTGTCATTTGAAGTAATTTACAAATCCATACATATTTATTCAGCAAATCATGCAAGCTAACATATGCCAATATGAACCCGATTATGAAATTTCACCAGAATAAGTTAATATATAAAAAATCTACTAATGATAATTGAGAATATGACCTTATGATAAAATGTCTAGAAAAATGAATCAGATAAAAAATTCATATCACATTTAAAACGGTACTTCCCTCTGTTAGTGGCCTTGGCGAGAGAGATAAAAGCCTAGAGAAGGAACACTTTAACAAGTACTTTCGAACAACCTACTCACTGTTTCATACAAGTCTTTATTCAATATTTACACAATTTATTTAATGCTAGGTGGGTATCTATCAGTTTTGTTGCATTTAAATTGCATGTTTTGCGGAGGAAATGCAGCATTATGAAATATTTAAAGTTGCTATACCTAATAATTCCCGATTAATGGTAATTGAGATCGCTTTCCGTTAATTTCATCTTTTTAAATTTTAAATTTTTTTAGTAACCATTCATAGAGACAATTGTATATTTTAAAACTAACCCGAAGCAAAATTTCAAGATTGTGGGCTCAGCAGTAACACAGAAATAGAAAATTTTCGAAAGTTTTTTGTTTCTGCACTGTTTTATATAGCGACAATTTTAGAAATTGTTCTATTGCGAGAATTTGCGTCATGATAAATACAGACATGCCAATTTTCATGTTTATATTCCTAACAATTCCATGTACTTCGTTACTTAGATCATCTTTAGATCTTTTTCCGCTTTGTTTAGTCTTTCGATTTTTTAGAATTCGTTCTACAACGAGCATTTACATCTTATAAATTACTACCATGCCAAAGTTCTAGTTTCTAACCCCAACAGTATCCCAAAAATTTCAGTATTCCAAATAAATCATAGTTTAGAATCTTTCTAGAAATTTTTACGTTTATCCGTCAAATTGAACCTTTTAGAGAGCGTTCATTACGAGTATTTACATCTTAAAAGTAACTACCGCACCAAATTTAAAGTTTCTAACCCAATCAGTATTCCAGAAATTGATATTTTAGAACTTTGTTGCTCCTGCAGCGATGTAGGTTGTTGCCCTGACATAAAATACAGTCGTTTTTTCGGAGCAGAGGTGGCCACCAACATTTTTTTTAAGTTGGCTATGTAGTTTTAGAGATAACACCTCACAAACGTACAAGCATTAATAATATTATACACTTTATAATATTATAACGCTTTATAATATTAGCATTAATGTACAGATACAAAAGCCATTTATCTGTTACAAACTTAAGTGCACGGCGTTGCCCAGAATTTGAAGGATGTTTGCTCTGGAAAATCAATTTCAAAATTTAACATACAACACAAAACAAACATTAAAAAAAGCAGTCGAAATGTTGTATGAATGAATCATATGAAAACGCTACATAAAAATGTATAAATGTATATAACAGACGCAAAAGAATACAGCTATAAATGAACTTATTTCAATTTATAATTGGAGCAATAATGTTAAAATACCCCAATATTTCCCTAATCGGGTTTTTATCATGCTTCAATACATTTTCCACACTTATATGACGTTATAATATATCCACCACGTCCTTTATATTTCCGATACGACGTAATATTTTCCTCTTTCACGGGGAAACCTTGAAATAGAAAAGTTATGAAGTTATATTCACTTTCATTTGAATTCGTCAAACTATTTATTTCATTTTCATTTTTCACGTGGAAATCTTGCAGTAGAAAATTAATTGTTGTAGTAATAATTTTATTGTGTATTTTAATTGTTGGCAAATGCTATAACGAAAAATGTTTAAATTTGATAAGAAATTGCTGTTAAATTGGTGGTTTTTTATTAATTAAAAATTAACTATAAATTATTTCGATTCCAGATTACTTTAGTTGCCTCGGCCATGTTTTAATACACATGTACGTATCTTTTCACAATTTTGGCTTCCAAATTGTGCATTTTTATAGAATTACAAACAAACAGATAGACAAGTTTTCATTTTTATATATCTCTCTATTCTAAAAAAAGTAACTAACGCTGTCACCGCCGCCGCCGCCGGTTTAGATTTTTTTGTGACCGGAGGTCTTTCTTCGTTAATATTAAGAAAACTATTGAATACAAAAATATGAAAATCGGTGGTATTATAGAGAAATGTTTGATCAACACGCTGATGAATACAGTTTTCAAATCGAAGAATTATTTTAAGAGATATTTAATGCTCAATTTGAACAAAATCATTCCATTAAAAAAGTTTTATAGGAGCAAAAACTATGCATGGGAATTTAATCATTTTTAGATCATTTTATTCAATAGAAGACCCCGGTGTGCAGATTCCATTAATTTTTTTAATTTGACTCATTTTTCGAGGTTTTATTTCTATTTTAAATTCAGATATTCAGCATTTCGACAAATATATTTTACAATATTTTAGAAAATGGTATTAAATGAAACTGTTGCCAACTGTATAAACAGCGCAAACAATAATGTTTGCTTCAAATAAAAAAAAAAAATATTTACACGTTACTATTATAAACCTAGAAAAACCTTCAAATTAGAATGGAATAATTAGGTATAAAAAGCAGGCACTTGTTGGAAATTACACCATAAAAACTATATTTACATGTGAATTGTAAAATAAATTCATTAACATGCATTAGAAGATTTAAATAGAAGAAATTACGTCACATTACACTTATTATGCAAAATGAACAAAAAATAATATTGCAAAACAGTTTAAATTTAAAAATTGCGCGAGACAAAATATTAGAGGTTAAATATTAGACTTTTTCAAAATTTTATTATTTGTCGTTTGATGTGAGGTGTTCAGCTATAAGTATGCAAAATTTCATGTATCCAACTTAATTAGGGGCCGAGTTAGAAAAATTGCTTAAAATACAGAAGTTAGAGACCGGAGGGTTAAATATGACTTTTTCAAAATTTTATGATTTATTGTGTTATTGCAAGTGTTCAGCTATAAGTATGCAAACTTTCATGTCTCCAACTTAATTAGGGGCTGAGTTAGAAAAAATGCTTAAAATACACAAGTTAGAGCCCAGAGGGTTAAATAATAGACCTTTTTAAAAATTTTATTATTTGTCGTTTGATGTGAGGTGTTCAGCTATAAATATGCAAAATTTCATGTCTCCAACTTAATTAGGGGCTGAGTTAGAAAAATAGCTTAAAATACACAAGTTAGAGCCCAAAGGGTTAAATATTAGACTTTTTCAAAATTTTATTATTTGTCGTTTGATGTGAGGTGTTCAGCTATAAGTATGCAAAATTTCATGTCTCCAACTTAATTAGGGGCTGAGTTAGAAAAAATGCTTAAAATACAGAAGTTAGAGACTGGAGGGTTAAATATGACTTTTTCAAAATTTTATGATTTATCGTGTTATCGCAAGTGTTCAGCTATAAGTATTCAAAGTTTCAAGTCTCCAACTTAATTAGGGGATGAGTTAGAAAAATTGCTTAAAATACACAAGTTAGAGCTCAGAGGATTAAATATTAGACCTTTTTCAAAATTTTATTATTTGTCGTTTGATGTGAGGTGTTCAGCTATAAGTATGCAAAATTTCATGTCTCCAACTTAATTAGAGGCTGAGTTAGAAAAATTGCTTAAAATACACAAGTTAGAGCTCAGAGGATTAAATATTAGACCTTTTTCAAAATTTTATTATTTGTCGTTTGATGTGAGGTGTTCAGCTATAAGTATGCAAAATTTCATGTCTCCAACTTAATTAGAGGCTGAGTTAGAAAAATTGTTTAAGATACACACAAGTTAGAGCCTAGAGGATTAAATATTAGACCTTTTTCAAAATTTTATTATTTGTCGTTTGATGTAATGTGTTCAGCTATAAGCAGGGTTCGTAAATATCATGATATTTTCGAAAATATCAAAAATATCCGATATTTTGATATATATCCGATATTTTCGATATATATCCGATATTTTCGATATATATCCGATATTTTCAAAGCAGCCAACTTACCGCTGATAATAAATGTTTTCGAGCATAATATAGATTAGAAATTAAAATATATTGCACTTAACATGAAAACTTAATCAAAAAATAATATAAAAATGCATTTTTCTTTTCTTCTTCTTTTTTTTTTTTTTTTCACTTAGAACAAAATTGAAGATGAAATAATTAAAAACAGTAACAATTTGATTTCTACACTTATAAAAAAACTAACTATAGAATTCAGTATCAAGACCAAGTATAAAAAATATCAGATATTTTCAAAACAAAATTTTAAATACAAAAAAAGTTTTTTTAATTGAAAAGTTTTAACATAAATGTAAGTATAAAATGTTTTATTTCATATTTCCTAACATGCTGTATAGTTCAAACTCAACTGAACCAAAACTTGAAAAAAGATTATTTTCTAATGAAGCTGTATATAATTGCTTATTTAAATTAGTCAGTTTATCTTTCAATGGTTGTTCTGAATTAATTATGTCCCGCATAATTATTAGTTCAACATTTTAAAAAAAAATGCTTCAAATCTAAAGTTTGAAAAATATATTTGTTTTCTTTTTTGGCTAAAAAAGCCACACCCAGAAGAGACAAGTTCTTTATCTACAGATTCACACTCAATAACAGTTGAAAATTTATTTCATTTACACTGAAATATTACAAATTACGACTGAAAATATCAAAAATATCTTGCGCGCATTCATATTTTGAAAATAAATATCAAACGCAGAAAATATGAAACATCTTGATATATTGAAAATAAAAGTCAATATGAAATATTAAAGATCTTGATATTTTGAAAATAAATATTGGATATATACCCTTTGATATATATCAATGAACCCTGGCTGTATATAAATGATTATCAAAATTACATTTTATCTTTCGATGGCAATTGACTGAATTGACTGTCTAATATAATTATTAGTTCTACATTTAAAAATAAAAGTTTGAAACATAAAGCTTGGAAAAGATTTGTTTGCTTCTTTTCCTAAAAAAGTCACTGCCAGAGGCTAAAGTTCATTATCTACAGAATGACACAGTCAATAACAGAGGAAAATTTCATTTACACTTGGTTTGAATGTGAAAAATATTAAAATTACTTTGCACGTGATATTTTGGAAAATAAATATCAATATATAAACTATCAAACATCTTGATATTTTGAAAATAAATGTAAAGAATTTGAAAATATCGAAAATATCAAAAATCTTGATATTTTAAAAATAAATATCGGATATATATCAAGATATATATCATGATATATATCCATTGATATATATCAACGAACCCTGGCTATAAGTATGCAAAATTTCATGTCTCCAACTTAATTAGGGGCTTAAGATACACAAGTTAGAGCCCAAAGGGTTAAATATTAGACCTTTTTCAAAATTTTATTATTTGTCGTTTGATGTGAGGTGTTCAGCTATAAGTATGCAAAATTTCATGTATCCAACTTAATTAGGGACCGAGTTAGAAAAATTGCTTAAAATACAGAAGTTAGAGACCGGAGGGTTAAATATGACTTTTTCAAAATTTTATGATTTATTGTGTTATTGCAAGTGTTCAGCTATAAGTATGCAAACATTCATTCCTCCAACTTAATTAGGGGCTGAGTTAGAAAAATTGCTTAAAATACACAAGTTAGAGCCCAGAGGGTTAAATAATAGACCTTTTTTAAAATTTTATTATTTGTCGTTTGATGTGAGGTGTTCAGCTATAAATATGCAAAATTTCATGTCTCCAACTTAATTAGGGGCTGAGTTAAAAAATTGCTTAAAATACACAAGTTAGAGCCCAAAGGGTTAAATATTAGACTTTTTCAAAATTTTATTATTTGTCGTTTGATGTGAGGTGTTCAGCTATAAGTATGCAAAATTTCATGTCTCCAACTTAATTAGGGGCTGAGTTAGAAAAAATGCTTAAAATACAGAAGTTAGAGACTGGAGGGTTAAATATGACTTTTTCAAAATTTTATGATTTATCGTGCTATCGCAAGTGTTCAGCTATAAGTATTCAAAGTTTCAAGTCTCCAACTTAATTAGGGGATGAGTTAGAAAAATTGCTTAAAATACACAAGTTAGAGCTCAGAGGGTTAAATATTAGACCTTTTTCAAAATTTTATTATTTGTCGTTTGATGTGAGGTGTTCAGCTATAAGTATGCAAAATTTCATGTCTCCAACTTAATTAGAGGCTGAGTTAGAAAAATTGTTTAAGATACACACAAGTTAGAGCCTAGAGGATTAAATATTAGACCTTTTTCAAAATTTTATTATTTGTCGTTTGATGTAAGATGTTCAGCTATAAGTATGCAAAATTTCATGTCTCCAACCTAATTAGGGGCTGAGTTAGACAAATTGTTTAAAATACACAAGTTAGAGCTCAGAGGGTTAAATATTAGACCTTTTTCAAAATTTTATTATTTGTCGTTTGATGTGAGGTGTTCAGCAATAAGTATGCTAAATTTCATGTCTCCAATTTAATTAGGGGCTAAGTTAGAAAAATTGCTTAAAATACATAAGTTAGAACCCAGAGGGTTAAATAATAGATTTTTTTCAAAATTTTATTATTTGTCGTTTGATGTGAGGTGTTCAGGTATAAGTATGCAAAATTTCTTGTCTCCAACTTAATTAGGGGCTGAGTTAGAAAAATTGTTTAAAATACACAAGTTAGAGCCCAGAGAGTTAAATATTAGACATTTTTCAAAATTTTATTATTTGTCGTTTGATGTGAGGTGTTCAGCTACAAGTATGCAAAATTTCATGTCTCCAACCTGTTAGATAAAAAAAAAAAATAAATAGAAAGAAGAATTTGAAATTTGAATTAATAAAAATTACGATGTTTATAAATATATATGCAATTTTAATATGAATAATAAAGGAGAAAGTTTGTTATTAATTTTGGATAGTGAACTTTAGTGGTTAGTAAACATTGGATGTGAAGGAAGTAAATAAATGTAAACTGAGGATTCTTCATGGTAAAATGTATAATAGAAACCTCTTACCTGAACTCTTGTTACTGTGACGTTACCAAATCATTTTTGCTCGTAAATCTTACCCATTTTTCTTCATGGTGTAATGATATTTTTACATAAAAAAATTCATTAAATAAATTTAAAACACAAAATATAACACTACATATATACAAAAAAGAATCTTTATTGTATATTTATTTATCATATTCGGACCTGAAATCTGCGCAGATTCTTTTCTATAAATGAATATTCATCAAATAATGAAACACACATTTGTTTAACATGAATGCCAACATTATCATATATGATTTGGAAGGATATTCAACAGATATTGACTCTTAATTATATTTAGATAAACATATTGAATTATTAAATATTGAATGTTACGTGGATTCTTCAACTCCGTTAACTATTTCAGTCTGTTGTCATTAACACAAGTCATTGAATCACTACTGTCAGAGTTTCTCCATACAAATCGGCTCTAAGTTCGTAGAACCAATGAAGTCTCTAATATCACCGAATATGCACCGTAAAAGCTATAATAGTTGCAGACTCACAAGTAAGTTGTCACGCTGGACCACGCCCAGAAAACAAAAATTTCAGATCGCCAAGCACTGATCATTTCCCTCTGGCAGACACTGCCATTCATTTATAACGAAAGAAACCACTTGGCAATGATAAATCATATGAAACATGATTCATCTGCTTTTACAGAGGAACTCTTGCAATGGGGATCGATGTCTGTATTCATCACCTCATTTTTGTGATTCAAAATTGCGTAGCCGTCATCGGCAGGATGCCAATGATAACGAAGTCGACATAATCCATTTGGTATTTCTATTAAAGGATTGGGCCGGTGGAGGAATCAAAATTTAAACTTTTTCATAATAAGTTACCAATTAAAAGAAATGGCCATATCGAGCGAAGGACCCGTTTAGTCCAACGCTGATATGCCAAGAAAAGGAAAAAGGCGGAGCCGCCGAAAGTGGAGTACGTCCGCTCACCGTGGAATCCAGGCAGGAAGAGAGCGACGCTATCTCCAAAAACAGACGCTACAAAAACCCGCCGTTAGAACGGACGTCGTTGATTGGCTGATTTGAAATTGACGATGCCACACAGAGTTATAAAAGTGTTTGAATGAAATAATGTTAAATGATGAATTTTAGATTTGAAAATTATTATAAAAATATTCTATTACGGTAGAAAGTATTAATTTTAAGATTTATTATTTTATTATTGATAATTTTTGACGATTTTTTATGGCGATTAAATTAAATTGTTTTTAAGTGAAATTTAACTGAAAAACGAACTTAACGAAAATTAATGAATATTTAAAGGTAGAATTTAAATTTTGAAAGTAAAGAAGTTTTTTGATTTAATTTAAATATTTTAAAATAGCTTTTGAAATTAATTTTAATTGGAAAGGATGTTATTATATAACACAACCAAATTAGGGGCTGAGTTAGAAAAATTGTTTAAAATACACAAGTTAGAGCTCAGAGGGTTAAATATTAGACCTTTTTCAAAATTTTATTATTTGTCGTTTGATGTAATGTGTTCAGCTATAAGCAGGGTTCGTAAATATCACGATATTTTCGAAAATATCAAAAATATCCGATATTTTGATATATATCCGATATTTTCGATATATATCCGATATTTTCAAAGCAGCCAACTTACCGCTGATAATAAATGTTTTCGAGCATAATATAGATTAGAAATTAAAATATATTGCACTTAACATGAAAACTTAATCAAAAAATAATATAAAAATGCATTTTTCTTTTCTTCTTCTTTTTTTTTTTTTTTCACTTAGAACAAAATTGAAGATGAAATAATTAAAAACAGTAACAATTTGATTTCTACACTTATAAAAAAACTAACTATAGGATTCAGTATCAAGACCAAGTATAAAAAAAATCAGATATTTTCAAAACAAAATTTTAAATACAAAAAAAGTTTTTTTAATTGAAAAGTTTTAACATAAATGTAAGTATAAAATGTTTTATTCCATATTTCCTAATATGCTGTGTAGTTCAAACTCAACTGAACCAAAACTTGAAAAAAGATTATTTTCTAATGAAGCTGTATATAATTGCTTATTTAAATTAGTCAGTTTATCTTTCAATGGTTGTTCTGAATTAATTATGTCCCACATAATTATTAGTTCAACATTTAAAAAAAAAAAAAAAAATGCTTCAAATCTAAAGTTTGAAAAATATATTTGTTTTCTTTTTTGGCTAAAAAAGCCACATCCAGAAGAGACAAGTTCTTTCTCTACAGATTCACACTCAATAACAGTTGAAAATTTATTTCATTTGCACTGAAATATTAAAAATTACGACTGAAAATATCAAAAATATCTTGCGCGCATTCATATTTTGAAAATAAATATCAAACGCAGAAAATATGAAACATCTTGTTATATTGAAAATAAATGTCAATATGAAATATTAAAAGATCTTGATATTTTGAAAATAAATATTGGATATATACCCTTTGATATATATCAATGAACCCTGGCTGTATATAAATGATTATCAAAATTACATTTTATCTTTCGATGGCAATTGACTGAATTGACTGTCTAATATAATTATTAGTTCTACATTTAAAAATAAAAGTTTGAAACATAAAGCTTGGAAAAGATTTGTTTGCTTCTTTTCCTAAAAAAGTCACTACCAGAGGCTAAAGTTCATTATCTACAGAATGACACAGTCAATAACAGATGAAAATTTCATTTACACTTGGTTTGAATGTGAAAAATATTAAAATTACTTTGCACATGATATTTTGAAAATAAATATCAATATACAAACTATCAAACATCTTGATATTTTGAAAATAAATGTAAAGAATTTGAAAATATCGAAAATATCAAAAATCTTGATATTTTAAAAATAAATATCGGATATATATCAAGATATATATCATGATATATATCCATTGATATATATCAACGAACCCTGGCTATAAGTATGCAAAATTTCATGTCTCCAACTTAATTAGGGGCTTAAGATACACAAGTTAGAGCCCAAAGGGTTAAATATTAGACCTTTTTCAAAATTTTATTATTTGTCGTTTGATGTGAGGTGTTCAGCAATAAGTATGCTAAATTTCATGTCTCCAATTTAATTAGGGGCTTAGTTAGAAAAATTGCTTAAAATACACAAGTTAGAGCCCAGAGGGTTAAATAATAGATTTTTTCAACATTTTATTATTTGTCGTTTGATGTGAGGTGTTCAGCAATAAGGTTTTTATTAGACTTTTTTTTTTAGTAGGACATGCCGTTAATATCCATCGTAGCTGTAATGTGTCCGGACAGTAATATTTCGCTGAGTATTAGCCTTCGCTTCGCTCAGACAATTAGAGGATAACACAAAAAAATTCGGATAGATTACCGTCAAGAAGTTTAAGAAAGAGTTTTAGATTAGATAACATAAACCTGCGATGGTTGTGTTTTTTAACTTTTATAATTACATTTTATGTATTTTTTAACGCTGAATCAAAAAATTACCTTCACTTTTAACCATTATGTCAAGATTTTTCGCAAATCATAAATTTCAAGGTTAAAAAATAGCGAAAAAATCTGATACTATAAAATAGATATAAGATATTTAGAGATTTAAGATATAAGATATATTTATTCAGTTTAATTTTATTTAATTCAATAATTTATTAGATTTTTTGGCTTATACTGGGTTTCTTACAGCTAAACAGCTCGGGGGTCCGATGAGGTTGGGAAGGAATGAAGATCATTTTCGGATTCAATGCTAAAAAAAACATAAGAATCAATTTTCAAAAGCTAGAAAACATGCCACAACCCAAAATTTGAAAGACAGTGTAATCTAACAGCATTTTAAAATATGTATAATTTTGTAAAGAATTGACGCTGTTGATTGTCATCCTTTTATTTAACAAAAAATCTGTTATTTTTATCCTCTTATAATGTTCAGTACAAATTGTACATTTTGCAGTAATATGTCAGAATGATTAAAGATTTCAAATTTATATTGCAATGCTAATTTTACTCTCAACCATTTCTTTAATATATCTGACGAAATTATATTTCTACTAAATTTTTGAATGATATGCAGCAAAAAACATAATCCAACTTTAAACAGCTATTACTCGGTTAGTTTTATTGTAGAATAACAGGACTTTTTTTGCCTTACTTGTCAGTGTAACAGGGAAATTTTACTAAATATAACTTATAGGACCGGAGACCGTATAAAAATTTAGATTCTGTAGTTCTTCACTAAATTATTTTTTCGATTCAAACTTTTTTTATTTTAACCTTGCACCTAATTTTTACCATTTTTGTAATTGGAAGTATGCATCTATGACCAACGGTTGCAAAAATAAAGGTCGGTAACGTTATACGTGGACACACTGTATAATAGACAGATCGAGTAATTTATCGATTAATCCTTTGACTACGAATTTATTTTTTGTTGGAAATTTCTGCTACTGGCGACTTTCTTTTATTCTATTCGTAACACTTTTTCAAAAAATAAATTATCTTTGTCATACAGCTCTATCACAATTTCAAGAGAAATCTACCGTATTTTTTCTAAATAGTAAGTACGAAAAAAATATAAAAAATATTTCACAGTAGCAGCCTTATTATCGGTCCGTTGGACGTATACATTTACCGCCGTAGTCAAATACAGATACATTTTAACCGTTATTTTTTTTATTTTTGTTCAAATTATCAGACAGGAATTAACCATTTTCTTCGCTGTGGCAATTCCTTTAATTAATGAACGAACAGTTTTGTAAGTCAGGCTGCACACTAGCACACTATAAAAAAAAAAATGGTAACGTTCCATTAAAATCAAGGAACGTTTCGCCTTTTCTCAGGTTTTCAGAATAATTTAGCTCTTTCCTGTGAAATTCTGGTTTTCTTATCTGAAACTTTCCTGAACACTGAGCAAAAGTTGGAAAGAGCAAAACGCTGCGGCCGCCATTTATTATTTTTTTTGCTATAATCCGTTGCTCGCGCGCGAGTGTCGAAAACGAATTCCTTAAATGAATGTAAAAAAATCAATATGGAATGCAAATAAATCAATAGACGACATAATCCTTTACGTCTCTATTGTCAAGACAATTCAGATGAAAATACAATACCTCTGTGACATCGCTAAGAGATTATCTCTCGTACTTGTCTGTGGAACGTTTAACGAGCAGACCGTGTAAAAAAAATACACCTATTATTTGGATCTCCATTAACCAGGGGACCATCAAACATGATTCTCACCGATTTTGATTAATTTAAAGTATGTTTTAGAGTTCTTATCTCTAATTATTCTTGTGAAAGGATTTCTTCAAATGGGCCTTAGATTTTGAGAAATTAGATGCCGAGGTTTAGCATACGTTTCAAATACCCATTAGTTTGCAGCTCTCAACGTGTCTTTCGTGGTGTAGACGCAGAAAGCTCGCACGCCACCCATACGGCCCGAGTTCGATGCTACCTCTTGACTTTTTTTTTTTTCTTTTTTAATTAATTTTATATTTTAACACTTTATTACAATTTGATTTAAATTTGATATATATTTGACACTTTGAATTGCTACAAATTTGAAATTTTTTTTTTATTTTCGGAAAAAATATACAATTACGTTTAGGTTTTTTCTTTTTCATGAAAATTTATATGTATTTTAATATAACTTGTAAATTAACATAATTACTGACGAAAATCCAAAATATTTTATGTCTAGATTTTTTTTCTAATTATTATTTACATTTATATATTTTTATATTTTAAGCAAAGTTCAGAAATAATATATCATATATATATTTACTTTATTGAATTTTAACTGAAAATTTATTTTTTCGTGTAAATTATAAATAATAATTTTGATGTCAATTTCAAAATATTTTTTCATTCTAACAAATAATGATAATAAAGCGAAAATTGTCAACTGGAAATGTAAAAATCGTCTGCGAATCCCGCATGCTGTGAAATGTCAGTAATGTTTTGCTGTCAACAGAAATATTCCTTTTATTTCGCAGGAAACTTACTGGCATTTCTGTAGAAAGTTTTTAACATATACAGTAAAGTTCCAGCCATTTTCAAGAAATGTTTCTTGGAAATAATGGGCAACTCAGCTGCCCATTTTTTCCCAGGAACGTTGCGGAATTTTTTTTACAGTGCAGACACAACCAACTTGTCGCGTATTTTAGGAGAAAAAAACATATTTGAAACGGGTTCCTTGGTTGTTTCAACCTGTTTTTTCGCCTAAGACTCACTACATTTTGCTTCTGTCGCGTGTCGCCTCAGAGTGCGGCCTCCCTAATAGATATTCCATATCACCCTCCGTCTCAAAGAAATACCGTAATGAAACGCAACAATAAAATTCTAATAAAGATTACTGAGTATATAAATACAGTGTAACCTCTGAATAGCGGTTACCAGCGGGACCGATGAAAAGTGACCGCTATTCAGAGGTGGGTGTTATTCAGAGGTTTCATTAAAAAAAAATCATAATTACATAAATTTAAATAGAAATACACAGTCATTTTAATCAGGGTTGTCCGATTTGCTGCCCGGGTAGATACCCATTTTCCCCACTGGGCTGGGTTTTTTAGCTTAAAAAACCCGGGTTTTTTTGGGGAAATGGGTTTTTATCAAATAAAACAACATTTTGTAATATTAAGTACTTTTTGAACGAAAAAATACAACAGTGTAATGTTTCTTTTACATATAAACATACTTGCACAAAATCTTCGCTATCAACTATCATACAATATTTATTAGATTTATTTTCATATGCAGTGAGTATTCTTTAACTTGAAATTGATGGAGCAAGGGAAAAAATAGTCATATAATTGTAAAAAGAAAATAACTGTGCAAATTAATAAAGAAAAGTATATTTTAACATCTACAAAAACATATTTCTTGAAATTAAATATGAAAAAATAAGATACTTTTATAATTAAATGAAGCAGATGCCAAAAAGAAACACCTCAATAAAGGAGAATAATAAAAAACTTTAATGATATTGACTTTTTATAATACACAAGAAATTTTTACACGGTACAAAAATTCAAACTGCAAATTTTATGATGTTTACTAATCTTCTTCATTTGGACTTTTCAATAATTGGTGATTTTTAACTAGTTTTTCTGTTTTTTGATTATCTAATCTATTACGAAGTTTATTTTGAACAAGGCCAAAAGTTGAAAAAAGATGCTCAACTGATGCAGAACTGGCAGGCAATGAATTTAACAATGCCATATAGTTACAAAAATCTTGCTTCAGAAGAAGAATTGAATTTTCAGCTTTTTTGTCGTTATTTTCCACCATTTAGATGGGAGTAAATACAACTGTGACACTAGGGTGTAGAGGTCTGCACGGGCCGGAATTTCCAGGCCCGGGCCCGGCCCGGCCCGGCCCGGTGTAAAAATTGAAAGTTCGGCCCGAGCCCGGCCCGGCCCGTTTACATTTTTACCGTTCTCGGCCCGGCCCGTACAAAAATCAGTGAAAACAGGCCCGGCCTGGCCCGACTAAATGTCTACAAAAAATTCCGTTTTTTCTCGACATACAATTAAGATTCTTTTAATGAATACTACATGCATATTTATGGGAACATTTTACAGTATATTTTAAATTACTATGTGTTCGCAAAATAGAAAACACACAATAGTAAACGTTAACGATTACTTACAGTGTTTTAGTCAACGTCTCTACATACGTATCAAAATTTAAATAAGGGTTCATTAAAAGATTATTGTAGTTTAGAATAAAGGGTTAAAAAACATGATAACTTTTGAAGCTTATAATAAAAGGTAGATTTGTGAAAATATTTCTGTCATTTTTAAGGCTTTTCTCAAATCCAAAGGAGCTACATTTTGATACATTTATGAATTCATTTCTTTTCGGAAACGCATGAGATTGGCAGGTATTCTTATTCAGAAACCATGTAAATGCCGTTCTTTTTTAGATAAAAGTAATATATCTTTCAGAAAATACTGCCAAAGTTAGCGTTTTGAATCGAATTTCCGGAAGCGATAGCACAGGAAAGGAGAAAACGTACAGTCACGTGACAAGAGTCTCTGTTATCTCTGTACGTAAATTATGAAAAATGGAAACGCTATTTGATCCCAATTGCCTTCGATACTCAGCCTGTCAATTTTATGCCTTTATAGTTAAAAATGAGTCAGAAAATGTGTCTGAGAGTTTCGCATTGTTGAGCAGTAAATATGAGAACCACCTTAAGGTACATTTAACAGAAGTTCATTATCGCTATTAATACTTTTACAAAACATAATGCCTGTCCTACACATCCTGAGAACGATTAAGACCAGTTCCGTCCCGGCACAAGTCTGCCGAAAAAAATTAAACCCCGGATCAGGCATCATGTAACTGTACGATGCCGATCTCTACGATGGACATGTTACATTTCTGTATTGATGTTGTTAAACTCGCATCGGCTCGTAAAGCACATTTATACTTCTCGAAAAAGTCATATTCATTGGAAATGACCTCGTATTTTATCTGCTCCTCTCAAATTCTTATATCGGGCCGATAGGCCGGTTAATTTTTTTTATCGGCCGGGCCCGGCCCTCCAGGCCCGTTCAATTTTTTTGCCGGCCCGGCCCGGCCCGTTTATTTTGTCTGTCGGCCCGGCCCGGCCCGGCCCGTTGAAAAAATTGTCCTAATTCTGCCGGCCCGGCCCGTTTGAAAATTCTCCTCCATTCCGCCGGCCCGGCCCGCGGGCCGGGCCGGGTACGGGCCTCGGGCCAAGCCCGGGCCCGTGCAGACCTCTACTAGGGTGTAACATTGATTTTGAATAATATTCATTATCTGTTATTTGTAGTGACATTAACAGTATTACATAATCACTGTTAATGCTCCTTAGCCATTCTAAATTTATTCTTCTTCCGTACTTGACAATTTTCTTCATTTATATTTGGGATGAGCTAAATAAGCTGTCATATGAGCAGGTATTACACATTGATTATATCGTTTCTGGATTGAATTTTTAAATGGAGCAAGTACTTCATCTTCCAGTAAACTTGACCAAATATGTACGACTTCTAGACAACAATTATCCTTTTGAAAATTATCCAGTGCAGTAGATACTAAGCGCAGTTGCTGTTGAAGATTTATAGTTTCCATGTAAAGTGCTGCATTATTCATTATCTGGATGATATCTTTATCGATGTCATTTTTGTATTCAATGCATATTTCATGTATTATTGTATAGTTCTTTAAAAAGCTATCAATGCAATCATTTTGACTGTTCCATCAAGTAGAATTTGGCAGTTGTGGTTTTATACTTTTTTTTTTTTTTTAAAGCCATCCTGAAGGCTGATGATGATTCCTTAAGTACCGCTGAATTTCAACTATTTGTTTTAATGTTACTCTTGGTGAAACATTTTCTACTAGACCTAAATAATGGGCAGCATAACCATAAACAATCAAGTTTTTTTCCTAATGATTTTCACTCCTTCGTTCCTCAAATCTGTTTTCTAAGTTTTTTTGTGTTAAGACCATTCTCTTTTCATTATCAGAGCAAATTTTTGTAGTATGTTTTAAAAATACCTATTTAATTTTTCTGTCTATATAATTCTTTTTTATATCTAAATAAAAAAGTATATTCTAAAAATAATTAACAGAATAAATTCCTCAAAGTAAAAATTTAAAAGTATAATTTTATTGGTAATATAAGAAAGTAAGATTACCAAAAAGAAAACCTTCTCTAATAACTAAAAGATAACCAACAACAAACTTGCATTTGTGTATTTTAGTAAATTACATATAATTTTATTAATGACTTTTATTTGAAGATTAAAAGGATTAATAATAATTTAATTAATAATTTGATAAAATATTAATTTTTCTTCCAATTCATTAGTATATCCCCAAGCTGTCTTGTTTTTCTGCTTACATACTTAAAATTCAAACACAGTTGCTTTCTGGTGATATATGCTAATATTTGAAAACACTCTATTTCAAGCAGAATAATTAATTTAATTAAATAATGTTTCTAATTATAATAAAACACTCATGCTACAATATATATTAAAACACACATACACACATAATAACGCCTGCATTCATTATTGTATTTATTGTTTGTATGTCTGTATAATATTTATATATACCTTTAATGTTTCTAATGTTTATTAAACAATGTACAGTCGTGGAAAAAAAAAAGTAAACACCCCCTACTAACTCCTCAACAAATCATCGTAGAAGAAAGTTACTGGTACCGAACGATTGGAAATAAAGTCTACTTTTAAATGATGTATATAAAATTTTCTTAGGGGTCATCTACATATTAAAACGAATCCAAACTTCATTTTTTTCAATGGCAATACCCAATTTTAACGAGATATTTCAAATTTTCGGTTCAAACTATGCCTAGACACCAAATTTTAAGTCATTTGAATGATAAGTTTTTGAATTATAAACATTCAAAATTTAGTGCTTCTAATGTTAAATTACATTTTCATATTTGTATTTATATCTCCCGAAATTATGCTCCTAATGTGCTAATTTTTTTTGTAGTAATAATACTAATATACCCAAACATAAATAAGCTGAATTTGCAATTTTTATAATTTTATGATATGAATTATGAAATTAATATTCGAAAAAAATATGAATTGCAACCTACAATTTTTTTGATGGATTTAGATTTATTAAGTCCTGCTTTATGGAAATTCAAAAATTTCACATTTTTCTTTCAAGTAGTTTTCAAATTATGCTTAAAAAACGGCAAAATGATGGTTTAAGGGGCCGTCTATGATGGAAGTGAGTAGACATTTTGAAATTTATTCTGCTTTACTGTAATCTAACACGCTTCATTGACTCCTCGAGTGGCGCTTAAGGTGCCTTGATCAAGGAAGGGGCTCTCTCGGTGAACAATCCAGTACGGAACTTCAATTTGGATACAGCCCTTAAAATACGCTTATTTTAAAATAATTAATTTCTCGGAAACTTATGATACGAATTGCATAAAAATTCGTTTTTAGGCTAATTGAAGGGTGTAGAGTTCATTTATGCTGTCAGAATTGGGTAATGCTATTAAAAAAAAAACAAAGTTCTGGTTCGTTTTAATATGTAGATGGCCCCCTAAGCAAATTTTATATACATCATTTAAAAGTAGACTTTATTTCCAATCGTTCGGTATCAGTAACTTTCTTCTACGATAATTTGTTGAGGAGTTAGTAGGGGGTGTTTACTTTTTTTTTCCCACGACTGTACCTTCAGGCATAATAAAAGATATAAACATATATATACATGTGTTACATATTGTTACTTTGTAGAAAAGAATAAATTTTATTTTCCCCCATTTTCCCCAATAAACCCAGGTTTTCTACCCAAAAAACCCGGGTTTTATAATAAAACCCGTCCGGGCTGGATTTTTTTTAATAAAAAAAAACCCTGGTTTTTTACAACCCTGATTTTAATTAATCCTCATTGTTTTAACACATTAAAAAAATCAGTGATTTTCAGTTGCTTTTTTTTTCTGCAAATATCTTTCTACAAAGAAATAATAGTATGAGTTATTTTGCTGTATTATCATTATGATTTAATGCAAGATTTTTGATTTCACGAAGGTTCGTAAAAAATTTAAGCTATGTGTTAATAACGGAAATTTAATACTGGTGATTCTATAATCTCTTCCATATCTCCTTCCGCATCACTTTTCTCTTCCTCTCTCTTATCTTCCACCATTTGCTACATGAATCAAATGTAGCAGTAACTGCCAAATCTTTGTCCAGGCACACAAACTTACTGGCGTTCGTGTTAGTTATTCTTGCTGTTGTAAGCATATTATCTAAAATTTCCCCATTATTATTGTCTTCATTTTTTGTGTCTAATTTTGGAAAAGGATTAATGTTCAAGAGATTAAGTAATATTTTGTTCACATATTAAGCAAATTTTGTTTGATCTGCTTCAGATTTTAGTTTGTAAATAAATATGAAATTGTACCAGAAACTGTTAAAAAAAATTTCGTTCCTTTTGAGCGGCCGTTGTTCAGAATTCCTTATTTAGAGGTTCGTACTAATGTTAATGCTATGGAATGTGTTTGGTTCCGTCAATATGTGGCCGGTATTCGGAGGTTGTCGTTGTTTACAAGTGACCGTTCAAGGAGGTTGCACTGTATATTGAATATGTAAATATCTGGTAATAATGTTCACTGACGGGTAATTCAACCGACGTTAAAAGAACGCAAACTTCCATAAAAATCTTTGTGACAGTTATGCTTTTATAAATTTCTCATTCTTGAGACTATTTGAGAACCTCTCAAAACTACTTAGAATACTTCTACCTTTATATACCAAGGAAAGGGATCCTAAATAAGACTTCCAATTCTACTTCAGAAGAGAGTAAATCTCTCCATAACCATAACTCTACTTAAACGCAACGTTGGACGGCGGGCATCTTAGGATGCCTCTGAATCTGAATGCGGTCTCGAAAAGAGCCAGTTAAGAAATACTGGACACTATTTCCAATGACTGAAACTCGCCGGTAGATGAGCCAGATCTGTCAAATTTGAACAGAACTCTCTCTCTAAGTGCGAATCTTGTTTTATCCTCCGTGAATTTGTATCGTGTTTGGTACTTCGTCTGTATATTTTTAAAATTGTGTCACACCACGAAATTATTTTTAAAATGGCTTAAATTTGCATAATTTTAATAATTAACTGATAAACGCTGATAGTCTTCTCACGAATGTCGTGTAAATATGCTAGAAGTTAGCATGGGTAAAAATTTTCAGACCTATGTCCAATAGAGTCTAGAGCAGTGGTTCCCAACGTGGGGCGTACGCCCCACCGGGGGGACATTTGACCTTCTAGGGGGGACAATTCCAAATTTCTTACTTACTCATTCACTATAAGTTTCTTTTGTCTTTTTTGGGATAAGTAGTGATGTAGGCTAAAAGTAAATGGAATACAAGCAAAATTTAATAAATCAGTTTTTTATTGAATTTTTAAAATGTTCTGTATCGAAATTTTAAAATAGATTGTATACCAGAATAATTATGTGAATAATTTTTTGAAATATTTTGATATCTTATAAAGTATTAAAACTCACTATAATTTTTCTGATGGAGAATTTAAAAATTTTCGTAACGTTTTCCATTATTTATTAAATGAGTTTTCTACTTCTATTCGCTAATACAATTATCGATATTGGGAAAGGGAAAACAGAGACTGTGGTATGCGAAATAATGGCTACTTAATTTGATAATGATGCGAATATTAAAATACTTCTTGTGTATTGTGTTATTCATATAAAGAAAAGTCAGTGTCCAAAGCTTTTCCGCCAACTCTTAATAAGTTACAAGAATGCATTATAAAATGTATGAATTTATCAGCTTTAACGTTAAATGTAAGTGTTTATTTAAGTTACTTGGGAAGATAAAAATGCAGACTGTATAACACTTTTCTTTAACACTGAGTTAAATTGGAAAAGTACAACATAACTCGTTTTGGCATGTAGGCAAAGATGTATAATCTCATTGAATTTATAAAATTATGTTAAAAACACATTTGTGGTAGAAGATTCACCTCTTTGATAAGTTAAAAAATATGAAATGAATAGGGCTAATTTTATTAAGGCTCTAATACACTTCCACCGTGTGAATAGAGTTCATTTTTGAAAAATGAGAGGCATAATTTATAGATTATGGGGGGGGGGGGCATAGTGAATTTATGGATGCTTTGGTGGGGCGTGGCCAATAGAAGCTTGGGAACCACTGGTCTAGAGAAAGCTATTCCGGCTGGATTTAAAAGATAAAAGCTCAGTTCCGGCCTGAACCAAGCAAAAATCTTTGAAATCATATTTTACCAGGCTCAATTTCCACTAAAGTTTCCGATATTTGCTAGCCTGTATTCATTTTTGAAAAATGGACACAATCCTTAGTCGAACAGCACCTCTCGCATATCATTGCGGCAATTTGACGATTAAAAAGTACGTGGATGCTCTGTTTGTCTCTTTCTCTTAACCCATTCTGGGCCGTTGTTCCATACACGAATTTCATTCGATTGGTACCACTTTTTTTTAAACAGTTACTTTTACTTTTTACGAAAATGCTACAATTAAATAAGACAAAAATCAATTCTCTTTATTTCTGGTACCAAAAATAAAATGCTGTATACATCTTTTGAAGGTGCATATCAATACATGGGTGCATACCCATGCACACGAAGCAGTTAAAAATGGTACAATATTTTTTTTAAAAAGCCAGCAAATAAGTAATAGAAGAAAGAAATGCCTCTTCGGGAAGAATACATTCTCGACTCGCCCCAAATTTGCAGAAAAAATAATAGCCCGAGCACGTTCCGAGTATTATGAAAGGGATTTGGCCCGAATCTGTATAAATCTCTACAAAACATATACTGCCCACCCACCGCCATTAAAGAAAAGCGCGTAAGCCTGCGTGCGTCAATATGTATGTCATGCTAACTTCTGCAAAATGTGGTGGCAGTGTGGGAAGTAGTGTTGCCAATTTAGCGGATTTTTTTATTCAAAATACCTACCAGAATTTCCGAACAGCCTACATTATTTAATCACGGAATGTCTGAAATTAAATAACGTAAAAAATACTATTCGGAATTTCTGGTAGATGGATAAAAAAATCAGCTAAATTTGCAAGATTGGTGAAAATGGGAGGGAATGGCCTCGCAAAAGTTTTTGCACCCGGACTCGCTCTCACTAAGGACGGCTCTGGAACCTATAGATAAATTATGACTGCCTTTGTTGCGCGCGAGTCTGCAGCAAGTCCGAGAGTTCACCAGCCCACTGGTGAAATAATAAAAATAAAACACATTCCATAGGTGGGTAAACGAACTACATGCTTAAAAACTGAAATAATCAAAATAACAAGAAACAAAAAGCCATGCGTCAAGCATAGATTATGAAACACTTCCCAACACATTCAGAATAATGTAACAAAACTTCATGGTTTAATAAGTTAAATATTATGTCTAATTCAACCCCATGGAAACTCATAACGCATTTGAAAACCAAATTTCAGCTGTTCCCATCTACAATCGGGAAAATTTCCGAATACTTTGAGCAGCACTGTATATGATTCAAACAGTTAAATTTAAAAACGCAAGAAGAAATTGAAAATGGACTTATGCAATTATTACTCAAAGACAGTATTGTAACCGATTTCTTTTGTGTGTCCCTGTAAATGAACGACAAATGCTATGAATATCCTATACTGTCGTAATCGTAACCATCTTGTAGTGACATTCAGTGATTTATATCAGTTTCAATACATTTGAAACAGCGTAATGTCACTAAAATACTCTGCAAACGATTTTTCCCCCATACACCATAATGTAATGGAATTCTTTTGGGTAGCCCTGTAAATGAAATATTAATCCCACATACTTCATATGGAATATCAAACGCGGTTTTGGTGACCCTAAATATGGATTATCAATTGCGTGAAAATCCGAGTATATTTACGGGAGTTAGAGCGTGGATAGACGGACAGACAAACCGAATGCATAAACACTTTTGCTAAAAAGGGCTGCTGTAAATAACTAAATCTTTGGTGATGTCTTCGGCTATTAACAACCCTGTCAGAAAAACTCGTCTATATACAATAAATTTGTCGGAGTTTCCTCTTAGTCCGCACAACTTCGAAGAAAATCCTTGTTATTTATATGCTGCCACCACCGATATGATTACGTGATATCGGTCACGCACTGAGAGGATTGTTTAAATGAAAACCAACGCTTTCAATTAACTAAATTAACAGTTTATTTACACACTATTTACACAACAACAAAACGCTATTTACACTTACAAGCTCGGATATAGGTGATCCGGTTCAACATTAAATCGAATACAGTAAATGCTGGCTGTGTACTGTTAAACTACGTTAAATCACTCTCACTCTACACACGTTAAATAAGCTTTGCCGGAGATCAATCTCACTCTCCTAACACCTGGGCTTTCAACCCTACGCTCTATCTATAAGAGCTATACACAGTAACTACTTTGCGCTTGGCGCTCTCGGCTCCAACTGAACCCTATGCTCTATCTAAGAGCTACACACAGCAACTCACCTTGCGCCTTGCACGCCAACTTTCAACTGACGCTGTTCCCTCAGCAGAAGAGACTGCCTTCTAGCAACCCCTTGCCCCTTCTAACCCCTCCGGGGTTTTCTACCTGGCTCCCATTCCAAGCTCTTTTCTTCGTTCGTGGAATGCTTTTGTCTCCCCATCTTCCACAGACATCTCAAAAGGTTGGGCACATCCCTCTCCAACTATCTTTTTCCCCCTTCATACCATCTATACATTTTCACCGGCTTAGATCTAGTTTTAGATAAGGGAAGACTGTTATTTTGAAATTCCAGTACACAGCCCATACAATATATAATATATTAAGACAAAAATAATATAGAACCCCAGTTCTAATAGCAGATGTTTCTCAGAACCTGACACCCCCCACCTTAGCGGAAAATATGCCATTTTTAGGGGCTAATTTTCCCCAAACATATAGTGATATCCCAGAAGAGTTCAATAGTCTCTTTGCAGGTTTCTTCATTATTATTATTACATATATATATCAAGGTGTCTGAACATTCTCTACTGACATCTCTAATGAACCGTGTACTACTATTATTATTACAGAAAAACTACACATGCTAATACACTATAATACTATAACACAAAATTCAAATGCAATTACACAGGTACAAAAAAAAAAAAATTAAAACGTGATGACACCCCTTTAAGGTTTGTCCACTATTTAGTCAATGATGCGGATGGGCTAGTAACTGGCGGTTCTAAGTAGCTCTTCCTATGTAGCCTGGAAATTGCATCAGCATTTAGATGTTGCGCTCCTGGACGATGAGAAATACTCAGGTTCCAGCGTTGGAAGGCAAGAGTTAGTGAGTTTGGGGGACCTTGGGGTTGTTTCAGTGAGAAATTTTAACGGATTATGATCCGTTATGATCTCAATTTGAGATCCATAGGTCCACTTTTCAAACTTCCGCAACCCGAAGAGAACACTCCAAGCCTCTTTCTCTATACTCGGCCAAGCCCGCTGAGCACCTGATAATTGCTGACTGGCAAAAGCTATCGGTTTAAACTGACCCTTTTCATCTTTTGGAGTAAGACAACATCCTACTGCCAGGTCTGAAGCATCGGCGTGAAGCTGATATTCCCGGCCTACGGTAGGTGTAGCCAAACGCGTCACGTTACATAACTCCTCTTTAAGGGTTATAAATGCTTCTTCTGCCCTTTCATCCCATGGTACAGTATTTTTAACCTTCCCTTTAGTTAATTCCGTTAAAGGTATAGCAATTTCTGCATAATTTGGAATATAAGATCGGTAAAATCCCATTAATCCCAAAACAGATCTAACTTCCTTTTTAGTTTTCGGTCTCTTTAAGTCCCCTATTGCTCCTATTTTCTCCTCATCAGGTGCATGCGTTCCACCCCCAATTACATGACCTAAAAAGTTAGCCAATTTCTCTCCAAATTTATATTTGCCCAGCCTAATCGTAAAATTTCTATTTTTGAGTTCTTCTATGACAGCCCTAACATGTTCACAATGCTCTTCCCAAGTGTCGGAGAAAATGATGACATCATCAATATATGCTTGTGCATACCTCCGATGACCTTGAAGAACCTCATTCATATCTTTTTGGAACGTAGCAGCCGCCCCTGATAAACCAAAAGGCATAGTACGCCACTGATAAGTCCCATTATGAGTTGTAAAAGCTGTCAAATGTTTACATTCCTCCGCCATTTTAATCTGCCAATAACCCCTCAATAAATCAATCGAAGATAAATATTTAGCTGCCCCCGCAGTATACATGATTTACTGCGAATCTTTCATAGGAAATGTTGGGACCTGCGTTACTGAATTTAAAGCTCTATGATCTATGCAAAGCCTAACAGTTGCGTCTTTTTTCGCCACGCAAACAATTGGATGACTAATTTCTGCATTTGACACTTCGATTAGATTTAATTCTAATAACTCCTGAATCTGTCGATCGACTTCCTCTTTATAAGCAACAGGTACACTATATAACTTTGGCTTTTTCCTTGCCACACCCGGTTTCAAATCAATACGGTGCTCCCCTACTTCCGCTGGTCGCACAGGACTCATAAATACCTCTTTATTCTCCCTCGAAATGGACTTTATATCCTTGACTTGACTATTAGATAACCCTTTTATTTCGAACCTTTCTATGTCCCGTTCTACCTCTTGTTCCCGTTTTAGAATAGGAATTTCCCCAACTTCTCCAAATTCCTCATCACCTTCAAAAAACAATATTGACTATGTTACACCTGACAATAAATTCCCCATTATTTTGATATACATACTTTTTGCTGCCATCCGTCATCTCAACTAAGACTCTATCACGCACTTTCACTTTTCTAGATAATTGACATTCTAGACACGATTTACAAAACTTTTTAGTTTCTTTAGCCGTACCTTCCCAATAAAAAGATTGCCTAATTTTCTCTAAGGTTTTCTTTGCCGCGTGATGCTCTCCCCCATTAGAAGCATGCGCTAACTTTAAGATTCCTTCTCTTTTGACTTTCGGCGCTACTAATTTAGCTATAGCTTCTCCTATAAATTTATCTTTATGATACAATAAGTCATTTTCAATGTAATAACCCCCTTTATCAATTTTAGCTAATTCCCAAGCTCCCTCTAACTCTTTACATTCCAATTGGGATTTCATAAATATATCTGAATTGCTTATCGAAACATTACCATTTCCCTCTACTTCCGTTTTTTCTGCATTCTGACTTTGTAAATTTTCTGACCTCGCTTCTATTGCGTAAACATTACAATTATCGCTACTCATATCTTTCCCTTCACTCGAGTTATCAATGCTAATTTCCGAACTTTCTAATTCTTGGGACTCTAGCAATGGCTCCTCGCGATTGACCCCTAATAACTCATTAATCACCCCGGGATGTAAAATTACCTGCTCATTAATATTATCGGTCACTGCGCAAAGTACTTCCTGATGAATTATATTAGTTTGTCCGAATTGCGGAATAGCTAACGGTAATTTAACCAACGGTGATTTAACTGCTTCATCAAATAATCCTTGTAAATAAATACTACCCGCTCCTTTTAATTTCTCTTCCGGTACAAATCTTTATGAATAACACTAATTTCACATCCAGAATCGACCAATCCTTTTGCTTTTTGCCCATTTACACTAACTTCAATTTTCTCAAGTTTATTTAATTTCTCACCAATAACATTAGTTCTCTGTTCGGCCTTTGCCGATATCCTCGCCCCAATAGCTCCCTTAAGTAACTCTTTATTTCCTTTCACGACAATCTTATTTACACCCTCTTTCTGTTCACGCCCTTTACTAGCATTATTATTTCCCTCATTACCCACTTTATTACAAAAACGTTGGTAATGACCCCTTAAGCCACATTTGAAGCATCTAGGAGCTGAATCATCACTAGGTTTCTTAAAATCAGTTTTCCTACCCGAAAAAGAATTAGTCTCAGTGCTCCCGTTTTGCCTCCAATTACCGCTAAATTTACTATCCTCCCTCGGTTTCACTTTTTCATTGTTTACATACCTATCTTTACCCTTAAAACTTTTATACGTTACCGCATAAGACTTGTGTTTAGCGTCAAAATAATTGTCACATTCTTTAGCAATTTTAGAAGCTTCTAACCATTTACTCTGCTGAGTTAACCCAATATATGATGCGGTTTCTTCATCTAACGAGTTTAATAACTTATCCGTAATTATTAACTGGTTGACCTTTTCATATGAGTCCGCACCCCTAATTTTACAATAATTTTTCCATGTTGCTATTAAACGCGATACAAATAATACATGAGTTTCATTCTGGTTTCTCCAGCCTTCTTAAAATTTTCCAAACACGCCTTCGGTGTCGGCTCATTTTCCCTTAGAACTAACTCCTTTAATTCCTCATAACTCTCAATTTGTTCCCTAGTGGTATAAATTAACAAATTATCCGCCTTATCTCCTAACATATTTAGTAGAATTTCGGCCTGCTGGTTTTCCGGTACATTTTTAGTTTTGAATGCCCTTTCTAAACTCTTGAAAAATAAATTCCATCCCTCAGTCCCTTCTGGTACTTTGATAGACAGAGTTTTAACACTTTTGATCAATTTTTCTATGTTACTTTCATTATTAGATTCCCTAGACCCATTAGAGTTATTTGTCGAACCTTGTACCCTTAGCCTCTCCATTTCTAATTCATGTTCCATCCTCAATTTTTCAGACCTCTCTTCTCTTTCTAACTTTTCGCGTTCTAACTTTTCCTGTTTTTCTAACTTTTCGCGCTCTAGTTTTTCCTGTTTTTCTTCGCGCTCTAATCGCTCCGCAACAATAGTGTTAGATAATTCCTTAATAGCCCCCTCATCATATTCCTCGCTGTCCATTATCTTTTTCTTAAGCTGAAATCTGGTATCATCTTCCGTGAATTCAACCCCCAACTCTTCGGCTATCATCTGAAGATCCACCCTTTTTAGTTTCAATAAGAAAGCCATACCTTCACCGATTACTATTGCCACTCTACAATAATATTTAAACCTACTAAATTAATATTTCCTAAATTTCTACCTTAGTACTGTTACCTCCACTTATTATACTAATTAATACATTTCAGATAATCGATGTATTATATTTCTAATTTAACCTACTGTATAACCTTGATTTTCCCCAACAATTAATATCACACAATTTACTTCCAATAAAACAAAAGGTAAAACAATAATTTTCATTTGATTACTATGCAATACAAATTCCAATTTATACAATTAGATAATAACATACAATTTACATAATAATACTGATACGTAGCAAATTGAATAAAAGTATTGATGTCAATAGAAACATCCACATAAAGAAAAATTGTATAACATACACCTATAAATTTCTACAATTATCCTAAATAAAATATTTCAAAATTCAATACTGGTCTTCACACTTAAAACAAATAAGATCAAAACCTTCACTTTTTTTTTCTTGTGAGCCTTTTTTTTTTTTTTCGAAATTTACTTCTATCCAATTAAAATTCTAAGCAAATGTTCATTACGTTTGTTATGAATTCTTCAAACTTAAAACAGTATTGCTTCATTTAAATATTACTTTAATAATAATTTAAATTTAAGTAAATTCAATTATTCCTTCCAATTATTATTAACACAATGTATTATTTTTTCACTACCATTATTAGTAAAAAAAAAAAAATAGAAAATCAATATTAGTACAAGTTATTATGACCTTTTCTTAAAACAATAGTCAATATGGCTCTTAATATCTCCTACCTATCTGAACACAATTGCTTTATTGCACATAAATTATCTTAAATTACTATTAATTATACAACAACAAATGCATTCGGTTCGAGAATGTCAGCAGTCAGAAATGATCAAAACACCTTACCTTATACTTTATCTGCTGGAGTACTCCGCTGCTCACACGTAGTTTCACGATGAATTCAATATTTCGCACTTTAAAGTCACTTTGATGATATTCAACACTCAGGCTGTAATACACTGTAATTTGATTCACTGTAGCGATGATAGGGCACAAACACGATTTCGGTTCGCCATAACGACGATAGGGCACAACACTTTAGTTCGGTTCGCTGTAACGATGATAGGGCACAACACTTTAGTTCCGTTAGCTGTAACGATGATAGGACACAACACTTTAGTTCGGTTCGCTGTAACGATGATAGGGCACACACACTCTGTATTTCTGCTCGACGCTTGGTTTTTACCTCTCTAAAATTCCGCTCGACGATCCGGCATTTCCACGCAAGAATTCCACTGGGTGCTCCGGCACTAACACACTGCAACACGGCTCGCTGGTCACTAGTCTGAGACGATTCTATCCCGTCGCTGCCATCAATTTGTCGGAGTTTCCTCTTAGTCCGCACAACTTCGAAGAAAATCTTTGTTATATATATGCTGCCACCACCGATATGATTACGTGATATCGGTCACGCACTGAGAGGATTGTTTAAATGAAAACCAGCACTTTCAATTAACTAAATTAACAGTTTATTTACACACTATTTACACAACAACAAAACACTATTTACACTTACAAGCTCGGATATAGGTGATCCGGTTCAACATTAAATCGAATACAGTAAATGCTGGCTGTGTACTGTTAAACTACGTTAAATCACTCTCACTCTACACACGTTAAATAAGCTTTGCCGGAGATCAATCTCACTCTCCTAACACCTGGGCTCTCAACCCTACGCTCTATCTATAAGAGCTATACACTAACTACCTTGCGCTTGGCGCTCTCGGCTCCAACTGAACCCTATGCTCTATCTAAGAGCTACACACAGCAACTCACCTTGCGCCTTGCACGCCAACTTTCAACTGACTCCCTCAGCAGAAGAGACTGCCTTCCAGCAACCCCTTGCTCCTTCTCAATGTAACCCCTCCGGGGTTTTCTACCTGGCTCCCATTCCAAGCTCTTTTCTTCGTTCGTGGAATGCTTTTGTCTCCCCATCTTCCACAGACATCTCAAAAGGTTGGGCACACCCCTCTCCAACTATCTTTTCCCCCCTTCATACCATCTATACATTTTCACCGGCTTAGATCCAGTTTTAGATAAGGAAAGAATGTTATTTTGAAATTCCAGTACACAGCCCATACAATATATAATATATTAAGACAAAAATAATATAGAACCCCAGTTCTAATAGCAGATGTTTCTCAGAACCTGACAAAATTATTCCTCATTTTTTAACAAATAATTTCCATACTCCTAGAAAACATGTTTCATACACGAATTCTTCCAAAAGTCTGAAAAAGAGATTTAACATTTAAAGTAGATATTTTAATTTAAATATATAAGGGAAAAAAATCGATTTCAAAATATCGCATAAAAATATAGTATTCATGCTTTACATCTAGCAATCTACATAAAATTATTTACGTAGATTTAAAATTATTTATGTAGTCAATTCATATTTTTATTCTATTTTACATTTAAAGTATTAAAACTCCATCCACAATCCCATTAAAGACGAGATCTTTCTGAAATTAGCTTCTAAATTCTAAGCTTTTTAAAGAATTTAATCATGCGTCATACCCATCTGAGCAAATATATTTACTTCAAACTCCTTCACTACTGTACAACTGCAGCCGAGTGGTTAGAGTACTGGTCGTAACACTAAGAAAGCTGTTTCGATCCCAAGATCAGCAACTTTTATTTTATCCTTATTTTCTTCAATTGACGTATATTTTACCTCTTGTAACGGAGAAAAAAAGAAACGGACATTCGTCTATTAACGAAAAAAATCCTGGTAGCAAATTTCCGTGAATTGAAGAAAGCATTTCTGAGAGGGTACTTGCATGCGTCTAATACAAAAGTATCGTTTTCATTGAATTTTAAGGCTAATGTCAGACGAACGTCTATTTGCATGCTTTTTGTCTTACTACGAAACAGGGGTTTCTGTTTAGTTGTAAGACAAAAAGCGTGTAAATGGACGTTCGTCTGACATTAGTCTAAAACTCTACTCGAATACATTATTCATATTTTTCATTAAAAAAGTGCTATTCGATGTTGTTAGTAGGGAATCTAAATACCGGGTAAGTCAAAATGAATATAGCGATTACAAACGGCTATAACTATTTAATGGAAAAGAATTTATCGATAAGATTAACACAAAATTGTAGAAGGAACTTCAAAATTTTGTATACATATTACATAAATGCTCTATGTGACTTCCCTTGGTCACACGGACAACATCTAGGCGGTAGTCCATTTCACGCCATACATTCTGAAGCATTTGTTTAGTCACCGACGCAAGCGCATTACAAATGCGTACTTTGAGTTCTTCAATTGTTTTGGGCGTGGGAGGCACCCTGTCTTTCATATAACCCCATAGAAAAAAATTGCCCATTTTTACCGTCATAATTGGCCATTTTTACTAATGAGACGGCTGTAATGAACAGTTTTTTTGTCGTTGCAAAGTTTCAAATCGCGCATGCGTAGGCTTCAGCTTCACTGCACCTGCGCCTTACGTAAAGAAATTTTGAAGTTCCGTCTACATTCTGTGTTAATCTTATTGATAAATTCTTTTCCATTAAATAGTTATAGCCTTTTGTAATCGCTATATTCATTTTGACTTACTCTGTATATATATATAGGGGCTATGCAGTGGCGCCAACTTAAAAAAAAATATTGGGAGGGCTTAAAACCATTTTAGGGTAAAATGACAGTAGCATTTTGCTTTATTTGAAACTTTGGGAAAAGATGATATTTCAAGTTATGATAAGTTAAAATTTGTTTAGAGTAGAATTAAGCCTAACTTTAGAAGTCAAACTCTCCACCATATTTTTCTCCCCTGAACAATACGGACTTTCTGTTACATTCACAGAGTCACTTGTATACGTAAAAAGGGTGAAATTAAGAAGCAATAAATTTGGATGTAAAAAAGAAAAAAAATTCTAAATGCTTCCAAAACACAGGCTTATACAAAGAAAATGCCGCTTGCTTGCTCCGTGGGCCTGCTAACAAAATGTAAACATTAGCATATCGTGAATAGACATGACGTAGGAAATGATTTGGAATCGAAAAGCGTTTTACATTTAATACATATACTTATATATATACATAAAGTATATTGCATCTTCACTTATAATTGATTGCTGTCTCATGACGACCATTCCTGAGCTGACGCATGTTGAAAATTGTCTTAAAACGCTTTGGCCGGATTTTCTAAAAGGTTCTTTAATCCAAAAAATGAAAAGGGCTGAAGAATAATAATTGCAAATTCCGTACGTTTAGGAATAAAAAATAATTCGCGAATGTGTAACAAATTTCTTTTTTGAGAGAAAATTGGTTGTACGTCTTTTAGGATGAAGATGGGGAGTGTGGGGGAAGCAGGTTGTGTTTAGGCTCCAATGCATCTGTTGTTGCTGTTTTTACCGTATTTTCAAACAAAATAATTTTGTGAACGTCAACCAAATATTTTTTTTTCCGCGACTGAAAAGTAAATAAACACGAAAATAGAATAATGAAAATTCGGTGGACCGGAAGAGCAAATTATTGGGTGGGCTCGGGTCCCATGGGCCTATATAAGTTGGCGCCACTGGGGCTATGCACATATAACGTTATCAACATGCTGCTAATTTTGGATCCCCTCCGCCCTTGCGATATCATCCGTTATCATTCGTCGACAGCCCCTCCCCTCCCGGTGTTATCGTTATCAATGTCTAAAAATTCTTTAAAAAATTTTTTCTTTCTATTTATACACTTGCAGTAATATGCACGTATGATTATACATTTATAAGTTGCAAACTTTACGGATTCATGAAGACAATAAAATATCAATACGTGAAATGAATTTATATCAAATAATATCTAAAAAATTTAGTTACTATTTAAAGGTATTTAATAACACTTGTTTGTACATAACGTATTCAAAAGTAATATTGTCTTTTTGCTCTTTCGGCGCGCCCTGTCCGGGGAAGTTAAAAGTAGAACTTATCAACAAAACAGTGGACAACATTCTTTGTCTTTCTTTACTTAGTCCAGTCATTTGGTAAAAAATAGGGGAAAGTTTTGGTGTAGTTTTGATATTTGGTGACTTTATGTTTTTTGGGTCGCTGAACAGGAATCTGAAGTTTGCCAACAAAATTTATCCCGGGAAACATGTTTTTATGGCAAAAAACTGGAAAAAAATGGGATTTTCTTTGTTTTTTCAAAATAACTTCAAAATTATGCATTTTACGCAAAAGTCCTCAATACATAAATTAAAGAGGATAAAATTTCCTACATTTTACTTACTAAAAGTTTTTTTCTCTGATCAATGGTTTAGCCGTGACAACGTGAAAATGAAAAATGTGAAAATAAAAAAATTCTGAAAAAAGGGAATTACGGCAGCGCACGGTGGGTGATTTACCGATTCTAGTTGGCCAAAATTATTTTTGGCGTCAATATAGTTGCATCGCCATGAAATTGAAAAATGTTATTGATATTCACTATTGAATGTTAGGTATTGTAAAATGTTGCGTGTAGCAGTCATAATCTCGTTACAGGGACATTCAAAAGTATTTCATTATATTACGGCCTATGGGGAAAAATCGTTTATGGTGGTTTTTAATAATGTTTCATAATTTCATACACTTTGAAATTAATATACATATCTATGAAGTGCACTACAAGATGATTTCTTATAGAATATGGTATGGGTAGTATTTATCGATCATTTACAGGGACACTAAAAAGAATTATGTTACATTACGGTCTATGGAGAAAAATTGTTTGTGGTGTGTTTTGTTCATGTTACACCTTTTCAAAAGTATTTAAATTGATATATATCTCCAACGTGCTCTATAAGATGCTTACTATTGAATAGGATGTGCCATTGATCTTTCATATACAGGGGCACACAAAATAAATCAGTTATATTTTTCTCTGTATGAACAATAATTGATTGAAGTGCGTTTTCAGTTGTGGAACACTTTTTAAAATTGCATACTATTTAGCGTGTATAAATTCTATAAATCATATATAGGGCTGCACAGGACATCTATATACCCGCTTATTGCCGGAAATTGCTAACGAGGAATTTTCAACTGTGCTATGCGTTCACTAACAGTTCTAAATTTTAGCATATTGTGAATTATATGATAAATCTATAGTTCATATATAGGGATGTACAAAATTTTCAGCTATTTTTTCTATTTTGGTTGAAATTGTGTTTTCAAACGTGTTATATGTTTTACAAATTATTGCTTAGACATCGTTTTTCACGTTATTAAACTATGAAGTTTTATTATAGTAGCCCGAATGCGTTCAGAAATGTTCCATAATCTGATTGATGCATGGTTTTACGTTCTTCTTGGATAATTTTAATGATACTTTCTTAACGGTATGGAAGCTAAAGTGATAAAACTATTTTTGTATTAGTATAACAAATTCTAAAATTTCTTTTTCTAAAATTTAAGGTACGGGACAAACATTCGATAGCATTAATGAAAATTGTTGTGTTGCATATTCTGTTGTATATTCATATTTATTTCTGCACAAACCTGACAGGAAACCTAACAGGAACCTTATGTAAAGATAGGGAATCATAAGATATCATGATTAATTTATCATGAGAAAATGCCTACATTATGTTTTGCATTGTATCAAATCTGAATTTGGAGAATTTGTCTGGATCGATTTTGTAACCACTCAGAATTTGCAGCCAAGTAATATATTTTAAATGATTTTGTCCCGATATATCTACATACAACTGGCAATTTTTGTCCAAATTTGGTCATAAATTTAAACATTTCGCTCTTGCAAAACTTCATGTGCTCTTCATTGTAATTTTCCTCAATAAACAAAATATTTTCAACCAAATTCACATTTTCGTTACATTTTAAATCTTGTTGCTGTTGCATAATGGTGCAAAAGTTTATTTATGTGGCTAACTTAAATTCTGCTGTCTTTGATTTAAAAAAAAAAAAAATGGTACTTGAACTAAAATGTCAGAAAAAAGTCATGCCAAAAGGTATCAAATATTCTCTCTATTCTAAAAAAAAAGTAACTACCGCTGTCACCGCCGCCGCCGCCGGTTTTGAATTTTTTGTGACCGGAGGTCTTTCTTCGTTAATATTAAGAAAAATAATGCATACAAAAATATGAAAATCGGTAGTATTATACAGAAATGTTTGATAAACACGCTGATGCAGACAGTTTTCAGATCGAAGAATTATTTTAAGAGATATTTAATGATAAAGTTGGACAAAATCGTTCCACTAAAAAAGTTTTATAGGAGCAAAAACTGTTCATAGGAATTTAATCATTTTTAGATCATTTTATTCAGTAAGAAGATGCGTTAGAATTTGCCGGAGTGCAGATTACATTAATTTTTTTATTTTGACTAATTTTTTGAGGTTTTATTTCTATTTTAAATTCAGATTTTCAGCATTTCTAGACATATTTTTAACAGATTTTAGAAAGTGATATTAATTTAAACTGTTGCCAACTGTATAAACAGCGGAAACAATAGTGTTTGCTTCAAAAAAAAAAAAAATATTTATACGTGTAAATAAATTAAAAATTTATTTACACGTGACTATTATAAACAGAAAAAAAAAACATTTGGAATTAGAATTAAATAATTATGTACAAAAAGCAAGAACTTATTAAAAATTACGTCATAAAAACTATAATTACACGTGAATTTTAAGAGAGAAAGGAATTTGTAAAACAATAAATTTATTAACACGCGTTAGAAGTCTTAAATAGGAGAAATTACGTCATATTTACGTCACATTACAGTTATTACATAAAATGAACACAAAATAATATTGCAAAACGGTTTAAATTTAGAAATTGCGCTAGACATTTATTTGATATTTTAAGAGTATACTTTTCAACTATTTTTGTTAGGAAAGCGCAAATAATATTTCATTTCTAACACAAGTACATTCACGCGAATATTAAAAAGAGAAAGAATAGTTTGGTCAAAATTACGTCAGATTAAAAACGATTAATTTAAAATGTCTCATTTAAAAGAACTTTCTTTTCACTTTGTTCAAAAATACCAGGAGATAAAGACTCTGTTTACTTAATTCCTTTTATATTAGCTTATTTTGAAATGTTGTTACACGTGTCTACGTCATCAAGTTATTTTTATTTCGACGTTTTATTTGTATTTTTACTAATGTTGTACTAATTTATTTGTTTTTTCGTTATTTAAAATAAAAATTATGTCAATTTGTATAATTTGGCGAGTGGTTTGGCGAAATTGGTCGACGGGATAATCAAGTAGTACCGCAACGGATTTGGCGTTAAAATTCCCCAATCAAAGAGAAATGAATAGAGATCCGTTTATAGAGAGATCGCCACTGTTTTTTAAATTATAATTCAATCTTTCGAAATCTTTTTAAAGCCGATCAAATTAGCGTGCATTTAGGGTCTACGGTGTCTGGACGGGGGTTGGCGAGCGTAGCTCGTAGGGGGCCGAGCCCCCTAGTTTTATTAAAAAAAAATTTCCAAAGAAAGATTTACAGTGCTACTATGCAGAAATAAGGACGGTTCTGACAAATAGTACCCCTCCTTATTGGTAAATCTGCTAGATCTCAATGCTTCAAAAATGTAAAGAAATTATCAGTAGTCTACCATTCGAATGACAAAGCATGCATGAAAAATGATATTTTTGCAAAATTTAGTCATGATTTTGATAGATCAATCAGCGCTCAAAAAGTGAAAATCATTCTATTTATTGTCAATTGTTCAGCTCACTTACCAGATACGTCGTCTTTGAAAAATATAAAAGTCAGTTTTTTCCCAGCTAATTGTACATTTGTCTTTCTTGATACCGAGGTAATCAACAGTTTTATGAAATTTTACAGGAGATGACTAGTGAAAAGATCTTTAAAATTCATGGAACAAGCAAAAGAACCCACTCCAAAAATAGACCTTCTGCATGCTATAATCATTTTGTACTTTAAGGCATTAACTAACCTTTCAGCCAGGGGCGGTGCCAGAACTTGCGGGGGCGGGGGGCACAGTATCCCCGGCAGGGGGGCCGAATTCATAATATATATTAGAGGTCTCCACGAGCCCGGGGCCTGTCCCGAACAGTGTTAAATTCAGGCACTTTTCTCCGGGGGGGGGGGACATTATAGCGTTCCGGGGGGGGGGGGGTGCACTTTTTGACCATTAAAAACACAAAATCTCAAATCTTTCGGGGGGGCGGGCATCTCATTGTTCTGAGGGGGAATGTCCACCCCCCGGGCCATCCCCTGAATTCAACACTGGTCCCTAAGCGCGAGATCGGTAAAAGTTTATTTCATTAAACTCGGGCCGGGCTTAATTTTAATTGAAAACTCGGTACGAGCTCGGGCTAAATTTTAGCTTTTGAAAAGTTGGTCCGGGCCTGAACTTCATTCTTCGCGGGTCACATCCGGGTCTTAAATTTTTTCTGTAGATTCGGGACGAACCGGGCTGTATTCACTGGACTTCAGAATTTTTTTCCGCACGGTAATGTCGTGGTAACTTTTCTCCTCTATTAGTGGAGTAAATGAACAATAAAACATTTCTTTTTTTCCGTTTTTTAAATAACAGATGGAATACGTTGGTTAATCACGAGAAAAACATAAAATTTTCGCGTTTTGGCATATCCCGAAACACGCAGATCTCTAACACTCACAGTGCGATTTAAATTAGAGATGAATTCCAGAGGGACAAAAGATTTTTATTCGAAATATGAATTTCGAAGCCTGTCAAAGAATATTGTAGATAAATAAAGTGAAAAAAAGCTCTTAAAGTTATTTTTAAAGCACCTCACTAGTCACCTAATCTTTATAGGCGGACGAATCCGCAAGAGAAAGTTTCCACACTTTCGAGTATTACCCGAAAGGAAAAACTCTGCTTCGTACTCTTTTTCATCTTCCACCCAGCAACGTCCCAATAAGAGATCATTCAATATTACACATTTTACTTGCACATATATGGCACATACACAGCAGTGTGTGTGTGAGCGATAAAGTATGGAACAGTTCTCCGGTTATGAGTCGAACCACTGCGGACCACCCGCCCCTTAAGAAAATGCAAAGGTCTAGAAACAAGAGTCCCACATCAGGTAAAGCGGTAACCAATTTTTTTCGAAAAGCGGTTCATGTTCAGGCCGGGTTGACCATGTATTTTAATGGCGGGCGTAACTGAAAAAAAAAAATCAGCGAACAAATCTATATCGAAAACGTATGAAGTGATCAAAAATTAATTTATAAATATTTAAATTTTTTAGTGAAAGTATCATCGTGAAAACTAGCAGTTAAACGTTACACCTAACTAGGGTCCGTCCCGGGTAACAAATAAAATTTGCAATCCTACGAATTTTATTTAAAACCAAGCTGCAACCCGAACCGAACCCAATCAAAAATATTCCGTCCACTCGCAACCCGATCGAACCCAAAATAATTCCAAACCCAACCTGAAACCCGGAATCAGAGAAAATTGATCAAAAATATAATGCAATTATAGAAAAATAGTCTGTAATCATATCTCCAATATTAATGTTACCTTTTATCTAGAAAAATAAACATGTAAGAAGTCATTCATATACTATATGGCCAAAGGTGACCGGTCACTTGCGATTTTTGACGTTTTGTTAAATATCTAGAAAAATACATAAGGAATTAACTTGAAATTGCAGGTGTGTAAACAGTATAATATAGGTCATATATTTCCGCTAAGATTTTTTCCCGAAACCACATAGGGGACCGTCCAAAAATTGAAAAAGAACGAAAATCTTTTGGATAACCCTGTAAAAACTAATGGAGCAAAAGCGTTTAAACTCAAGATTATTAATAAGTGGCTTATTCTAACATACTGTGTTCATTTTTATGAGGATAGCATGTATACTCGTAGAGAAATTGAGGTTTTTATAAAAACAGTCCCAAATTTCCCCAAGTTTTTTGCTTATAATTTGCAGAGTTCTTAATATAAAAAAAGTTCTTTTCAGAAAATATGACAAAGAACATTGTACACAATCAGAATGAAAAAATAATAAAAATTGGGTGAAAAATGAGCAGGTTTACTAAAAAATGTTTCACTATGCATGCACGAATGCAACGAAAATATAATGCGCATAATGTGTTAGCTAAATGTATAGAGCAATTTTTGTAAAAGTCTCAAAAACATAGTTTGAAAAGTCTGATAATAATCGTTTATAGAATAAGCTCAAAATCCGTTGTTCCCAAAATGAAGCAAAATGATGAGGGATTGTATCCAAATACAGTATTACGTGCAATATTGTGTATGCTAAATTGGCACTAATCAATGGATATATGGATACAACCCCTTATGTTTTTGCTTCATTTTGGGAACAACGGATTTTGAGCTTATTCTATAAACGATTATTATCAGACTTTTCAAATTATGTTTTTGAGACTTTTACAAAAGTTGCTCTATACATTTAGCTAACATATTATGCACATCATATTTTGATTGATTTCGTGCATGCATAGTAAAACATTTTTTAGTAAACCTGCTCATTTTTCATCCAATTTTTATTATTTTTTCATTCTGATTGCGGGGTATTGTGTACAATGTTGTTCGTCATATTTTCTGAAAAGAACTTTTTTTTTATATTAAGAACTCTGCAAATTATAAGCAAAAAAACTTGACGAAATTTGGGACTGTTTTTATAAAAACCTTAATTTCTCTACGAATATACATGCTATCCTCATAAAAATGAACACAGTGTATTACAATAAGTCACTTATTAATAATCTCGAGTTTAAACGCTTTTGCTACATTATTTTTTACAGGGTTATCCAAAAGATATTCGTTCTTTTTCAATTTTTTGACGGTCCCTTATTGGGTTTCGGGAAAAAAATCTTCGCGGAAATATATGACCTAATATACTATACTGTTTACACACCTGCAATTTCAGGTTAATTCTTCATGTATTTTTCTAGATATTTAACAATACGTCAAAAATCGCAAGTGACCGGTCACCTTTGGCCATATAGTGCATTCAAATACGTGTAGTTTTTCATCTGAAATAGATTCCTGCGCGGGTTGTGTTATACCGGACCAAATATTCAACATAAAGTCAATCCGAAACCTACCAAAAAATTTCCGGTGACCCAAAACCCGACCTGAACCCGACAACAAATTTTCTATTGACCCTAAACCGAAACACTTCAACCCGAACCCGACTCGACACAAAAAAGATATATAACGTAATCCAGTTATGAAAAAATAGTCTGCAATCATATCTTTAATATGAATTCTGTCTTTTATGTAGAAAATAAACATTTAAAGCGGTTTTTTTAAGCGGATTTTTTTAAGAAGCTCCGTATTCCCTCTGTTTCTCAAATAAAGCATTAGCATATACCCTAGCTATGAACGTTCATGATGTCAGCGTATACCCTCTGCCTATACCGTATACTCTCTGCTTTTTTTACGATTACAACACTGGCTAACTTGAACTGGGCTCGTAAGTAGTGTTGTCAGGTCTAGTATCGCAAAAAAGCGGGACAGGGAGAGTAAATAAGCGGGAGAGGCGCTTGAAAATTGGGACATCCTAAACACTACAATAAAACCTGTTAAAACGGAACCAGTGTAATGGAATAATGCTTTAAATTGAAAATTTTCGCGATGTCGCTAAAACAGTACTATGCAATTATAACGGAATAATGTACTTTCTAAGATTAAAACCTGTCTAAATTGGAAAGTTCTCCCGATTCTTTATCGTTCCATCTTAACAGGTTGCTGTATTAAATAGTTTCCTTTCTTCGTATTGAATGTATGTGAATTGTACTTTATCCATAGAGGAATGGTGTGAAATTAATTAGTCGAACTAGAGTTTTTTAAATAATTAACAGTAATTTTATGACAATAATGCTCACTTTATAAATACCGCGTTTTATTTTTTTTTTCGTTATTTTGCATTTCAGTCGTTTTCGAAAAACTACACTACGTATTTATTGCGTACACTCCCAAGAAAACATTTCGTCAAACATAAAAAGCACAGGCAACAAGTTTCTATTATTTGAAAAAAATTGAGCTTCAGTTCGCGAACTTTTTTTGTTTTGGAGCAAATGAGACATATGTAAAAAATCAGTTTCTAACACAAAAAAGTAACATGCAGCACAGTTACGGAAACACCCCTGTGATTTGACGAAAATGCAACTTTAGGTAATTTTTACGTTAGATTAATGATTTTTCTGTATTTTGGGGGGAAATTGGCAAATCAAAACAGGAATTTTCGTGTTTCAATATTAATAACAATAAAAGCAATTGAAGAAACACCTGCAACTCACGTATTTTTTTTTAGAGTGCATGTATATTGATCGAAACCAGCCAGCGTGGTCCTCTAACTTCTGATAAGATACAGAATTTAAATCTGAGACTAAAACTGAAGTGCAAAATTCTCAAGAAAAATGTAAGCTAAAGGAAAACTTGTAAAATAGCTTAGAAGGTAACAGTTCTTATTTTTTATCAGCTCAAGCATGAAATAAAATCTTGTTGATGTGTAAAAAAAAAAAAAAAAAAAAAAAAAAATCTTTAAATTTATGCTTATTTTGATACAGCCAAATTTTAGAGGTCTGCACGGGCCGGGTCTATTTTCATTCATGGTACCCGGGCCCATTAACTACTCTTTCCGGGCCGGGCTCGGGCCCTACTTTTTCTGTAGAATCGGGCTGGGCCTAACTTCTTTTTCCCGTACCGAGACGGGACAGGTTTCATTCTTCCTAGGTCTCCATAAGCCGATATTTTCAGTCCCGGTCTAGATCTAGCCCATATGAAAATCATTGTATCAGCATAGCCTGGTCCGTGCAAAAATCAGTAAAATTTGGCCCTGCCCAAAAAATGTTGCAAAAAATATATATATTTTTAAATCAGCATTCTACAATTAAACATTAAAATTTATTCGTTTTAAAGAATAGTAGATTTCTAGGTAATAATATTAAAATACAATAAAACGTGTGAAAATGAAACAGCCTATCATGGAATCCTGTCTTACACGGAAAAATTCATTGCTTCATGCAAAATTAATATACTAATACATGAGAAAAAAATGTAATACATTTACACCTGCTAAGAAGGAAACTTGTTTATAACGCATTTTTTTCTTTCCGAGACGATTCCGTCTTAGTAGATTTTACAGTATAGCATTTTTCAGATTTTAAGTCTTCAATACATAATTTTTGATTAACGATATTAATAATAGCTGAAACATTTACATACAAATAGAGATTCATTTAAAAAATGTATATCGCAACCTTTTGCGCATCTTTAAAAATGAAGATTATAACCATGAAAAAAAAAAGCTAAAATAAGTATTTTTGGTCAGAACTCTTCCTTTTAACAAAATCAAAGTAAAAATACATGTTTTGTAGAAATTCTGTCGGGCTGGGTCGGACTCGGGCCGAGATTTTAACTGTTTGCCGGGCCAGGCTCGGGGCGAACTTTTAGCTATATATCGGGCCGAACTTTTAAAGTTATTAATTAAAATCTTTCTTTCTAATAATACAATCAACTTTAAATTATCAAGTAAAGTCGGTATTCTGATTTACACGAATTTTTTAAATTCCTAAATACGAACGTACGACCCTAAACACGAATTGTTAATTACAACCCTGCACGGTTCGAGTTATGCCCGACCCGAAATCGACATGAAATGATGAAATGAAAGCATGAAATGAAAAAAAAATCAATCCATAATTTAAAACAATTCAGGAAAATAGTCTGCAATCATATCTCTAAAATCAATTTTATATTTCGAAAAATGAATGCATATGAATATGTAAATGAATACTCATTCATATACAAGTATTTTTTTTTTTTATAATTTGAAACAATAATCTGGACTTTTCTTTGGAAAAATTTGGCGAACTCGAATTGACTCCCAAGAAAAAAAAAATTCGAATCTGAGATGACTCGAAAATGGAAACACTAATCAACACGATCCGCAGCAAAATTTTAGAGCCAGTGGTCAACACGTTCGGGTAGAATCAGGTTATCTGACCCGAAGCAAGATTTTAGTTGTTGCTATATATACATCTTCCCGCAGTTTACAATGAAGTTATCTATGTATATAATTACTTTCTCATTTACACCTTCTAGAGCCCTGCGCGGGTCGGGTACCCGCACATTTTATTTTAAGTCAACCCGCAACCCGACCCGAACCATGAACGCTACTCTTCTCCAACAACACCTTCGCTCGGCTACAGGCACCACGATTTCAACTCAGACTGTCCGAAACCGCTCCATGCTGTAAGTCTGTATGCTCGCCGACCGATGGTATGTGTTAGATTAACATCAAGGCATCGTCGCGACCGCAGGGAGTGGGCAACCGAGCATGTCAACTGGAGGAGAAATGAATGGAGCAATATTCTGTTTTCTGACGAGTCCCGTTTTTCTGTGCATCCGGATAATAGGCGTATTTTCATCTGGAGGGACCGTGGCAGTAGGAATAATCCTGCGTTCGAGCACGAAAGTGTCAGATTTGGCGGTGGAGGAGTGTTGGTGTATGGTGGCATCTCCATTGACGGGCGCACTGACCTCTACATCATTCGAGATGGAGATCTGACTGGTCGCCGATATAGGGATGAGATCCTCAGACCTATTGTAGTCCCTTACGCTGCAGCAATCGGGGATAACTTCATTTTAATGGACGATAACTGCAGGCCACATCGTGCAAACCTGGTGGAGGATTTCCTTTTCGAGGAAGGAATCGTTCGAATGGAATGGCCAGCGTGTTCTCCAGACATGAATCCAATCGAGCACGTTTGGGACGCTCTAGGAAGACGAGTTTCTGGCCGCCAACAACCCCCACAAACTCTCCAAGAACTGGAAAGAGCTCTTCTGGAAGAATGGGGCAGAATACCCTAACTCGTCATTAATAGCCTCATTGAGTCCATGCCTCAAAGGTGTTCAACGTTGCTGGCCGCCCGTGGAAACCATACCCCCTACTGAAAATGATTTTCTTTGAAGAAAACAGCTTTTCTTATTCTTTTTTTCTCATATGCACAAATTGTGTTTTTTTCCTTTAGTACACAAATGCGCGATAAAATGCATTTTTTTCTGCCAAACATGTGTAATTTATTCTCATATAACCTACTATGTCTGTCGACCATGTATCAATCAGCTAAACAGTTTACCAGATACAAAATCCACCTAAAACTGCAATATCCTTTAATTGTTTTGAGCAGTGTAATAATTTGTCAATTTTTAGTTGAATGCTTTTCACGTAAAAAATTAAACTAAAATAGTTTTTTTTAAAGAATTAAAAAGAAGTTGAATATGACGTCATAGTGGAAATAAAAATGACATTTTCAAACAGATCTTTTATGTTCAGATTGGAAGTTTTTGCTTAAAGTACAGCAACTTATATTACTGCATTGGGGAAACATTTTGAATTATACATAGGTAAATTGCATCACAAATGCTGATACAATACCGCATGAATCAAAACCTGATGATGGTACCCTCCATTAATTTTGAAATGTTTTCGTCTGAATGCAGTAGTTATTAAAAAACTGACATATTAAACAAAAACTTAATTTGAAGAACAAATTAGAAAAACAAAATTTATTTCATACATTGTTTAAGCTCGAGAAGGGACAGATATTAAGATATTTCATTCAATTAGTTCTACATTTAATTTAAAATTTTTATAACAAATTAGTTAAGCCAATTGAAGATTAAGAAATAAAAATAAAATTCATACAATGTGATACTTAAAACACCCTAAAAAAATTAGATTCCGTTCAAATGAAATCGAAATAAATCTTAGACTTCTTCCATTTTTAATTGAAAATATTTGTATTGCAGATTTTGTATTATGTTTATGACAATTGTACATAAAATGATAAGATGCATGCAAAATACAAAACTTAAAAAAAAAGTCTAAGATTTATTTCGATTTCATTTGAACGGAATCTAATTTTTTTAGGGTGTTTTAAGTATCATATTTTCAAATGAAAATCAAATTTCAAAGTAATTGCTTAAGAGGCGCAAAGGCCAACATAGTGAAAAAGATTCCATGCCCGGACTCGAACCCGGGCTATCATTATAGCGCACTGACGTTCTACCGACTGAACCACATGGAACGATACCCAGCCTGGAAAATTTCTCATTATTTACAATATTTTCAAATGAAAATCAAATTTCAAAGTAATTGCTTAAGAGGCACTAAGGCCAACATAGTGAAAAAGATTCCATGCCGGGACTCGAACCCGGGCTATCAGTATAGCGCACTACCGACTAAACCACATGGAACGATAGTGAGAAATTTTCCAGGCTGAGTATCGAGATTCAAATCGACGGCCCTTGAAAGAGTGTTGGATTGATCAAAGGAGGATATAATCGGATGGAGCCACGTCCGGACTGTACCACTAATACTCCTATATACGATACAAATTCTGGTGACTATTCGATTAAAAATTTCCCAGAACTTTTTGCTCAACCTAATAAAGAAATTAGTTAGAAATTGAAGGGCAGTTTTTTTTTCTTTCTTGTAGCACTGAATGACAATAATCCATACTGAGTTGTAACATTGCTATTTCTTTAGAAAAAACAAAATATTGTTAAATCATGTCGTTATTTAAAGGTATTTTTCAATTTGTAATTCATAAAATTCTCAACAATTAATGTCACTTTATTTATCCCATTAACAAATTACATAATTTTTTCCTTATGTCGTTACTCATACTCCTGAAGGTAATGCTCTCATTTTACTGAACTAGTGCCTTTTTGGGAAATAGCACCCCTTTTTTTCCCTAGAATCAATACTACTAAATTATCATTTTAGGAATTAAAGCATATTTTTTTTCCTAATTAGAGATTTAATTGTTAAATAATGATTAATTTCAAGCATTGTTAACAATTTGATATTAAATGCAGTGAATAATAATTTTAATAACTGTAAATATCAATAGTATTTAATATAGTTTTAGATTAATTATTACAAAATATTAATGTATGTAATATTATTGTACACTACTAATGAAAATGAATGTGCTTTTCATAATTATTCTAATTAAATTAACTAATAATTATAATTAAAGCTTAAAAACATAGATTATGTTAGCAGTTAGAGGTTTAATTCTTTTAGAAACCTAAAAGTATAGGTAGCTAAGCCTGTAATTTAGTGCAGGGAAAAAAATCATAAAAATCCGATTTAAATAAAAAAAATTCGATTTTTTTATTATTATTTTTTTTAAATAATTATTTTTTTTACATCCTAATACATTAAAATACATTAATTTTAAGGCATTTTTCAATTACCTGCCACAGGGGATAAATCACCAAATATTCTCTGTAACTTGTACACTTATATGGAAGTTGAAAAAACAATGGATTTGAAATATTTGCCAAAATATCTCAAATTGCTGCGAAACTGCAACAAAACCTTTTAAATATGAAAAAGTAGAAAATAAATTATAAATAAAAACTCACTGAAGAGTGTAATATTTTTAAAAATATCCTTTCATCGGTTAATAGTCTAGTATTAAATAATTTATTATTGTATATTAAGAAATCCAATAGAAATCCTAAAGATATAGTTTAAATAATGTTTCATTTTTTCCCTCTTGCCCTATCTTAAAAAAAGAAACAGAGCAAAAATTATCTATATTTTTTAATAAATTCAGTTGCTAGTGCTTTCTACCAAGCGTAAAAAATCGTTAAATTTTTCATAATGGAGTTCAGTGCCCATGCCAAATTAATGAATTGTAATGGAAATTTTTGGCGAAAAGCATGAAATGCAGTCCAAAAATTAGGCGAGACTTTCAAGATGAGCATTGAATACTTATAAAAGAGGGTTTTTTAAAAAGTATTTTTACTTTTACACTTATTTTCATCTATCATTACTGCATATCTTGAAACTCTTATCTCAATTATTTTTACATTTCTGTGAGATTTAAAATATTTAGATTTTTTTTGTTTATGTAGATGTTTTTCAGTGTTATCCTCAATTAGTTATTAGTATGAAATTGCATCTATTATTATACAATTATTTTATAATCTCATTTGGGATTGTATCATTAAAGTTGACATCTAGATTTTTAAACTTAAAATTACATTAACTGCAAAATACTTAAAATATGAGACATATAGATGGGATATACAGTAAAACCTCCCTAAAGCGACCACGTTCCGTTCCAATAAAAATTGGTTGCTCCGAGAGGTGGTCTCTTAATGGAGGTCTTATTTAAATCTAGATTTTAATTGTTTAGAAAAGGTAAAAATTAACATTACTAAAATTTATATTTCACATTAGGAAAAAATATAAAAATTTAAGTATCAAAGCAAAAGTTAATTACATAAGTTAATTACTGCAGAGTTTAAAAAATGAATACATTGACATTTGCTTTGATTTTACCGTTTTATCTTTTATAACTTTTACTTCCGAGGCCTTTCAAAGTTCAGTAAATAAATGCAATTTTTTTGGACGGAGACAAATAAGGACGATTTCGTTAATTTATCTATTTCTTTGAGAGTTTCCTGGCCGAATAGGGCAGGGGAGTTTATTCACCGTCATTCTTAATTCGTCATCAGAGTTAAATTCATTGCCTAAAAAGGCACAAAGGGGTTTAAACACTCAAAAGTTACCGGAATAAAAATAAAATCTAAACTTAGTTTAGAAGTTTGATGAATAATGCGCTCTCCGGAATTATTTTTCTAATAAAATCTTCTTCAAGCGACCAGGAAAAACCGGAATTTGTTTCATTTTCTTCAAAGAAATAGGTCGCTCATGGAGGGAGTTCAACTGGGATGGTCTCTGAATGGAGGTAAAATTAGTATTGAGCCTATGGGAATAAATTTTGTTCCATGAAAAAATGGTCGTTCAGGGAGGTGGTCGCTTATGGAGGTGGTCGCACATAGAGGTTTCACTGTACATAACATCTTTTTAAATATTGTCTCATCTTTTACGTATTTTGCACATAGTGTAATTTTAAGTTTAACTTTTTAAAGATGATTTTAGCATTCTATTTATTTATTTGCTGATCTAGATTTTGGTTTTAGGCACCTAATAGTGCTACTCCATGTGTCTAGTTTTAGGATTCAAATTGCCAAAAAGCACTTTTGTAACCAGGCTCACTAAAATACATCAGTGTGCAGGGGAACTGATTACAAAAGACTACCGTATTTTATGGAAGAAACGCCGCAGCGTTTACGAGTTTAAAAGTTAATGTTTTTCCAAGTGCGGCGTTTACGCTATGTGCGGCGTTTACGATTTTTTAAAAATACCAACTGAGTTTCCTTAATTTAAAAATTCATAAAAATATTTAAAATCGGATTTAAATATTTTAAATAAAACTTCAGCCATTTTAAGATATTAAAAACGAGGCATCCTACACTGCTCAGAAAACTTTGATTAAAGTTAGGTCAATGTGACGCTGTCGACAAAAGTAGCGCTCTGATGGATGCGGCGTTTACAACGGGTGCGGCGATTACGATATTTTAAAGCTTATTCAGGCCAATTTGAGGAGTGCGGCGTTTACGACGGGTGGAGCGTTTCTTCCATAAAATACGGTAATAGAAATTACTAGGGATCTACCAAATAGAGATTTTGGTCGAATACCGAATATTCGGCTTACAGGCAAATCGAATACCGAATATTCGGCTTGTCGAATACTTTTATATTTAAGAGTCTAAAGGCATGAAAATGTTAAATTTTAAAACAATTTCACATAATATTTAAAACAGAAACTTATATTTTGATAAACAAGAGCTTTTTTCAAGTTAACTTTATGCTGAAAAAAATCAGCTTTGAGTTATTTAAGAAGTGGAGAGTTATAATTTTTTTTTTAAGTTAATAAAATTTTAAATGGCATGGCTTCTTCTGAGAATTAAAAAAATGAATAACATTTTCTTAAATTCTAAAACGAACATTTTAAAATCAAAGAGAAATTGTGAAAAAATTGGAAGAAAAATTGTACAGGATCATATATTATTTGTTTGCCAGGAAGAGACTAAAGTAAAAGTAAATAAATAATACAATATATTCAAATTTTATATGGTGGCAGCTTAGCAGGAATAACTGTTCTACTCCCTTTGATTAAGCAAGGAAGTTTTTAAATGCATCCTAGATCGGTGTCTAGAGTGGGCAATCATTTTCAGAGATTGTGAATGTTGTTATTAAAATCTTAGCAAGAAACAGATTATTTACTGGACAATGTTCAGGAACTTGCATTTGTACATAATTAATTCCTATGAAAATCCTCATGATTGGCTAATTTTCTTAAATAATACTTAACAAACAGCAAATAAATAATGTAAAAACATTCTCTTTTATTTAAATATGATTCTGTTTCTAATTATTCTGAATATCTTTATAAGTTCACTGTTAAACGTAGAAGTGGTATAAGGTTTTTAAAAATATGTTTAATTTTTTTAAAATTTTCGGTTCGGCCGAATATTTCGATATTCAGCTAAACCGAATATTCGGTAACTTGGCCGAATACAGAATAGATACCGAATATTCGGTGCATCCCTAGAAATTACTTATTGGAAATATATTGCAGAAACAACTTTAGTTAGAATGGTGGTTTGGTTGAAGAGCTTTCCGAAATCTTTAAGAATGATTGATCTGAAGAAACTATAAAGTTACTAAATATGTATTTTGTATATTTTACAATCCCTATTTTAAAATCCCCAAAACAATTTACATTATCACTAAGAATGTCATCAGAAGGTTCTCCTAAATAAAAGTGTTGTAAGTATTTACGCGCTATCATGACCAAAATGCATTTTTTCTTCATTTTACTTCATTCTATTTGTGTAATTCTACTCCTCAACATTTTCGCCATGAATTGAAAACAATCTTAAATGAGTAAAATATTCATCTACGTTAATGACAAACATTATTCTTTACTTTTATTATATTTATTTATTTTACATTATATATATATATACATATATATATATTTGTGTACTAACCTATTTTTGATATGTATTTTTTATTATTTGCAGTTGCAAAAGTACAAGGTTTGACTAATTTAGCAAACTTTGCCTCTGATAACTATTGTCATTTTAGAGATCGGAATATTGTAGATTTATTTTTAGGTAAATTGGCTTTTTTCTTCTTCTAACTTTCAGTATGTCTTATTTTATTAAAAAGTAACTATTTGTGACAAATAATTTAATATAGTAGTCATTGCAGAGTATTAAAATCAGTTAAGGTCAGTTAATATACTACGTGTCTCAAAAAGGGCGAGTCTATTTGCAAAATAAAATTTAAAAAGAAAAAAAAATAATTGTTAAAAATGTACCATTTGCTGTACTACTGAGTTTGGGAAAATAACAAATCTTCATCAGTAATGGTTAATATAATATTATTATTTAATAATATAAATAAAATTCTGGCACTTCTCCATTATCCCGTCGACCACTTTTCATAAAAAAAGTTATCACCAAACTATTCGCTAGGTTGTAGTGCCCAATTAACAAATGGAAGAACGTTGTCATTAAAATCGAAAAAAAAAAAAAAAAAAAAAAAAAAAACCAAGAAATTTGGAAAAGCCTCACTCATTAAAGTGCCAATTATCAATAACTTTTCTAAACAATAAATTTTACAATTTATGTATTTTAAACACAAGGCTTTTTTTTTTAGTCATCTGTTCTGAGTTTTCTACTGAACCAATTTTTCTAATTGTTTAAATGAAAGCTGTTTATTTGCAGATGCGCCCACACTAGCTATTTTCAAAAATATATTATTATTATTATTATTATTTAAGTTATATGAAATTTTTTTGACAATTGCGGCAATTGGGATACTTCTGTTGTTACAGAAAAAAGAAATAATGATAATTACTATATTTTTACTGATGTCATTTCCTGATTACAATTAAAATGTATAAATTTGTTTTAATGTTACTTTAAAAAATATATTCATTTTCCCTCATGACACTGTTACATTTCAATGTTTACTAATTTTGCTGATACTGAGTTTGAGACACTAATACAATGGTTCCCAACCTTTTACTGCCCACGCCCCACAAAAGCATCTTGAAAATCACCATGCCTATCCCCTCCCAACTCTGTTAAATTATGTATCTTTTTACTTAAAAAGTGAATTCTATTCACACGGCGAATGCGTAATAGAGCCTTAGCAATAACTATTCATTTCACATTTTTTAAACTTATCAAAGAGGTGAATCTTCTATTACAAATGTGTTTTTAGCACAATTCTATAAATGCAATGATCTTCGTCTTTGTGCCAAAAGAGTTTTGTTGTATTTTCCAACTATCCACAATGTTAAAGATAAAGGTTATATCGTCTTATCTTATTATTTATCTTCACAAAATATCTTGAAGAGAGACTTGGATTTAGCATTAAAATTGATAACATTCACACATTTCATAACTCATTTTTGTTACTTATTAAGAGTTGTGGGAAAACTTTGGACAGTATATATTTTTTCTATGGATAATACAATGCACAAAAGCATTTCAAAACTATCATCTTTATTAATTTTTAGTAAACATTAATCTCCGTCACAACACTTTTTCTCTGTCTTTCCTTTCCCAATATCATTAATTTTCTTCCACATATTATTTGATTTTAAAGTTTAAAATGTATATGTCATCGTGTAATTTACTGTGTAGTACGCCTGCTGTAGAATCCTAAATATTTATTATCTTACCCATTTTTTTCTAGTGATATTTACTATTTAAAAATTTTGTAAAGTTAGTAATACCTCGTTTATTTCATACACTATTTTTTAAGTTAAATATGTTCAAGACAGTCAGATTTATGTATACTTTTAAGTAGTTTCACGTTTATTAAATTCGTCGTGTGATATATAGCAGAGCGCATAGAAGTAGAAAGCTCATTCAATAAATAATTAAAAGCATAAATTAGAAAATACAATTGTAACCAGAGGCATTACAAAAATATTTAAAAGTAAAATATTTCTTAAAGATTATTCATATAATTATTCTGGTATAAGTGTATTTTAAACATCTTTATCTGGAATTTTTTTTTAAATTGAATTTAAAAAAATTATTTTTAAAATTTTGCTTGCATTCCGTTTATTTTTAGAGTACAACATTTCCTTTCCCCCAACGAAAAAAAAAAAGGCAAAATAAACTGATAGCGAATGGGTAAATTATAAATTCTGAACTGCCCCCTAAAAGGTCAAATTGTTCCCCGGTGGGGTGTACGCCCCACGTTGGGAACCACTGCACTAATCTCAGAGGGAGGTGAATGATTTACCGAGTGAAAATTACATCATAGTGAAAAAGAAATTAATATTTTCTTTGATAAAATTAAGAAAAATACCCCCAACAATCTTAAATGGGTAAAATATTCATCTACGTTAATGACAAACTTTATTCTTTACTTTTACTATATTTATTTGTTTTTCATTATATATATATATATACATGTGTACATATATATATATATAGTTAAAAAATTCCAATAGAAATAGAAATATATACATATATATATATATATAACCATAATATTTAACAAATCGTCATCGATTTCCAATAATTGAAATTAAATTTATAATATAGCAAATATTCATAACTCAGACATTTGACAGAATAGAGAAGGAACATGTAACTAGTAATACAGAATTTTATTAAATGCAACTAATTCACTAGCACGTTTTTGATAAAGTCTGATTAAAGACAATAGATAATAAATCCAGCTAAATAATGTTGAACCAGAAAAAGCCGTAACAAACATACAAGAGATAAAATGGATGAAAGAAGCCGGAAGCTTATAAGGTATTTCACTTGATCACGGGTACATAAAATACATTTATAAGCAAAAAACATAGTCGATTTCTGTAACGGAATTCAGCTATAAGCAAATATTGAATTCCATTATGCACCCGATCGACTAAGCACCAGAGAAATTAAACAACCATGTAAAATATTAAACAATGTGAAATCCACAACCATAAAAACAATTAAAAAATGAAACCAATTAAATCATATACAAACCCAGCACGAGGACAGCCAAGACAGTTACATTGACACAAACAGATTACGTACTTTGGCTTAAAATCCCGCTTAAATACTGACACAGTTAAAAGCTAATGCCACGGTTGCTGCAACAGATAGTTCACATAATAATTATTATTACAATCGATAATAAAGATCCTGGAATAAATTACAGGAAGTTGTTTAAAATTAAACAATAAATAATTAATAGATAATAACAAATATAATTTTAAATTAAGAGCCCAAAGCAACCTAATAATATTAGAACAAAATAAATAATTATTTAAAGCGCCATCTTACTGAAATTATAAGAAGTTATATTTGAGAAAGACAATAAATGATCAAGAAACTAACTAAAATAGTGTTTAGTGCTGCCATCTAGGATAGAAAAACGAATATAACATTAGATTAAATATATTTAAAACCTAATATGTCATTTAGACTGCAGATAAATATCACTCCAAAATATGCAACTTAATATTGATAATTATCAAATAACTTTTTAATATAATGTGTACCGCAACAGATAGTCCATATAATAATAATTACTACATACTATAATATTGATCCCGTTATAAATTACAAGAAGTGTTTAATATTAAACAATTAATAATTAATAGATAATAATCATTATAAGTTAAATTTAAGAGTCCAAGCAGCCTAATAATAATAGAACAAAATAAATAATTATTTAATGCTACCCTCTTGCTGGAAATATAAGAAATTATATTTAAGAAAGACTATATATAATTAAGTAATTGAGTACATGACTAAAATAGTGTATAGTGCTGCCATCTAGTACAAAAAACGAATATAACTGTAGATATAATGTATTTTAAACCAAATGTGATTAAGATTGCACATAAATATTATTCTAAAATATGCAACATAATATTGACAATTATCAATAAATATCTTAATGTAATGTGCAAAAACTGGTTAAAATTAAAATTATTTTTTAATTTTTACACTTAAATTTAAGTAAAACAATAATTTCGAATAAGTAACATTATTAATAATATAAAAAAATTGTTTATTATAATCAATAAATAAATATTAATGTATCAATACAAAAATGGGGGGGGGGGGGGGGATGGTGAGATATTAATAAAATACAACGTTTCTACAGACTTTAAATATATGTATCATAAACTGTGAAAGCGTATTACCATTACAAGGCATAATATAAATAAAATAAAATAAATCAAAAGAGTAAATTAAAATGATTCAAATTAAATCAATTTAAAGATTGTTACACAGAGTTTAAAATTAAACAATTAATAATTAAGAGATAATAACATATAAAAGAGAAAAAGAGTCCAAGCAAACTTATTATATTAGAATATAATAAATTATTTAATTCTGCCGTCTAACTGAATTACAAGAATTAAATGAAATAATCAATATATTATAAATTACAAGACTATAATTAGATGAAATAGTGTTGAGTGCATACCACATTTACTTTATACCATAAATAACAGTAGAAAATGCAATTATTTATTTATTTACTTTATTTTATTTTTATATTGTAAATATTTAACCTAAAATGTCACTGAGATTGCATAAATATATCATTCTAAAACATTGCATTAGAAGATTGATAATAATCAATCAACATTATAATATTATGTATTTAAAATTAAGTGAATTAATAATAATACCAAACAAGTGAATTTATAAATAACATAAAAGTTTGTTTATATTAATCACTTAACAAAATTAAAGTATCATTACTAATATGGGGGGGGGGGCATGGTAATATACCAACATAATAGAACATTTCTACAAACTCGTAAATACAAATATCATAACCAGTGTAATCGTATATCATTACAAAGTTAATTGAAATAAATCTATAATAGTAAATTAAATTGATGCATATTAACTAGATTTAATTTAAAGAATGTTATACAGTGCACAGGACCGCGACCACACTAGAACCAAAACTGATAGTAGAACCATGAAAAATCAACGTAACATTCCTACAATTTATTTTTATCTTTATTTTTATTTATTTATTTATTTATTTTTTTAATATTATAAATATAAAAACAACATTTGCGTATAAATTATCCAGACAACTCCGCCTTCCTCCTTAATTTAACATCTACCCACCATCTACCTACATCTTACATTACTTTAACATCTACCTACCAGTATTAAATTAAAATATTTTTTACATATATTTTGTATTTTTAATGTTTTTTGTTTATTTTTAGTTTTTTGTAATTTTTTATATATATTTTTTATATACGCAAAATGTGAATAGTAACATACAATAAATCACCCAACAATACATTGTTTAGATCTTAAATTAATTGTAGATTAAGGAATATATGAATTTCTTAGGAAAACCATGATTTAAAGCATCAAAAATTAATTGTTTAATGTTTTTATTTATAAGATGAGATGAACATAAACTTTTGATTCCATACAAATGATTAAGTTGAATATTACGGTAAACTGAAATGTGTAAACAGGATTTAAAATTAGTAAATGTATTAACTTTGAATTGAAAATCTTTACGTTTGTCACAAAGATCAGTAATTATTTTGTTTTGTGTTACAATGATTTTTAGATCAAAAAAGGTTAATGGTATTATTTGTTAAGAGGTTTTCTGTCAATTCTAAATTAGTTGGATAATCAACTGGAAATTGAGCAAAATTTGATTGTTTAGTATCAATTAAAATAATGTCATCAATATAGCGATGCATTAGTATATCATCATTACAAAAATTACGTTCATATTGATATAAATATAAATCAGACATCAAACTGGATGTAGATCCGCCTTGTTGATTTCCTTCAATTTGTAGATAAATAATATTATCTTGTATATATATATATATATATATATATATATAACCATTAATTAAACATTACCGACCATCATCAAAAACCGCATTATTGTGAATGATTGGCAATAAAAATGGATGCCACAAACCTATAATATAGAATTGTATGTATAAAATAAAGTACCTTATACTTAATTATAAGAATTAATAAGGAAGAATAAAAAAGAAGAATATGGATTCCGAAAAAAATGAAAAACTTATATATTGAATTACGTTTTCAAGAGTACAGAATTCAATGATATAAGCAAATCGGTTGTTTTCTGTGAGAAAAAAGCTTAAAGCTGAACATTTTTTTCTCCTGTACTCGAACAACTAATAGATCCATAAGAATAGTCTCAAGATGAAAACAGAACATTATCAAATGGCATAAAATGGAAAAAAAGAGCTAAAAAATATATGATTGTGACCATCAAACAATTAAACTGATAATTAATCATGGAATACAAAGTTGAAAATAAAACAGTATTAAAAAGTATCGAGGAATAATAATAAAAACTATTTACCCAATTTTAATACATACAGTATAACATTAGTTATATCAAATAAACTTATATGCATAATAATCACTAAAAAGATGGTATATTATTATTAATTAATATGATATTGTCCTGAGTAGACTAAATTTTAAAACAAGTTAATATTGAATTTGATTTAATATGAATTGAAATAAAAAGAAAGGCACCAATTACATATAAAACATCAACTCAACATCCATATAAAATATGTATTAGAAATGTAGTTATAATACTAAAGCCCCATCAATTTTTTTTAAATTAACCATTGCGTATTATCCAGACAACACCACCCTCCTCCGTACTCTAACATCTACCCATCCAACCATCCTATAGAAATTTTTTATTATTATTTTACAATTTTTAATTTTTTATAAATATTTTTTAATTTTATAATTTTTTTTGTAATTTTGTTTACGCATATGTTAATTTTTTTTTTAAGATCATGTAAGTACTAATTGTATATTAATGAATATATGATTTTTTTTGGAAAACCATGATTTAATGCATCATAAATTAGTTGTTTTAATATTATTGTTAATTAGATGAGAAGAACATAAACATTTTATTCTATATAAGTGATTAAGTAGTATATTTCGATATACAGAATGATGAAGACAAAATTTAAAATTTGTAAATGTATTAACTTTGAATTTAAATTCTTTACGTTTATCATGTAAATCTGTTATTGTTTTGTTGTCTTTTATTGTAATTTTAAGATCTAAGAAGTTAATTGTATTGTTAGATAAGAGGTTTTCCGTTAATTCCAAATTAGTGGGATAATCGACTGGAAATTGAGAAATTTTTGATTGATCAGTGGCAATTAAAATTATGTCATCAATATAATGATATAAATGTAGATTATTATTAGTAAAAGTACATTCATAGTGATATAAGTATAAATCTGATAATAAACTGGATGTACAACCACCTTGTGGTGTATCGACGTGCTGTAAATATAATGTGTTATCTTGCAATATATAGTTATTATAGATAATGAAATTTGTTAATGATTTAAAATATGCGATATCAATATTAGATGGTAATTCCAGTTTTTTATAATTCTTTTTAAATAATGCATTTATAATATTATGTAAATCTAATAAGTCTATATTATTAAAAAGATCTTTGTCGTCATATGTCGTTATATTATATACACAATGAAGATTTTTTAAAATATTGATCAGTTGATAGCTATTTTTTATACAATGTGTATTATCATTGTTTGTAGTAAGTATATATAACTGATTAAGAATTTTTAATAGAAAATTATTGGCTTTATTATTATATGTATTGCAACCAATAGTTACAGTCCTAAATTTAATTGGAGTTTTATGAAATTTGGGAATAAGAACTAAATAAGGATAATTAAAGTAAGTAGATAGAATATTTAATAGTTTATAATAACTTTGAATTTTACGATTATTTACGATTACATTTTCATTAGTTTTTTGAAAAGATTTATTAGAAGAAATACAGGTTGTAAGAAGTTGGTGATAATAAGATTTACACATGATTGCATAATTATTAGGAGATTTGTCTACATATGTAATAACGTAGTTTTTTTTGTAATTTAGTAATTTGTTGGAAAAAATGCTTTGTGTTAATAGAAACCAAATCAGAAATATTATTTTTTAAAGCCATAGTTAATTTTTCAATTACTAATATTTTCCATTGATTAAAATATGCAATAGGTTTATTGTAATAGATTGAAATGTTATATAAAAAAATATCTATATCATATGTAAACTGTTTGATAATAGGTTTAACAGTAAATTTAGATGGAAGTCTATATTTAGTACCAAAATCCATTAGTTTTTTCAATTTAAAATCATTAACAATATTAAAATTTCCAGTGATTATATGTCCATGATCATTGTTTATGTATTTTTTTAGATTGGGGTCATTACATTTACACGGAAAATTACTTGCAGCAGATGTATTTTTTGAAAATGTATTATAGTTAAAAATCTTTCTACCAATTGTATTCGGATATTTAAAGGTTTTTGATATATGAAGATTATTAATATGAAAATAACAGTTTTTATCATTAATTATAGAATTGATATTAATTTTATTAAATATATGATTTGAAAAAGTTATTAGCATTTGAGTATTCGTATTTTGAATTTTATGGTTTTTTTTGTAAATTAATATTTAAAAGATTAACTCTAGTCATAATGAGATCAAAATAAATATGAGAAAAATGTTTAGAGAAAGATTTACTTAGAAATACATTTAGATGTTGTATAATCTGTTTCTTTTTAATAGCAAATATGTATTTTCGAATTAATAACCAATTATAATGCTTTAAATATTTACTTTGAAGATCATTAATTTGTTTAGTGATATATTTTTTAGAAACTACAACTGATGATGAACCCTTTCCACGTTTGTTTCGTGTTGTTTTACAATTTAAATTATGATTAAGAGTAAGATAAATTGGAGAATAATCAATAGTGTTATTTATGGATGTGAAGACTTTGACAGGTCGATTAAATATTTCACTGTAAAGTGCATAAGGATAAATTGTGTTCTAATATTTCATGTATGATGACTCCATATAAAGCCGTTCTGACTTATTTTTTAGAATTTGAAGGATTTCAATTGTCGTATTTTTAAATTGATGTTGATGAAAATGTTCAATTTCAGCTGTAGACTGTAGATTTTTTGCTTTGTTTTTATTAGAGTCTGAACGATGTTGATTGATACGTTTATGAATTGGACCTGATGTTTCACCTACATATTTCATGTTACATAAGTTGCACTTTATGCAATAAATAACATTAAATGCTTTACAAAAATTTGAATAATTAGGATCTGAGGCAATTTGTGTCTGAGAAGCATATGGACATGTCTTGCACCGAGCATCTAAACACTTACGAAAAAGTAAAGGTCGAGGGGGCGAGTATAAATGGTCACTGGATGACGATCCAGGAACAACCCCATTATTGTTCCTGTACCGGGCACTACACTGCATAGATGCTAAGTGTATCTTGCCAGGATCGAGATGTTTACTAAGAACTGCCATATATTTTTTTTTTTTTTTGTAAAATGCAATATTTGCAAAAATTAAGAAAATATAATAATATAAAAATCAATAATAAATGAAATTAAATTAGTCTTGATTAAATTTAATATTAAATATCTTGAGTATGAAATATAAATTTATATACAGTATGTACAAAACAGAGATGCAGTACTCAAAAACCATCTTTAACATTTCCAAAACCAAATAATAATTACCCTAAATGCATAAACTAAAGCATGAAACCACTGGACTTTTTAGAACAAATAAAATAACCGCATCTAAAATCTAAAACCTGAAACGACAATAACCATGCAAAGACGATCAAAAACGCTATCCCAAATGACTTCTCAGATCAAAGTAATATAAATATAAATGACTGAAGCTGATTAACATAAAACGATTATTAGAAATAGATTACTACCATATTGATGTATATATAATAAGAATATCTGATATGAATAAATTTATGAAAAGCTATAGAAAAAAAAATAATAAACTAATAAATTGAAAATATATAGGACAATATCATACAATAACAACAAGAAAATACATATAAAATACATAACTAGAAAGGTAAAAATCATAAAATGATACTTTGCGATGATAAGAATGAAAAATTTAATGGAATTTCCTAAGGGAGGTATCAGATAACTACAAAGTAGAAATCATATAGAAATACACAAAGATTATGCGCTTTTGCAGCAAAGATCTAAGCGTATAATATTTAAAAGATTGCTAAAACATTTAGCTACCTAGGTATATATAATATATATAAGATACCAATTAAGGAATAAATAATTCAAAATGAATTGTTGCATTCAAAATGATAAGATATAATAAAAACATCATAAAAAGCTTACATTCATAATTACATGCGCAAATGCAGCATAATAATTTGAATGCAAATATATAACCATTAATTAAACATTACCGACCATCATTAAAAACCGCATTATTTTGAATGATTGACAATAAAAATGGATGCCACAAACCTATAATATAGAACTGTATGTATAAAATAAAGTACCTTATACTTAATTACAAGAATTAATAAGGAAGAATAAAAAAGAAGAATATGGATGTCGAAAAAAATGAAAAACTTATATATTGAATTACGTTTTCAAGAGTACAGAATGCAATGATATAAGCAAATCGGTTGTTTTCTGTAAGAAAAAAGCTTAAAGCTGAAATTTTTTTTTCTCCTGTACTCGAACAACCAATAGATCCAAAAGAATAGTCTCAAGATGAAAACAGAACGTTATCAAATGGCATGAAATGGGAAAAAAAGCTAAAAAAATATGATTGTGACCATCAAACAATTAAACTGATAATTAATCATGGAATACAAAGTTGAAAATAAAACAATATTAAAAAGTATAGAAGAATAATAATAAAAACTATTTACCCAATTTTAATACATACAGTATAACATTAGTTATATCAAATAAACTTATATGCATAATAATAACTAAAAAGATGGTATACTATTATTAATTAATATGATATTGTCCTGAGTAGACTAAATTTTAAAACAAGTTAATATTGAATTTGATTAAATAAGTTAAATTTAATATGAATTGAAATAAAAAGAAAAGGCACCAGTTATATATAAAACATCAACTCAACATCCATATAAAATATGCATTAGAAATGTAGTTATAATACTAAAGCCCCATCAATTTTTTTAAATTAACCATTGCGTATTATCCAGACAACACCACCCTCCTCCGTACTCTAACATCTACCCACCCAACCATCCTATAGAAATTTTTTATTATTATTTTACAATTTTTAATTTTTTATAAATATTTTTTTATTTTATAAATTTTTTTGTAATTTTGTTTACGCATGTGTTAATTTTTTTTTTTTTTTTTTTTTTTTTTTTTTAAAGATCATGTCAGTACTAATTGTATATTAATGAATATATGAATTTTTTTGGAAAACCATGATTTAATGCATCATAAATTAGTTTTTTAATATTATTGTTAATTAGATGAGAAGAATATAAACATTTTATTCTATATAAGTGATTAAGTAGTATATTTCGATATACAGAATGATGAAGACAAGATTTAAAATTTGTAAATATATATATATATATATATATTTACAATTTTATATATATATTTTTACGGGCTCGGCTAGGCTGCCATAAGTTGATGACCTTGGCTACGTATAATGGACGATCCCTATCTTCGGAAAATCGTTTACAGGAACTTGAAGAAGAATTAGAAAGAATCAACTGGGACATCCTAGAATTATGTGAAGTAAGAAGAAAAGGAGAAGAGAAGATAGATCTTGCCAGCAGACATTTATTATACTACAGAGGCACAGAAGATGGAAGAACAAGCGGTGTAGGATTTCTGATTCATAAAAGGTGGAAGAATCACATCGTAGAATATGATAGTGCATCAGATAGAGTTGCAAGGTTAGTAATACAAGTGTCCAGAAGATACAAGCTGCAAATTACCCAGGTTTATGCACCAACAGTAAGCTATACTGATGAAGAAGTTGAGGATTTCTATGAAGAAGTAGCTTCAATGCATCAAAAGGGAAAATGCTACATAAAATTAATAATGGGAGATTGGAATGCTAGAATTAGGTGAGTTATCAGTAGGAAATCATGGATATGGGGTGCGAAATGAAAGAGGAAACAGATTGATTGAGTTTGCAGAATGTGAACAGTTGTATATCATGAATTCATTTTTCAAGAAAAAGCCACAAAGAAAATGGATATGGCGTTGTGCAAATGGCTCAACAAGTGAAATCGACTACATCTTAACAAACAAAAAGCATCTTATTCAGGATTGCAGCGTTCTCAATAACTTCAATACAGGAAGTGATCACAGGTTGGTTAGATGCAAACTGCTGTTAAATACTAAAGTGGAAAGAATGAAGCTTTTGCAACACTCAAAGAAATCAATCGATATAATAAATCTCCAGAAACAAAGAAGAATTCCATTTGGAACTTTAAAAACCGTTTCCAAGTACTTCAATCAGCTTTAGAAGAAGAGCAAGATGTTACAGTAGTGAACAAGAAACTAACCAGTACTCTACAAGATATTGCAAAGAAGATAGCCGGCGATGCACAAGTAAAGCAGACAAAGAAAATAACAGAAGAAACAAGAAGATTGATGAAGAAACGCAGAGAATTTAAAATGAAGAAAAACGATCCTAAATCAAGAGTTGAATATGCTGAATTATGTAAAACGGTAAGAAAATGTGTTACAGAAGATATCAGAAAATTTAACTCTGATCTTGTCAAGAAAATTCTAGAAGATAACAAAAGTTATCTTCTAGATAACTTTTGTTCAAGTTGTTGTTTTTAAATCAGCTAGGCGAAAACTTTGTGTTGGAAGAAAAGGTATTTTTGCACTAAAGAGGGCAGATGGAACAATCACCAAAATCAATAAAGAAATAGTACACATATTCGAAAAATTCTATAACGATTTATATAAATGTGAAGATCAGAGGGAAATCAACTTATGTGATCCACGAGAAAACTTAACAGAAACCGATGCCATAATCCCAGTGACGACAGACGAAGTTTTACAAGCCATTAAATTTATGAAAAAAGGTAAATGCCCCGGAGAAGATGGAATTACAATCGACCTTATCAAAGAAGCAGGAGAAGAATTTGCAAAAATGCTATCCTTACTGTTTTCCAAATGTCTCCAGAAGTCAGATGTACCAGAAGATTGGAATAATGCTGTGATGGTGCTACTTTACAAGAAAGGAGAGAAGGAAAACATTAAAAACTACCGTCCAATCAGCTTACTGTCAGTGATTTATAAAATTTTCACCAAAGTTTTAACGACAAGACTTGAATCAGCTCTGGACTCAGCTCAACCTAGAGAACAAGCAGGATTCCGAAGTGGATTCAGCACAATGGATCATATCCAAACGGTAAGGGAACTCATAGAAAAACATAAGGAATATAATTTACCTCTTTGCCTTGCCTTTATTGATTATGAAAAAGCATTTGATTCGGTCTACACATCAGCAGTAGTAGAATCTCTGGAGGACATTGGTATAGACAAACCTTACATCAATATTATAAAGAAGATTTACAAGAAAGCAACAGCAACCATCCGCTTGGACAAAGGAAAATCAAAGATCAAGCTTGGAAGAGGGGTAAGACAAGGAGACACCATTTCGCCTAAGCTTTTTACTGCTGTCTTAGAAAATATTTTCAAGAAGCTGGATTGGGAAAACAAAGGGATTAGAATAAATGGGGAATATTTAAGTCATCTCCGATTCGCTGACGACATTTTAATTTTCAGTAACAGTCCTGAAGAATTGGAAAATATGCTAAAAGATTTGGCAGAAGCTAGCATTAATGTGGGATTAAAAATAAACTTGGAAAAGACTAAGGTGATGTTCAATTCATTTGCATCAAAAAAGAAAATCGTCTACAACAACACTGAAATTAAAGAAGTGCAAAGTTATGTGTACCTTGGGCAAGAAATATCATCTGATAACAGTATCATGAATGAAATCAATAGAAGAATAAGAAATGGATGGAGTGCTTTTGGGAAGAACAATATTATTCTGAAGAGTAGCATGCCCCTGTGTTTGAAAAGAAAGGTATTTAACCAATGTGTTTTGCCTGTCCTAACTTATGGAGCAGAAACATGGACGCTAACAAAACGGATGGTACAAAGATTACAAACAACACAGAGAAGTATGGAAAAAGTATGCTAGGTATAACTAGAAGAGACAGAAAAAGAATAACCTGGATAAGAAGTCAGACGAAAGTTTTTGACATCGTTGAAAGAATTAAACGGCTAAAATGGAAATGGGCTGGGCACATCGCAAGAAGACAAGACAGTAGATGGAGCACAAACACCCTACAGTGGTATCCCAGAGATGTAAAACGGCCAAGAAGACGACCTCAAGTAAGATGGAGTGATGAAATCAGAAAAGTAGCCGGTGTAAATTGGATGACTAAAGCACTAGACAGGAAACATTGGAAAAATCTGGGGGAGACCTACATCCAGCAGTGGATTGAAAACGGTTGATGATGATGATGATGATGATGATATATATATATATATATATATATATATATATATATATATATTTGTGTACTAACCTATTTTTGATATGTATTTTTTATTTTTTGCAGCTGGAAAAGTATAAGTTTCGGCTAATTTAGCAAACTTTGCCTCTGATAACTATTGTCATTTTAGAGATCGGAATTGTAGGTTTATTTTTAGGTAAATTGGCTTTTTTCTTCTTCTAACTTTCAGTATGTCTCATTTTTTAAAAAAAGTAACTATTTGTGACAAATAATTTAATATAGTAGTCATTGCAGAGTATTAAAATTCATTAAGGTCAGTTAATATACTACGTGTCTCAAAAAGGGCGAGTCTGTTTGCAAAATAAAACTTAAAAAGAAAAAAAAAAAAGAGAATTGTTAAAAATGTACCACTTGCTGTACTACTGAGTTTGGGGAAATAACATATCTTCATCCACAGAGTAATAGTTAATATAATAATATTATTTAATAATATAAATAAAATTCTTGTACTTCTCCATTATCCCGTCGACCACTTTTCATAAAAAAGGTTATCGCCAAACTATTCGCTAGGTTGTAGTGCCCAGTTAACAAATGGAAGAATGTTGTCATTGGAATCGAGAAAAAAAAAAAAAAAAAAAAAAACAAAAAAAAAACAAGTAATTTGGAAAAGCCTCACTCATTAAAGTGCAAATTATCAATAACTTTTTTAAACAATAAATTTTACAATTTATGCATTTTAAACACAAGGCTGTTTTTTTTTTTCAGTCATCTGTTCTGAGTTTTCAACTGAACCAATTTTCCTAATTGTTTAAATGAAAGTTGTTTATTTGCAGATGTGCGCACACTAGCTATTTTCAAAAATATATTATTATTATTATTATTATTATTATTATTTAAGTTATATGAAGTTTTTTTTTTTTTGCAATTGCGGCAATTGGGATACTTCTGTTGTTACAAAAAAAAAAAAAAAAAAAAAAAAAAAATGAGAATTACTACATTTTTACTAATGTTATTTCCTCATTACAACTAAAATGTATAAATTTGTTTTAATGTTACGTTAAAAAAAATATTCATTTTCCCTCATGAGACTGTTACATTTCAATGTTTACTAATTTTGCTGATACTGAGTTTGAGACACTAATGCAATGGTTCCCAACCTTTTATTACACACGCCCCACGAAAGCATCTTGAAAATCACCATGCCTATCCCCTCCCAACTCTGTAAATTATGTATCTTTTTACTTAAAAAGTGAATTCTATTCACAGGGCGAATGCGTAATAGAGCCTTAACAATAACTATTCATTTCACATTTTTTAAACTTATCAAAGAGGTGAATCTTGTATTACAAATGTGATTTTAACACAATTCTATAAATGATCTTCGTCTTTGTGCCAAAAGAGTTTTGTTGTATTTTCCAACTATCCACATTGTTAAAGATGAAAGTTATATGGTCTATATTTTTATCTGCACAAAATATCTTGAAGAGAGACTTGGATTTAGCATTAAAATTGATAACATTCACACATTTCATAACTCATTTTTATTACTTATTAAAAGTTGTGAGAAAGCTTTGGACAGAATATTTTTTTTTCTATGGATAACACTGGGCAACAAATTTGAACTTTTGCTCTGTTGTAAAACAGAAATTAGTTGTTTTTTATGAGGTTTTTTGTGCTGATTCCTAATCTAGTTTTAGATTTACTCCAGCATGTCAAGTTTAAGAGATATTTGCATATTTCAATTTATGCAAATCTTATAAATTTTATACAATTATTTGCAAATTTAAGGTATAAAGCAATATCAGACAGGGTTTTTTGTTTTATGTTATGATTACTATCCAATTTGCTTCACAAAAACGTTGTTTCTGAGATTATACTGACATGTGACTGTGAAATATTGTACCTAATTTGCATATTTTTCATGTTTTTTTTTAATAACGTTTCTTGACGTTCAAATATTTCTGCCGTACGAGTACGCTAATATGTTTCTAAACCAGTTTTTTGAGCTGATTTCAAATCTTGTATCTGTTTTCTTCTATCACGTCTAGTTTTTGAAAAAAGTGAAATTTTAGTTTTTGGTCAAAAAAAGCCAGAAATAGCTTTTTATGATACTTTGTATGATAAACTTCAACTAGTTAGGATAGATTCTACTACTTATTTTTTTTTTCGATTATATAAATTTTTGTTTATGCCTCTGATATGAATCTGACCCTGTTCACCTTCTTGTCGATGAATTACACACCCCTAAAAAGCATCTTATATCAAACCTGTGTTAATGCCGTGCAAAAGTAGAAATTCATCTTACTCAAAAACTAGACATGACATAAGAAAACAGACTACAGATTTGAAATCAGCATAAAAATCTAGTCTAGAAAAATATTACGTCAATTCTGTGGCAATTATTTTAAAGCTGATAGTGCTGTAAACAGGGCCGAAACTAGCCTTTTTGGCGCCCGGGGCAAACATGGATTTTGGCGCCCCCCCCCCCCCCTCCACCACAAAGTAAATTTACAAAGAAGAATTTTACTAAATATCTAACAGACAACTTATTTTTAAATTTAAAATATATAAAACTGAACTACGTAATCAGCTTTGTCAAACATTGATCCATTAAAATCTTTGAAAAATTATTTGAAAAATTATTGAAAAGAATTGCATTTTAATCTTTTTAAACTTTTTTTTTTTTTTTTTTTTTTTTTTTTTACATAGTCTAAGTGAGGTCGATATCTAAAAAAGAAAGGTTTTACTAAGAATTTTACTCTGTGCATTCCCCTTCCCGTTGTCCTGGGCAGTCAGCGCCCGTGGCAAGAAGAAAAAAAAAAAAAAAAAAAAGAAAGAAAAGAAGCTCAACACTGTTCAGCGGAAAAAAAACAAACAGCTTTCATGGAATTTTTTTATCTAGAAGAAAAATCAGACTGAGGGGTCAATTCTCCCTTGGTAGTTATCAGTAGTGGACAGTAGGGTGTCCCACAATAGAGACTGACCTTGAAAAACGGTAATGATTCTCCCTCGGATTCTTCTCACAGGAAGTGATTTAAAAGATAGAAAGCAAACGCATAGGCATGATACTTTGAAATTTTGTATTGTAATGAAACTTTTTATCTATTTGTAAAGTTTAATGCATTTGGTTCAGTTTTCCTTTTAAATTTTCCAGCTGCGAGACATTTTTATACAAATTTCATAATATATATATATATATATATATATATATATATATACATTCTTGTGTCAAACGTCAAACAAAATCTTCATTTTGGCGCCCCCTTCACCTCCTGTTAAAGCGGCGCCCGGGGCACGTGCCCCCTCTGCCCCCCCCTAGTTTCGGCCCTGGCTGTAAACATCACACCATTGAAAAATATGCAAATTAGGCTTAATAACCGATAAATAAATGTTAAGAATATGCAAATCGTGACATTTATCTGAAGCAAATAGTCAAGTAATCATTATCTAGAAAACGTAATTAGATGTGACATATATTGTATCTAAAATTTGCATTAAACAGCACAAAAATTCTTAAATTTGCATAAATTTAAATATGCAAATTTCTCAAAACCTGGACCACCTAGAGATACGCGGAAAGCGTATTCGGAATCAGCGCCAAAAACTGATCTTCAATCAACTAATTTTAGTTCTACAACAAAACCACTGTTGACCAGTGTAATACAATACACAAAAGAATTTAAAAACTATCATCTTTATTAATTTTTAGTAAACATTAATCTCCGTCACAACACTTTTCCCCTGTCTTTCCTTACCCAATATTATTAATTTTCTATCACATATTATCTGATTTTAAAGTTTAAAATGTAAATTGTCGTCTAATTTACTGTGTAGTAAGCCTGCTGTAGAGTCCTAAATATTTACTATCTTACCCATTTTTTTCTAGGGATATTTACTATTTAAAAATTTTATAAAGTTAGTAATACATCGTTTATTTCATATATTTTTTAGATTAAATATGTTCAAGACAGTCAGAATTATATATACTTTTATGTAGTTTCACGTTTATTAAATTCGTCGTGTGATATATAGCAGAGCGAATAGAAGTAGAAAGCTCATTCAATAAATAATTAAAAGCATAAATTAGAAAATACAATTGTAACCAGAAGCATTACAAAAGTATTTAAAACTAAAATATTTCTAAATGATTATTCATTCAATTATTCTGGTATAAGTCTATTTTAAACATCTTTCTTTGGGATTTTTTTTTTAATTGAATTAAAAAATTATTTTTAAAATTTTGCTTGCATTCCGTTTATTTTTAGAGTACATCATTTCCTCCCCCCCCCCCCCCCAAAAAGGCAAAATAAAATGATAGCGAATGGGTAAATTATAAATTTGGAACTGCCCCCTAAAAGGTCAAATTGTTCCCAGGTGGGGTGTACGCACCACGTTGGGAACCACTGCACTAATCTCAGAGGGAGATGAATGATTTAGCGAGTGAAAATTACATCATAGTGAAAAGAAATTAATATTTTCTTTGATAAAATTAAGAAAAATACCCCCAACAATCTTAAATGGGTAAAATATTCATCTGCGTTAATGACAAACATTATTCTTTACTTTTATTATATTTATTTATTTTACATTGTATATATATATATATATATATATATATATATTTGTGTACTAACCTATTTTTAGGACTTCGTTCGTCTGACGAAACCCTATTCGTCTCGCTCCTCTGTCTGTCTGTCTGTCCGTCTGTCCGTCACAGAGCCCGTTCTCAGAAACTATACATGTTAGAGACTTGAAATTTTGGGTACTTATAGCTGAACACCTCACATCAAACAACAAATCATAAAATTTAAAAAAAGTTGGTAATTAACCTAATTACGGGCTAATTAAATTCTAAAATTAACCAATCAACCTTTTGAATGCAGGTGAAAATGCACGTTATCGAAATCCTCCCCAGTTTCTCCTAATGGTTGTCAGTAAACTCGGCGGATGCTCCGTCAAATCAGCCGGTGCAGGGTTACCACGGAGAACTTTAAGCAATAAATGAAGTGGACCTTTAAAAAGTAAAATTGGATCTGCCGAAGTATCGGTCGTACAAATTCGTAACAGGTGTAGAAATACGCGGAAAAAATTCTACTTTATTTTGGTATAAATTTCAAATTTCTGGGTAGGATAGAACGCAAAAAATCCACTAAAAATCGATCGATAAAAATTTAATTTATGTGTTTCTAAAGACAATGAAAACAGATTTCCATTCACCGGAAGGCAGCTGTCGTCATTTCTCGACATATCGGCGCGGGAGAAATTTAAGGGGAGGAAAGTCTAAAAAGAAATTTAAACTTTTTAAATATTAAATTTTTCGATTAAATTTTTTGACATCCGGGCTGGAAATTTCTCGCTGATTCCATACATACCCGGTTCAAAGAGATTGCTTCATTACGAGCTGAGATATTAATTATTATTTTATTAATTCCTTTTATTTCCATCAAATGCCAGATTAAGATGGAGGCACGTGCTTTTTTAACGGAGATTTCATTTAAATTAGGAAATCTAACAATTTGCGTGGGGTGTTTCGACGGCGCGCTATGAGATAAGTATTAATTATTCAATATGAAAAAGTTTATGGGTTTATAAGTGTTCATCCCACTATTTCCGAATAGCAATTTCAGGAAATATCTTAAATTATTGTTTAAGACCGCCACTCGATGTGTTCGAAACTTTAAGATACTTTATAACACATAAGTGTAAAAAAGAATGGAGTGTGATATTTCGAAGAGTGGAGGGGGGGGGAGGGACTAGATTTATTTATTAAATCTTAGCGTTTGTTATCGCAGAAAATGTTTTAAATTGTTGGTTAAGACTGCACCGCCACCCTCCCGACCATGTATCTACGGAGAGATTGCGCAAAGGAGTTTCGTTCAGATATGCTTTTGTTAAGAATAGAGTGCGCTCCCTGGTGGTGGAATGCGGAACTAACGTAACGCGATTTTGTTAAAATTAGGAAATATAACAAGGCGATCCGTTTGCAACTTTAAGATACTTCATGACACATAATAAAAAGCTTATAAAATAATGGTGCATGCAATTTCCTGTGAAGGGAGGGCGGGGGAGGGGCGCTGGATTTCTTTTTTAAAAATTAGAGTTTACGACCTTTTTAGGTGTCGTTTTTTGAGCACTATGATATACTCAGACACGTGCTGCTTATGAAATATAAAAATGTCAAAATTTTAGTTACCACTATTTCCGAATAGTACTTTCAGCAAATTTCTTAATTTCTCGCTTAAGGCCGCCACCAACTCGAGTAACACATCCACTGATAGGTTGTTTAACAGAGTTTAGATCTGATACACTTTTGTTATGAATAGTGTGCGCTCCCTGGTGGTGGAATTTGCAACTAACATAACGCAATTTTGTTAAAATTATGAAATCTAACAAGTCGATCTGCTGGAAACTTTGACATAGTTCATAACACATAATAAAAAGCTTATAAAAGAATGTTCCGTGCAATTTCCTGGGGCGCCTACCTATCTCGGTTGCTATAGACCCGATCCCCTCGACTAACATACCTACGGATAGGTTGTAAAACGGAGTTTCCTTTGGATAGAGGTTTGTGTAGAACAGAGTGCGCACCTGGTTGCGAAATGTGGAACTAACAGATTTCACAAAAGGATAAAGTGTTTTAAAGGAATATTAAACGAAACCCTCTGTGCGATCTGTGATCACACTTACCCACTTGTTGATATGTATTTTTTATTTTTTGCAGCTGGAAAAGTACAAGTTTCGGCCAATTTAGCAAACTTTGCCTCTGATAACTATTGTCATTTTAGAGATCGGAATATTGTAGATTTATTTTTAGGTAAATTGGCTTTTTTCTTCTTCTAACTTTCAGTATGTCTCATTTTATTAAAAAATAACTATTTGTGACAAATAATTTAATATAGTAGTTATTGCAGAGTATTAAAATTCATTAAGGTCAATTAATATACTATGTGTCTCAAAAAGGGCGAGTCTGTTTGCAAAATAAAATTTAAAAAGAAGAAAAAAGAGAATTGTTAAAAATGTACCATTTGCTGTACTACTGAGTTTGGGGAAATAATAAATCTTCATCCACAAGAGTAATAGTTAATATAATAATATTATCTAATAATATAAATAAAATTCTGGTACTTCTCCGTTATCCCGTTGACCACTTTTCATAAAAAAGGTTATCGCTAAACTATTCGCTAGGTTGTAGTGCCCAATTAACAAATGGAAGAATGTTGTCATTGGAATCGCAAAAAAAAAAAAAAAAAAAACAAGAAATTTGGAAAAGCCTCACTCATTAAAGTGCCAGTTATCAATAACTTTTTTAAACAATAAATTTTACAATTTATGTATTTTAAACACAAGGCTGTTTTTTTTCAGTCATCTGTTCTGAGTTTTCAACTGAACCAATTTTCCTAATTGTTTAAATGAAAGTTGTTTATTTGCAGATGTACGCACACTAGCTATTTTCAAAAATATATTATTATTATTATTATTTAAGTTATATGAATTTTTTTTTTACAATTGCGGCAATTGGGATACTTCTGTTATTACAGAAAAAAAGAAATAATGAAAATTACTATATTTTTACTGATGTCATTTCCTCATTACAATTAAAATGTATAAATTTGTTTTAATATTACGTTTTAAAAAATATTCATTTTCCCTCATGAGACTGTTACATTTCAATATTTCAGGGAAGAGATTTCCGATTTTTTGCATACCAGTATAATCTTAGAGAAAATGTTGTTTTGTTAAATCTCAAAATGTTCCGAATAAATAAAATAACATTTTCTCTAAGATTATACTGGTATGCAAAATGTCAAAAATCTCATCCCTGATATTTACTAATTTTGCTGATACTGAGTTTGAGACACTAATCCAATGGTTCCCAACCTTTTATTGCCCACGCCCCACAAAAGCATTCTGAAAATCACCATGCCTCCCCCCTTCCAACTCTGTAAATTATGTATCTTTTTACTTAAAAAGTGAATTCTATTCACACGGCGAATGCCTAAAACAGCCTTAAAAATAACTATTCATTTCACATTTTTTAAACTTATCGAAGAGGTGAATCTTCTATTACAAATGTGTTTTTAACACAATTCTATAAATGCAATGATCTTCGCCTTTGTGTCAAAAAGAGTTTTGTTGTATTTTCCAACTATCCTCAATGTTAACACGTTCACGCCGGCGCGGTGGGTCACACTCGACTGTCTCAGAGTTGTCAAGTCTCCGACTTTTTGCACACCACTATTATTTTAGATAAAATGTTGTTGCTTTAAATCGGCTAATTGTTCTAATCAAATAAAACAACATTTTCTGTTTTAAAATACTGGTATCCAAAGAGCCAGAGACTTGGCAGCTCCGAGACAGTCGAGTGTGACCCACCGCGCCGGCGTGAATGTGTTAAAGATAAAAGTTATATGGTCTGTATTTTTACCTTCACAAAATATCTTGAAGAGAGACTTGGATTTAGCATTAAAATTGATAACATTAACACGTTTCATAACTCATTTTTGTTACTTATTAAGAGTTGTGGGAAAGCTTTGGACAGTATATATTTTTTCTATGGATAATACAATACACAAAAGCATTTCAAAACTATCATGTTTATTAATTTTTAGTAAACATTATTCTCCACCACAGCACTTTATCTCTGTCTTCCCTTCCCCAATATCATTAATTTTCTTCCACATATTATCTGATTTTAAAGTTTAAAATGTATATGCCATCGTGTAAATTACTGTGTAGTACGCCTGCTGTAGAGTCCTAAATATTTACTATCTTACCCATTTTTTTCTAGTGATATTTACTATTTAAAAATTTTATAAAGTTAGTAATACCTCGTTTATTTCATATATTTTTTAGGTTAAATATGTTCAAGACAGCCAGATTTATATAGGGGAGATGGGGGCACATGTGAACAGTTCGCATAAATATAGCTTTTCCTCATAACTGGATTAATTTCTATAAACAAAAATTACTTAATATAGTAAACAGAACTTTCTTTTACACATGGTAATTTTTTAAAAATCACCTGTATAGTTTTTCTTACATTTTTTAATAGTTTTATAAATTTAAGAAATTGTTCACATGTGCCCCATCAGCGGGGTAGTTGTGAACACACGTGGGGCACATGTGAACACAAGGGAAAAATATCCTTTAACATGCTTTTTATTCTGTTATTTATTTGTCATCGTAATCATTAGTTATATTACCTTTTAAATTCACCATAAAGAAAAAAAATATATATATTTCTCTAGTTTCTGGGTGATATATTTAAGCAAAAGATTATAAAATTAAAATAAGTAGATTTGCAGGGGAGAGGCTTAGATGATTCATTACATATTGTTGCAATAAAATAAAAAAATAAAGAAGCAATTTAAAAAAGAAATTAAAACTTTTAAATTTTGCTTAAGGGTTTTTGTTTGGGGGAAATTTTAGGGAGGGGGCATTTACATACTATTTATCGGAAATCTGCCGAAATACGAAAAATTCTCACTCCTGTATTTGCCTTATTTACTTGCAAATTATAGATAAAGAAGGGTGTTTTAATGATTTAAAAAAATCTCGACTATAACCCCCCCCCCCTCAAACTCCTTTTGCTTTTGAAAGAGGGGGGGTGGGGAGGTACAATCGGGATTTTACGGTAGTTATCAGTTTAAAAATTTTAGTTTCTTAAAATATTACTGGTATTTCTAGCTATGGTATTTTGAATGGATAGCTCCATTCAAAGCATCATATTATACATAACTGTTTCAGAGATGGAAGTAAGCCATCATTGCAAGGTTAGAACAAATGTAACAGAAAAATTTGCTAAGTTGTTCAAGGTAATACTTTTGTATTAACAATGCATAAAATATATTGTTGTAAACCGTTTAGTAAAATAATATGTAACACTTATTGCATTTTAGAAAACATTAAATTTATTTAAAGTACAATTGAACGTAAACGAGCTTGTTGCTCTTTATGTATTTGCTGAAAAATGTGTTTGTGGAAGTTTCAATACAAAATCAACTTTGTGTGAGGAAAATATCTTCTATTTCAAGTAAATTGTAGATAATGGAGCTTACATTATTTCTCATTAAGTTAACTGAAAGAAACAGAATCACAGAATGATTATTGGGGCACTTATGAACTGTTCATATCTGCCCCAACTAGTCTGTTCACAAGTGCCCCACATTGCTGCTTTTGTTAAATTGATAAACCATTAACATTTATCAATTTTAGAAGAAAAAGAACTGTATCAAAAATGTTTATTAGTATTCATAGTATATGTTTAAACATACAAATTCAAATAAATAAATCAAGTTATTCGCTTATTAACTTGGAACAAAGATTTTACTTTTGAGATCTAAAAACACTGTTTTCGCTACAGAGGACAAACAAAATGTCATAGAGCTTCAAAAAATTTTTAATATATGTCTACAGGTACTATCATCTTTAGTAATTTTTTTCAAATAAAAAAACTTATAATAACTATCGAAAAATTGCGATGTTCACATGTGCCCCCATCTCCCCTATACTTTTAAGTAGTTTCACGTTTATTAAATTCGTCGTGTGATATATAGCAGAGTGAATAGAAGTAGAAAGTTCATTCAATAAATAATCAAAAGCATAAATTAGAAAATACGATTGTAACCAGAAAAATTATAAAAGTAAAAGTAAAATATTTCTAAAAGATTATCTATATAATTATTCTGGTATAAGTCTATTTTAAACATCTTTATTTGGGATTTTTTTTTTAAATTGAATTTAAAAAAATGATTGTTAAAATTTTGCTTGCATTCCGTTTATTTTTCGAATACAACATTTCCTTTTTCCCAACAAACAAACAAACAAAAAACAAGTAGGAAATTGCTCGTCAAACGTGGCAAATGAGGCGCGTTCGTACTATTACAAGTTTTATAATTATTTTTTTGCATACCATATTGTACTGAATGTATATTTTTTTGCACTTCATAAGTGCATAGTCTGTAATATCATTAAAATGCACTTGCAATAATTTTTCCATTCCCCGTAATGTAACGGAAAACTTTTGACTGTCCCTGTAATTAAACTATACATCCGATTTTCATAAAATTTGAAATGGCTTGACAAAACTTTGCAATAATCATATATTTAATATTTCAGCCCATTCGGTTGGGTAGTTTTTGCTCTGTTACTTGCGGACGGACAGACAGACGGACGGACAGTCGGACGGACGGACTGAACGACGACTATAGGTGCTACGTATTTATATAATTACGAACGCACCTAAAAAGGCATAATAAACTGATAGCGAATGGGTAAATTACAAATTTGGAGCTGCCCCCTAAAAGGTCAAATTGTCCCCCGTTGGGGTGTACGCCCCACGTTGGGAACCACTGCACTAATCTCAGAGGGAGGTGAATGATTTAGCGAGTGAAAATTACATCATAGTGAAAAAGAAATTAATATTATCTTTGATAAAATCAAATATTTTACTACGAATGTATCTAAAAGTATAAATTTCTTGATTTCGCAGGTACTAAGATTACAAGCTCAAGACAAGTGTGCAAATGTTCACATGCAAAGTTGTACTAATAATGTATTGCACTTTAAAATATTTTTAAAATAGTGAATATGAATATGAAAAAATACATATGTAAATATTTTGAGACAATGAAAATGACCCAATGTTTAGAGATTTTGTTGAGAAAAATATGATTGTGACAAAGTGATACAACTTTTGCTGATTTGCCGTCCCATAATACCAAAGATCGAAGTCTCATTTGATAACTTCATAATAACAAATCTTGATTACATTTTATTGATTACTTATAGGAATAAAGTTTAATTTTTCAATAATTCGAAAAGTTGAAATTAATGGAAACAGCAGTTTGCTAACTTTAGTTTAAACTAATATTTATTTTTTAAGAGTTAGGTTAACCAATGTAAGATTAAATTTTTATCGTGATTATTTTTGGAAGTTTTTTTATATATTCAACCTAACAGTCCTTTTAAACATTTTCATCTGTTGAATTCGATGGGTTTTAACTCAAATGCTAATGAAAACTGAAAACAATATTTTGCATATTTATTTATTTACATTATTTTTCTGAATTATCCCTCTTGGCTAGTGAATTCTTGTGAAGTCAGCTGAAATTCATCTATTTGAACGTAACTATGCATCACAGCATTTTCCCTTCTATATATAAAAAAAAGTAACGATTTGGAAGTGGACCAATGAAAATCTGCGTAGATATTCCCGGTAGATCGGCATCCATTTGAATGCTCAATCATGGTCTTTCTTCGTTAATATTAAAAATCTGTTGCACACAAAAATATGAAAATCGGTAATATAAGAGGGGAATGTTTGATAAATAAGATGATGCAGACAGTTTTCATATCGAATATTTATTTTAAGAGATTTTTAATGTTAAAGTTGGTCAAAATTGTTCCATTAAAAAAGTTTTATAGGAGAAAAAACTATACGTAGGAATGTAATCATTTTTAGATCCTTTTTAACATTAGAAGTTCTCGGTGTGCAGGCTACATTTATTTTTTTAATTTGATTAATTCTTTGAGGATTTATTTCCATTTTAAATTCAAATGTTCAGCATTTCGAGAGATATTTTTTACATATTTTAGTAAAGGTGAATTTTTTACATATTTTAGTAAAAACAATTTTATTTAAATTGTTGCCAATTTATAAAACCGCGCAAAGTATAATATTTCCTTCAAATTAAAAATGTATTTACACGTGGCTATTATAAGCAGAAAAAAAAACTTTCAAATGAGAATTAAATGATTGCATGTTAAAAGCAGGAAAATCTTGAAAATTACGTCATAAGAACTATATTTACACTTGAATTTTGAAAGGAAAAGAAAATGTTAAAATAAAAAATTCATTATTATGCATTAAAATCGTAAATGGAGGAAATTGCGACATATTTTGAAATGGCCAAATAATAATGCAAAGCAGTTTAAATTAAAAAATATATTTGCGCGAGATACTTATTTCATATTTTGGATAATCTTTTCAACTATTGTTGAGAATTCTAAGACAGGGCAAATAATAATTCCTTTCTATCAACAAAAGTATTTTCAAGTGAATATTAAAAAGAGAAAGAAACTTTGGTGAAAATTACGTCAGATTTAAAACGACACATTTAAAATGGCTTATTTAAAAGAACTTTCTTGTAACATTGTTAAAAAATACCGGGAGACAATAACACTGTTTACTTAATTCATTTTACATTAGCTTATTTTCTAATTTTTAACTAATTTTTTTTAAAGACAAAAACAGCCATTGTATCTCTTAACAACCGCTGATTTGGTCTTAAAAATCCCCAATCAAAGGAAAACGAATGGAAAACTGTTTATAGAGACATCGCTACTGTTTTTTTAAATTATAATTCAATCTTTTTAAAGCCGATCAAATTAGCGTGCTTTTAAAGCCTGGGGTATCTGAACGGGGGTTGACGAGCGTAGCTCGTAGGGGGTAGAGCTCCCTAGTTTTATTAAAAATACAGATAAACGTTGAATTAGAAATCATTTGGTGGCATAACAAACACGTGTAATGCATCTGACGACAAGTGTCTCTGATGTGTAATGCATCTGACGCCATGATCATGCAATTTTGGTGTTAAATCCTATAGTTTGACAATAGTGTTTTTTTTTTTTTTAATCTAAAGTGGTTGACGGGATAATGGAGGAGTACCATAAAATTATATAAATTGAGTGTTTTTTATTATGATCTTGTGCTACAATAAAAAAAAAAATCCCTGCCGGCCCGGCCTACAGGCGGAGGTAGATTTCGAATTTATGTAGACTAATTTCACCAACAAAAACTAAATCATGATTAGATATAAATCCACTTTAACAATTTTATCTGGCCGCTTTTGACGAGTTTTTATTTCATTTTTATATAATAGCTGGTTTTATCAGAATCATGTTAAGGCGATATTTAAAAAAAATTACTTTTCCATGCTTAACAACTCGAAATTTTCTGGTAAATTTTCAGATTCATTTTTAATAGAAAAAATATGAAACTTGCTGACGTGATTTTTGAAAAGATTTATAAGCGACCTGTGTGTTTATTTTTCGTTCAATTAATTAAAACTTGATTAATAAAAATTATTTTCTCAGTAGGGCAATATTTTTTGTTTTTAACACAATCGCTTCGGGAAATTCTGTTCAAAATGCCCACTTTGACATCATTTTTTTAAATATATTCTGCCTCTATCAAAAAATCGACAGTTTTAATAAGTTTCTTCATACTCACATGACGTTACATATTCACCTGCTGAGGTGCATTATATTTCCAGTATGACGCAATATATATATATATTTTTTAATTCGTCAAACTATTTATTTCATTTTGAGTTTTCATGCGGAAATCTTGCTCTGGAAAATTTATGACGTAATATTCAATTTGTTTTCAATTCGTCAAACTGTTTATTTAATTTAATTTTTCACGTGAAATCTTGCAATAGAAAAGCAATTGTTGTGGTGAGAATTTTATTGCTTTTTTTTTATTGTTGGCAAATGCTATAACGAAAAATATTTATTTTTTCCTGTCATTGTTATGTAAGAGCTGGTTTTATCAGAATCATGTTAAGACGGTATTCAAAATTTTGAGCCCTCCCCATTTCCATTCCCTTGGGCCGATTTTGCCCATTTTCAATCCCCGCCGAGATATTAGCCATCTGAAAGTTGTTGGCGAGTTTGAAGACGATCCGTGCATCATTGCGACTTTTATCGTGCGGACAAAATTTAGTACATACATACATACATACATACATACATATATATATATATATAAACTTTTTAGTGGGGGTGGTTTTGGGTTCCTGGGGTCATATAATGAAAAGTTATGAAGGAATTTTTCAAAAGTCGCACCATGGTAACAACGGCAATAGGTAGTATTTCTTACGAAATCTACCTAAAAAAGGACGAATTATAAAAATTTAAATACTGCAATCCGATTCTTGTAAAATATAGAATATATGACATGAAATTTTTGTTAAAACTATGTTACATTATTAATATTTGTTTGAGCGAAGCGAAGGCTAATACACAGCGCAATATTACTTTCCGGCCAGATACAGCTGCGATGGATATTAACGCCATGGCCTACTAAAAGAATGCCTAATAAAAATCTTTCGTCAAGCATAACTCAAAAAATATTTGTCGGATTTCGTTTCTGATTGCACCAGAAGGTACTTATGAGGGTAACCTACTGAATGCGCCTACTATCCAAAATAAGTTCCAAACCGTTTAAAAATTATATTAAAAAAACTGATAAAAAAGCACAATTTATCTACGTATACGTCACGGAAATTTAGTGTACGTCATTTTCATTGGCTGGATGTTGTCGTAAAAAATCGAATTACAGCACATGGAGAAAAGAAAATATGCACGCACTACTATTACAGCATAATAAAAACTATTTAAACAGGAAAATAAATATGGATTTTTTTTCTATTTAAAGGAAAAAAAAAATCTTGGTATTTGATATTTTGTGATAATCTCTGTAACATAATTTTTTAATCACCAATAGTGTCTTTTATATTTCGCGTGTGCAAATTAGAAACAGTTCTTTGATGATAAAATAAATTTTTTTGATTATGGCATCATTTCGTCTTCTTCTTTTTTTTTTTTCCAGTATTTTAAATGAAACTAGATGGAACCCGGCAACTCTTGATGGCAAACAATTTGATAGTAACATACTTTAAAAACGGTACTACTTGGTTATCCTGTCGGCGAAAAATCTATCGCCAAACTATAAGATTAAACGCCAATAACGGTTAATCACAAGTGTCACATTCACCTGACTATTTTTATTTCGACGTTTTATTTTATATTTTTTATTAATGTTATACTAATTTATTTGTTCTTTCGTTATTTAAAATAAAAAATTTTGTCAATTTGTATAATTTGGCTAGTGGTTTGGCGATTTATATAATTTGGCGAAATTGATCGACGGGATAACTAAGTAACAATTAGTAAATAGAGAAACTTCTCAATGTTAACTTAACATAGAAAAGACTATGGAGCTCATAATTTTTTCATTGTTTTCTTCCCACCTTTTTGACCTTGAGGCCACTCATTTTTTTTTTCTTTGCTAATTCTATTCTAATAATATTATAAATTTAAAGTGTGAAAATGTTTGCCTCGCGTGAGGGTCAAAACGGATGATAAAATGCCTTTGCATATGGGTGAATTATAATCCAGAGAGTAACATGGGCTAGTTTTTATTTACATTATTCAAATATTTTTCTTAATAATTTCAAATTTTGCTTTTTTTTATTCAGAATCAACGAACATTTTTCCAATAAAATTTAACATTTTTTTTTCATTGTTGACAATAATTCAAAAGCCGTAATAATAATTTGTCTATTTTTAGGTGAATGATTTTCACGTAAAAAATTAAGCTAAAATAGTTTTTTTTTTTTTTTTTTTTTTTTTTTTAAGAATTAAAAAGAAGTTGAAAATGACGTCATAGTGGAAATAAACATGACATTTTCAAACAGATTTTTTATGTTCAGATTGGAAGTTTTTGCCTTAAGTACAGCAACTTGAATTACTGCACTGGTGAAACAGTTTGAATTATACATATGTAAATTGCATCACAAATTCTGATACAATATCGCATCAATCAAAGCCTGATGATGGTACCCCCCATTAATTTTGAAATGTTTTAGTCTGAATGCAGTAGTTATCAAAAAACTTGACATATTAAACAAAAACCTAATTTGAAGAACAAATTAAAAAAAACAAAATTTATTTCCTACATTGTTTAAGCCCGAGAAAGGACAGATATTAAGATAGTTCATTCAATTCGTTCTATATTTAATGTTAAATTTTCATAACAAATAAGTTAAACCAATTGAGCATTAAAAAATAAAAATAAAATTAACACAACATGATACTTTAAACACCCTAAAATAGACTTTTTTAAAGTTTTGTATTTTGCATGTATCTGATCATTTTATGTATGATCGTCATAAACATATTACAAAATCTGCAATACAAATATTTACAACTTAAAAATGGAAAAAGTTCTAAGATTTATTTCGACTTCACTTGAACGGAATCTAAGTTTTTAAGGTGTTTAAAGTATCATGTTCTATGAATTTTATTTTTATTTTTTAATGTTCAATTGGTTTAATTTATTTGTTACAAACTTTAACATTAAATGTAGAACGAATTGAATGAACTATCTTAATATCTGTCCTTTCTTGGTCTTAAACAATGTAGGAAATAAATTTTGTTTTTTTAATTTGTTCTTCAAATTAGGTTTTTGTTTAATATGTATTGCGCTATCGTATCAATGATACGCATCTCATTGGTTATTGAACAGCATTTAATGCATCTACATACCTATAAGGGGGGTTACCATAGGGGGGGACCCTGTTCTGTTGCAAATACCGCTAAGGTTGTCGCGAATTTGGCGGTATATAGCCAAAATTGGCGACCAAAATTAGTCGCTAAAAGTGACGCTCAAAGTTGTGTTTAATTGTTAGTTCCTATCTCTAATATTTTGCCAAATTCCCGTAGACTTCCATTGTAAACCAATTAGGTTTACTTGCTTACAGAAAATCAACATGTTGAGGTATTTTGAACCAATGCAGATGTTATTGAAGCGGCTACAAGAGCCGCATTGCTCTCGTGTTGAGAATTCGAAAGTAGCGCAAATAATATCTCCTTTCAACAACAAAAGTATTTTCAGGTGAATATTGAAAAGGGAAAGAAAACTTTGGTGAAAATTACGTCAGATTTAAAACGATATATTTTAAAGCCGATCAAATTAGTGTGCTTTTAGAGTTTGCGGTGTCTGGACGGGGGTTGGCGAGCGTAGCTCGTAAGGGGCAGAGTCCCCTAGTGTGTCAAGAAAAAATAAGTTTGAATTTGAAAATTGCGTTAAGGAGACTATAAGCATGAAATATACTAAATTAAGAACAACTAAGAATATTTTTACAGAACCGTTCGTGTGAGACAAGTTTTAACATATCACCATAAATAAATGACGTATTAAAAATACACATATAAGCTCCTACTACCCCCCCCCCCCCCCAATGAAAGGTTGAATTTCATTGACTTCCTCAGTGAGCATGAGTTCTTTTAAAGATTCGAAATCCTTTATTTCTAATGATTCCAACCAATTATCCAAATAATCCCTTAATTCATATACTAAATTCGCCCATAATGCTCCAGAGGATTTTCAAACTTTTGTTTTAATGTACCTTTTCACAATCTAAACGATTTAACAAAACCTTTTTTACATGTTGAATATCATCACATACATAATTCTGCTAGTTGCTTCACAATAATTTCGGCAGTATCTGATGGCAACAAGAGAATTAATTGGCTAACCAGATTCTCCTGGGGAATTTTAGCTTTATACGCCGGTTTTTCAAAGATCATAAAGAAAAGAATCATGTCAATTAATTTAGAATCAAAACATGGAACTAATTATTTTAATTTTCGAATTCCTATGCGAAACTAAATTCAAATCACTAGATGAAAGACTAACAGTTTCCATAGAATTTTGAATTTTGAATTTTTCTATCTCAAATTGTCTTATTTTTTTATGTCCTTCCCGTTCCAAAGCTAATTTTTGTAGTTCCATACCTAATTTTTCCCGTTCTTTTTGTTCCGCTTTCTCTTTAAGAATACTTTCCAAATTTACTTTAGCAAAACTCTCATTATACAGGGTTCAGCAAAAGTTTAGACAATGATCTATTATGCTTCTGTACTGCGAAGTATGTAACGAATTGTTGTAACTCAACTGTCATATATTACTGGTGACTTATCCTTTATTCACAAACAATAAATTTTAAATTATACCTTTTACACAATAAATAATGACAAAAAAACAAAATTAACATGGTGGCAAAAGTATAGATCTGTCTATTTACAGAAAAATAACCATAAATTAAGATCGAACAACACCTACATTGTGTGAAATTAGTGCAAAAATGTGACTAGGAAACTAAACTGCGTGAGGAAACTAAATCCTGCATCACTTGGGGGTCTATTTCGTAGCAAACACGTTCAACAGCAGCTCGACGTTCACTAACAGATGAGTATTGTCAAAAAATTGAGTAAACCTTATGAGATATGATGCCACAAACATTTTCGATTGGGTTCAGATCAGGGCTATACGCGGGCCAGTCGAGAACCGTAATATTTTGAGAGTTAAATAAATTTTTTGTCTTGCATGCAACATGGATGGACGCATTATCTTGAACAAATACATACTTTGAAACAGCTAAAAGTTCACCAAATGGCTGTAAATTGTTTTCCAATGTATGTATGTAGTCTTACGCTGCATGGCAACCATTGAGGATCTTCAGAGATACTTGAGCATTAAAACAAAGTGAGGCCCAAATGATTAAAGAGTCACCTTCTTGTGAACGACGAAAGAAAGTCCGGGGCTGTTTACGCAAGTCATGCCAATAGTATTCCAACCTATCTGGGTCATCCAAATTCCACCTTTTTTCTGTCACTGAATATCACAGTACACCACTTTGGTCCATATGACATATCTTTGCGTGCCCACTGCATTCTAGTCAATTTGTCGTGAGATTTCAAGGCTGGTTGTTTTATCATTTTCATGTAAACTAATTTACATCTTTCTTTTATTCCTCTACAAATCGTATCCGTTGACACAGAAAGTTCTGACTCGCTTTTAATGCGATTATCAATCATCATTTGTCTAGATGACAGTTTATGGGTCCTTCTACCATCTCGTTTTCTGGCCACACGAGGCCTTCCAGATATATGTTTTGCTTTGAAAGAGCCACCCTTAGACAGTACTTGATAGACAGACTTCTTTGGACGATTCAAAACAGCTGAAATTTCTGCAACAGTCTTCCCTTTCGATTTCAGCTTCCATGCTACAATTACTTCATCTGACTGAAAATTTCTAGCTTGCGGCATCGTCACTAAACAATGCTATTGCGAGGTGCACTTAAATACTTCATGCATGTGGCATCAAAAGTTTGAAATTTTCGTTTTTCTGTGAACAGTTGCCAAAAATCACGAAAGTGTCTAAACTTTTGCAATAAGCAAATTTCACATTTTTCAGTTAAATTAAATGAAATCCGACATTAAACCCGTTATTTCTGTCCTAAAATGTTTAAAAATAAGTACAGCCATTTGTATAACCTGAGTGTTCGTATTTTTTATTTAAAGGTTAAATATCACCAGTGTCTAAACTTTTGCTGAAAACTGTAATCAGATACTTCTACAATAGCCTGACTTATAGATTTTTTTTTACCTGTTACCGACACGCTGGTCTCAAATTCCCCTGCTAATAAAAACAAGATGTTTTTAGCATATTTACTTAAAAGTTCTGCCATAATCCCCCCTCCCCCCCAAAAATACTAAGCATAAAATTAACCAAGTCTATACAATTTGCAATATATATATATATATATATATACATTATCAAGAATATAATTTTATTCTTTAGACATATAGAAATGCTTAAAACAATAATACAATTTTCCTACCGAAAATTTCCGTGCACGTGTTATATCCTTTAAAACTGAGTAAATCCTCACAATAAATTTTACTCAACCGTACCATATAAATACAATTTATATTTAAACATTAATCATAAGTTAGCCACAGTTACGCATAAAATTGGAGGTAATTTTATTTATTATTGCAATAAACGTAAACAGTATATGTCCCAGCTTTAAATCTAAAAGTCATACATACAATTATGATTAAAATTTCCCGATTAATCTTTTATTAATCAAAAGTAACATGCTAAACACCAAGTAAATTCCAAAATTCATAAGTATTTAATTTCCAAAACCCAATAAACTGCTTTACAGACACCAGAGAAAAACTATTTAATATAAAATTTTTATCTAAAAATTTCGATTCCAAATTAATAGCTACCCTAGTATTTTTATCTTTTAACATATAACGATTTCCAAAAGCAGAAATACACAATATTAAATCCTAACAGACCTCTCTAGAAAAATTCTTAAAAGGGCTTATCTTCAAATGCAGATGTCCCCCCCACACTGCTCCAACTTTTCTTGCACTTTTATCTTTCCCAGGCATTATTGTATATCCGAATTTAATTGCATTCGCGTCGGGTACTTTCGAACAAGCTGTTTTCGTACTTGACTCATGAAAGCGACGTATGCGTATTCTTCCGTCCATTGCACTGGATGTTTAGTGAAGACAATCACTCTCTTTATCGTCGAATTCTACGAGTCTTTATTGCATAGCGGTTGATATAGTGGACACTCCGAATTTCAGAGTTCCTAATTTACCGGACACCCGAGAAAATCCTTGTCGTCTAACACTGAAATTAATCTCCGACTGTCCTTGTTTTTCAGGCTGGTTTTCAGTCTGCACATTAGGTTAACGTGGGTACCGTCTAATTAATGCTAGACTTCATTTATACGTAGCTGCCACTATATATACAGCTGTGGTGAAGTGACCTATGCTTTCACCCTTCTCAGCTCGAACATAAATAAAGTTCAAATATAACGCATGATAGCTTTCTTGAGTTCTTTATTAGAGCAATTAAGTTAAGGTAAAATAAAAATAAAATTACAATGAATTGTGAGACACTCACTTTACTTAACAAATTATTATGTTAAAAAATCACTCCACATGAGTGTATACAATCATACTCCGAATCCACCATTAGGAAGTTACACACATCACTCTCCAAAATCCGAGTCTTAACTGTCTAACTTTCCTCTCTAAAACTCACCGATTCTTATCTTTTTCGTTCTTCCCCCCAGCAGGGACTTGAAGAGCTTTTCTCCTATTGGTCGGTCATGACATCACCTTTGCTTTCATCTAAGCTCCGCCATTTCTCCAAGATGTAGAAATTTACACTTTCACACACTATCCAACCTCGTTGGTGCTTGGAACTCCGTTTCGTGTTCATGGCATCATTTCAAAGCATTTAATTTATCATACGAGATTTTTTTAGTCTTATTTTATGTATTGTACTTCCTATTTTATCGCGATACATAACAGTCTCCTATGACATCGCAGTCAACGAAAGAGACAGAACGCGGTGCTCCATCGATCTCGGCTGCTTTTCAGCCTACTTTGATCACGTGCCAGTTCGACTATTAGTGAAAATCAGCCTATCTTGATCACGGGACAGTAAATAGGATAGTCTATTCCATTGTCTACGGGAGCAATGCTTAACATTTGTTTATTTCATTTCAGCATTTTGCATCAAGTATACATTATATATGGAGACTGTTTACAAAATGTAGCTTACTATACCATTTAAAACTAGATGCTAGTTACAATAGATTAATATTTATGTCGTAGGGTAATAGCGAAATCCGGCTCTTTGCAAAGAGCTTAGACTGTTTTTAAAGAACTCGGCTAATTGGAGAATCAACTACTGTTTTCCAATTTGCCTGATATTTTTCAGACTTCTTGAAAAGAGCCTAAGCAACTTCGGGCTAATTTCAAAATGATCATTTGCTTCTCAATCAGCATGATACTTTTCAGGCTTATTCCAAAAAGCCTGTGAAGAGTTAGGCTAATTGGAAATTGGCCATTGGAAAATCCATTTTTTAACATTTTACAACATAGTTGAAAAGTGTTTGTGACTTGTAAAAAAGTAAAAAAAAGAATAATGAATCAAAATTATTTACTTTTATTATTATTAGATTATAGTAAATGTGGATAATATACCTGCAGTTAATACCAACATACACATTAAATTGAATAATGTATCATATTGAAAAGTCAAACCAAAACATCTTGTCACATGATATGATTATTTAATTATAGCAATAATTACAGAAATAAGATAACATATAAAAAATAAATATAGTAATCGTAAAAAATATTAAACTCGAATCGAAACAACTTACCAAATGATTGTAAAAATTATGGTAATACATGGCGTTGTCCCTTGGGATCTGTTAATTTTGGCATTTTAAGGATGATGGCAGTTTTATATTGGATGTAATTTTATTTAAAAAAAGCCAAACATGAAAGAAATATTAAAAAATATTATTTACGACTTATATCTGTATAATATTTATTTTACACATACTGTTAAATGGAAAATCATTTAAAAAATACATTACAATGCACAAGAAGAAATGAGCAAATATAAAAAACATTACCTAAAAGTCTGTCAAGGAACTCTGTTAGCTATTGGGTTTTCGTTAATTAAATTTTATTTTCTCATTTCATAAGTATTGAAAAAAATCTTTTTTTTTTTTTTTTTCCAGAAGGAAATTAAAAGCTTCTTATGGTACGTAGCGACTCAGCGGCTTGGCATTTTAGTGTTAGTTTCTCTTCATTGAGTTCGCTATCACTCTCATTTAACTCATTATCACAAATGTTTGTTTCTTCTATAGATTTGCAATTAGCATTTGTACAAAAAGGTAAATTGTAAAGCGAAAGTGGCGGTTTAACAGGTCTTATATATTTCGAGTCAAGATTTATTAGGATTTTTTACCGTGATATTCTTATTACCTTGGTTGGAACTTTAAGAAATTGGCGTTTTATGTCGAGTTGCACTTTAAGCGAGTGACGGTTTAAGTAATTGAAATAAGAAGAGAGTAAAGTAATTAAACAAATTAATGTGATTTATGATATTGCATCTTGGATTCTAAATGATTGACATCGGCCTCATAATTAGTTATTTTTAATAAAATGCATGATGAACTAGAGTCATCTGACAAGTTGATTCGATATGAATTTTTAATATTGTTCATCTCTGAAAATAATGATTCGCAAGCATAAGTAGAAGGAAAGATTTGTCAACACGGCAAATGCTAACTTCTTCAAACAACTCTAGTTTTCTGGAATTGAATTCCAAGTGGAAATAATTTTACTATCAGCATTTTTATTTATGATGCACGATAGGCTGTCTTTTTCGATCATCTCCAAATCTTTTCTCAATTTGACAAATTTCTGAGTCCATATTGAGCTAGATTGGAAGTCGATAAGTTCCATTTCAGTTTCTGAAATTTCCAACCAATCGACTACAATCAAGTTCAGTTTATCAATAGGGGTCACATCTGGATAGATAATAAATTTAAATGTTGTCGAAAGGCTTTTGAATTTACAAAATCTTGATGAGAACTCTTCGAATAATGCATTTATGACAGAAGTAATCTCTTTAGTGAGACTTGCTTCATTTATTTCTTTATGTATATTAAAGTCATCAGCTTTTCTTTTTTAAGTTTGAGAAATACTTATACTTTTTGGAAACAATGTCTTTTCTAAATATTTGCAATTTAGCTTCAAAAGCTTGAGTTATATCTATCATGATAATAACAGTCTTATTTTTACCTTGGAGCTTTAAAATTAAGTCATTTAAATGCTGTCATAAATATGTAAAATATATTAATTTTGCAAGCCATTTAACATCCATCAATTGCGTATATTTCTCAACTTTACTTTCTTCATGTAAAAAATGCCGGATTTCTGAAAAACAGTCAACAAATCTTTGTAGCACTTTGCCGCGACTCAACTAACGAACATTGTTATACACCAGTAATCCGCTGTACACAGAGTTTACATCATCTATTAAAGTCTCAAACTTTCGTTTATTTAAAGCCTGGGAGTATATGAGATTGGCTATTTTTGTGACTACGACCATAATATCGTCAAGATATTCGAAACGAGACTTTGAACACAGGACTTGTTGATGTATGATGCAGTGAAATCCAACAAAAATATGTCCAATGTGGGTTTGAAATAAACTGAAAAAACCATTTTATTTTACCCACCATACTGGAGAGGGGGAGGGGCATCAGCTGTAACAGAAACTATTTTAGACAAATTTATTTAATTTTCAGTAAGTGAATTTATAACTGCTATTCACATATCTGCATCCTTGATTGTAGTTGATAGCGATAATAACGATAATAATTACTCCTTAATACGACGATTACGTACGATATTTTCAACAAAATATCGTACAAAAACAGCTAAACGAGCAGATTTAGTTATATCTGTACTTTCGTCAAGACACAGTGAAATGAAAGGAGAAGACTTTATATCAGATTTTTGTTGCTCACTTACATTTTTTTTTCCTTTTTTAGGATTCCATCTTTGACTGTATTTCTTGATAAAGGAATATCTTTAATTCGCTGAATTATTCTATCTTTATTTTCAAAATCGTCAAACAGAGAGGGAGCGGATGTTAACCAGGCTTCCTTCAAAAACTCCCCATCGCAGAAAAGTTTACCATTGCCATGACATTCCCACGCAGCCGAGAAACTTGCGACACTACTAGTTATTACACTATTAGTTTGAGAATCCTTGCTGATATATTCAATCATAGATGCGGACAGTTCATTTTTCTCTTTAATTGCACTGGCAATGAATTTGAATTCTTTTTGCTCTTCATAACTTTTTTGTGATTTTCATAATGCCGTTTTACAGATGACGTTCTGCAGAACACTGTCCCGGAACATAAAATGCAAAGAGCCTTATCATCTTTATTAATAATACCATATTTCTCAGCCCACCACGTTTGAAATTCTCTACTATCTTGTACTTTCTGTTTTTTAGCCAAATTGACCATGTTTAATAAATACTTACTTTAACTTTCCAATCTAAGCAGTCTTATATTACCAGCCTTAACAGTGAAGGTAGTTTAATAACAAAAAATCAGGGCTGCGGAGTAGGAAGGAAAAATGGACGACTCCAACTCCGGGAATTTTAACAGATCCGACTCTTTTGCTCAAAAATGGGCCGACTCCGACAACGCAGACCTGCTTGTTAAATGGACGACTCCGACTCTGGGAATTTTAACAGATCCAACTCCGACTCCGACTCTTTTGCTCAAAAATGGGCTCAACTCCGACTCCGACTCTTTTGCTCAAAAATGGGCTCAACTCCGATTCCGACTCCACAGCTCTTCAAAAAATCATGCAATAAAAGCAAATCAGAATAATAATAATGAAATGACTAGCCACTGGAGTTTTATGAGTTTTATACGCAAGTAACAGAATTGTATCGGCAGTCAGTCGCCTGCCAGATAAATTACCCCTATCCCTCGTTGAAGCCGACACATAAAAGGATAAAAATCTTCGAAAGCGTGATTGTATACTTATAGTTTTCATTTCACTTTACAAATGTTTTAGCAATCGAATTATTATTTTTTCTTATCAGAAAAAAGTCATATTTTATTAGTTTTCTTAATATTTTTGTCATTTTAACTAACTAATTATTTAGCAAATTACAGAAATAGTTAAATAAAGCCTCATGTGCCGATCAAAATGTGTTGAATTATAAAGAAATGTATGAAATACACTGGCCTCCAAAAGTTAAGGTATATGGACTGGATGCGTTCGATTGCACACGTTTTGTCGAATATCTACAAAAATTATTGGCGAATTGTTCTTGAACTTCTGGGATGAAAAGGATATGTTTGATTTCATATTTCTTGGTGAATATTTAGTCGGGCCGACAATTAGGGGGTTAATAATAAATTTAATAATAAAATAATATTTGCGATTAGCTATGCAACAGAAAATGCTGGAAATGGTTTGTCACTGCGTTAAGTGACTATTTGGGTCCTGTTCAACGCTTGTGTGCATTTGTGTAAGCAAAGCACTCATATTCGTGAAGATGTTATTGTGTCTATGAAAAATTCAAAAGTCTTTTGCTTATAGCATACAGAGTTTTCAACCAAATTTAACACAACTTTTCGAAAACTTGCCAAAGAATAGTAGCAACAGTATACTGCAATTAAAACATGAATATATTGAATATTTGATGAGATATGGGCATTTGTATGAGATAATTTTTAACTGCGCATGCGCGGAAGATTTCAAAATTTTTATTTCATAATTTGGTGGTCAGTATTTTGGGGCAACTTATATAAAAAGTCCAGTCAAATATCGCGAAAATTCACAAAGATAGGGTCGATATAGTGAGTTGCTTCCTAAAAATAGCTTTATTATAAGGGATTTTCCACAATTTTTCAATCAGCTCACTATATCTTTCTAAGTTTTCATAACATTTAACTGGACTTTTTACAAAAGTTGCCCCAAAATACTGACTACCAAATTATGAAATAAAATTTTGAAATCTTCCGTGCATGCGCAGTTAAAAATTATCTCATAAAAATGCCCGTATCTCATCAAATATTCAATATGTTCATATTTTAATTGCAGTATACTGTTGTCGAATTAGTAGATAACTTTTGAAGGCCAGTGTATTTCATACATTTCTTCATAATTTAACACATTTTGATCGGCACATGAGGCTTTATTTAACTATTTCTGTAATTTGCTAAGTAATTAGTTAAAATGACAAAAATATTAAGAAAACAAATAAAATATGACTTTTTTCTGATAAGAAAAGTGTATTAAAGCAAACAATAATTTGATTGTTAGATTTCGCTGGATCTCTCTCTCTGTATATGTGAATTACCGGGGCCAGCAGAACGAAATCGAGAAAGTGTGTGTGTGTGGAGATGTTTCTGAGCGGGTAGTTAGTTCAATGATATGACAAGTGCCCTAGTACTTATTATATATATATATATAAAAAGCTATTTTTATTCAAGCTCGTGTATTAATAAAAAAATAATAATAAGTTGAAGAATATTCGGGAGTTTGGGTGAATTTGGATTTAAAACTTCAATTAACGGCGTTCCAAAAATATCCTCTCGTGTGCCAGGTACGGCACGCGTGCTATAGGTTTGCCGTCCATGGCTTACGACATTTATTTGGGAGCACGGCAGTGCGTCCGCCAAGTTCGCACAAGCCGTAAGCTACCTTTTCCTGAACCATTTCGGCATACTTTTCACCCCCTCATAACGTCGTTTTAGGGAGAGATATAGAAATTTTTCTTTTATACACATGTTCGTATGGTCAAACTGAACTAAGGTTCCACGATTTCATGTTTCTATATTTAATAGTTTTCGAAATATTAAATTCCGAAAAAGCGCTTTTTTGTCACTGACTCACTTCGCATCATCAAATAACTAAGGTACTTCTAAAAGTCGTAGAATCATGAAATTTCACAAGTAAGTCGGGTTCGTAGCACAATTAACCAGAAAAATCTGAAAACACAGAATTTACGCCTCTAAACCCTTCAAACAGGGGGTGTTCATTTGGCCGTAAACAGCTCCTACGCATTCAATTGTGCCAATGTTGGTCGCCAAAACTCGATTACAGAGTTTTGAAGAGGGTCACGTGATTTCAAGCAGAATAACATTTTATATGTATGCTTTTTCAAAGATGTTTGTGAAATAGAAAAAATGAATATATCTAAAAATTTTAATTAGTATAGGTTAGGATATATTTACGATATTAAAACAATAAAACATTTAACAAAATATAACCGCAATTCGGTACGATTCCGATATAGTAGCCTTAGCGAAATACAGAAAATAGCCTTGACGAAAAAAGAAATTTGATAATAACGTATTTTCTGGCAACCAATTTACAATTTATTTAATGTAAGGAACCCGTTTATTTATTTTTATATACCAACATAAATAATTTGTATATAAAAAATAATATTTTATACATGTATAAATAAAATGTTTATATGTATATAAAGACATATATAAATAACATAAGAGTTCATCAGGTTTGTTTTCATAGTTGTTTATATCATTTGGCAACATATCTCAGTTTCTGAAGTTCGAATTGCGCCAAGATTTTTTAAAAATGCCAAGGTCCCTATAGTGGAAAAATTTCCTAATTCCATATGAAAGTTTAAAAATCTCCTTTTAATTAAATGAAATGTGTAACTAATAAACTGTCTTTAACGATGTGCGACAGATACGGCGTCCGAAGTCCGCTGCTAATGTTATTATATTGTATTATTAGCCTACTTAGTGTTAATTTATTGTTAATTTTAAATCTGTAAAAGAAAGATCATAGTTATAGATAAGATATGTTGGTCGCCAAAACCCGATTACAGAAAATTAGCCTGAGTTATAAAGGTGTTACGTGATTTCAAGATGAATGAATTTTTATATGCTTTTACAAAAATCTTAATAAGGCAAATCTTTCAGTTTATCTGTCCATCTTTCTATCTTTTACTTCCTTAAAACAAATTTCATTAAAGACCGGGAGGCGTCTGCACAGATCATCAAATCATCGAGTTGACGGCTGAAATTTTAGGATTAGTTAAATATCGATTAGCGTATTGAAATGTAACTGGTCTGCTAAGTCCTATCTTTGTGGAAACCACCTGCAGACCCTATTTTACGGGTTAATTGGTGGTTTTTCCATTGTGTTTTCCTGCACCCATTCCTCCATGTTTCCAAATTTTTGGATGCAGGAAAATACAAGAGTAAACCTATCAGTTAACCACTAAAATTAGGTCTTCAGGTGGTTTCTACCAAGATATGACTTAACAGACTAGTTGCATTTAAATATGCTAATCTAGTTTTAACTAATCCAAAAATTTCAGCTGTAAACTCGATGAGGTGATGGTGTGTACAGTCGCCTCCCGGTCTATTATAAATGTCGGAATTCTAATCTCAATAGCACACTGGTCAATCTGGCAATTATCCCTACTATTTATGGAACACTATTCCTTTAAGTGCGTTTTAGTGATGTTAATAAACTTATGCATATGCATCATACATATTATACATATGCATATAATACGTAATACATTTGCATCATACATATTATAGGTATGTGTATGATACATAATATATATATGCATCATTATGACGTCAGAATAAACAAAACATTTTTCGTCGCCAAATTTGAGAATTGACATGATATATTACCAAATTTGGCGAAAATTTGCTAGTGGCTTTGACGCTAATGGCTATTTTTCAATGTGTTAATGCGAGCCATCTATTTTTATTTTTCCGCATATCATCTGACTAGTTAAATGATATAACGTACTAATATTTCCAAAGTTCTAATAGTTTCGTCACAGCCCAAAACCTCTGCTATTGTTATTATATTGTACTGTTATTATACTTACTGTGACTATGTTGTTAACCTTTACACCGCTAAAACTTCTGTATTATATAAAGAGAATTTACGGAAACTATTAAAGCATTGAAACTGCCAGTTCTCCTTCTGATTACTATAATTCTATAATATGTAACATTAATCGTCTGGGACCACCATTTCACTTGTACCAAGTCGTATCAGTTAAAATACAACAATTGGCAGTGAGCCCAATTAGAAGAGATTACTTAATAGGTTTAAAATTTTCCGCATTAGAGAACGAATCGTAACTGCTAAGGAAACATGCATAAGTGAGTTAATTTGTCATGAAAGAATGAAATACATAACAACACAAAATATATGATGTGCTTCCATGATCGTAAAGAGTTCTTGATTTCTCTATCAAAAGCTTCCGACTTGGCGAAAGAATGGACAAGTAAATTAAATTATGAATAACAGTAACATGATGCAACGTTTAACATGGAATTAATACGGTAAATACTGCTTGATAGAGGCGGCTGGTACTTTAATATAAAAAGAAATAAATTATAAATTTGTAAAGCTCAATAAAATAAATTTAGGTATTTTTATGTTAGCCGGGCGCAAGTGGCAAATCGCCAAATACTGTTCTCAACTCCATTGTTCATATTGCATTCATTTCATTTAAAGATACATACTTTTCAGTCATCTCATTTAAAATAGATGCATTCCCCTCATTTTATTTAATAGAATATTTAACATAGAAATAAATAAATAAATAAATAAGAAATAACAACATAAACCAAAATATTTTATTTGAAAATCAAAGCATTGTTTCTAATTTACACATGTGAAAAATGAAAACTGCTATTGGCGAAAAGACAAAAGGCTAATGAGGAGATTTGCTCTCAGCTAACATAAAAGAACCGAAATTTAAGTTTTTTCATATTAATATAGTTTAAAATAACAAACTTGAAAAACATACAAAAAGTAGTGATATCCCAACAAAAAGTTTTTGGTAAAAAAAAAAAAAAAAAAAAAAAAAAAAAAGCGCCAAGTTCTTCTTAATGTTTCGGCCAGAAAAAGTAGTGATATCTGAAGTTCGCACAAGTTAAAAGCCAAACATCCCAAATCTTTCATTGAAAATGGCTTCCTGCGACTTGGCCGTTAATGCCTTCGAGAGAGTTTTTCAAAATTTAAAATATGTACAAATGAGTTACATTCCAACTACGTTTTTTGATTATTTTAGGCATTTTGTGGCACAGAGTACAGAAATAAAATACACATTTGAAAAAAGTCTATCAGTCTATTTAAATGCTTAGAAGTTAAAAATAACAAAATACTTCTATTCAGGAGATAATATCCCTAATTGCTAAGACATAATTAGTATCAGCTTTTAATAGTTTATAAATCGAATACCTCTTAATGTATGCAAACAAACTATAATAAATGTTCAAACGAAAAAAATCTCTTTCGTCAATACACATGATTTCAATATTACACAATAAAATATAATGTAACATATTGTGAGATTTGAAGTAAGTAAATTTTGTTTTATTTCTTGGGTTTTACGTTAATGACTTTAGCTTTAGACCGTACAAAATGGCAATTAAACCACAAGTGGACTAAATGATCTGTAATCAAAACTAATGTTTGTTGAAACTGAATGGTAGTTATCAGAAATGTTTTACATATAATGTCTTTATGTGAATTTGCCTCTTTGCATTCTAATATTAATTTTAATATTTAAATAATTCATAAATGCGTAATTTCAAATCATTAATTTTGAAATGCTATAGAAGGCATTAACGGCCAAGTCGCAGGAAGCCATTTTCAATGAAAGATTTGGGATGTTTGGCTTTTAATTTGTGCGAACTTCAGATATCACTACTTTTTCTGGCCGAAACATTAAGGAGAACTTGGCGCTTTTTTTTTTTTTTTTTACCAAAAACTTTTTGTTGGGATATCTTATTGTTACGATGGTTTGCAGAAGAATTAAGAGGAGATGCTCACTTTTCCCCCTACGGAAAGTTACTTGGAGAATTGCTCTTTATAAGTTTAACATCGGTGAAAAAATTCTTTTATTCAATTCGAATAAAAAGAGCACATTTCTGAAGTTTCTTTCAAAAAATGAATGATAATTGTTTTTCATTATTTTTATTTTATATCAAACAATATTTTTTCAAATTCAGGTTAGTGCATACATTTTTATTTCATCTAGTTTCAGATTTCTTGCTTTCGTAAAATAGGTGAAAATTTTAATTCACCAGAAGCTTCTATAATTAAAAAAAAATCAGACACTTACAATTTTAGTTGTTTATAATAAAACCTTTGCTTGTTATATTTTTCATTCATTTGTTTATTTTATGTGTGCGTGAATACGTAAAAAATTTTTGAAAAAAGAAACACTCTTTAAATTCATCCGTAGCTTTTGTCATTTTTCATAGCATCTGATTGTCGGAATGGGAGGAAGAAAGAGAAGACGTGAATCCGAACCCGAACCCGAAACCCCCGGAGTTGACCCAGACATGGATTCAGCAGTACATCAAAGGGTGGAAAACATAATAAACAGGTAATGTTCACTCTAAATAAAAAGGACTGACTATTCACTCCCACTCTATCGCAGAGTCAAAATATGCCCAAACTCTTTAGAGTGACTATTCACTCTGAGCAAAAGTGGAATTTTTGAATCTCTGAAAGAGTGAATACTCACCCCTCGGAAGTGAATAGTCACTCTAAACAGGGGTGAATAATCATTCTTTCGGAGGAGTGACTATTTACTCTTGCTGAAGGAGTACGCTTTTTCACCCCTGGTAGGAGTGAATAGTAACTCTTTCATAGGAGTGAATGTTCAATTTTTATGCAGTGAATTCTTTTTATATGCTGTTTTATGGGGATTTTAAAAGAATCGCATCTTTTAGAGCATGCAATGAAAATACTAATAAAATACTTTATTGACAATATTTATTTAATGCATAGTTTGTAACATTAATTGAACTTTTAAGGAAAAACTCAATTAAAGTTACGCGTGAATTAAATTAGATTACTGACAGAAAAAAGCTCAGATATTTTATTACAATCTTATCCCTTGTGTTTGCTTTCATTGCAGGCTCTATAAATATATGATAATTTTAAAATAAAGTTTTTTTTATATAAAATGTTATCTTTTTGCCGTACTTTTTAGCAAAATATTGCTATTTTGGAGTCTTATTCTTCTAAAATATTTTTAATTTTTCCATTTAAAAAACAGTGCTTACTAACTGACGTCGTTTTTAATAGGTTCTAAGCTTGATCTAAAAATTAAGAATGTGTAAATTTCTTATGCATTGTGATTTGTCATTGCTTTATTAAATATGAACATGGAGTCTAGAATTTTATATTCTCTGGAACATGTATATATTTTTCTTTTAAACATATTCCTTAACTTAATTATGATTTCGAATTTTCTTCCGCTATTGCTGAATAACGGATAGTAATGCAACTCTTATAGAACGACATGATAAGTTATATTTATTTAAATTTTTTATTCCCGTATATATTGTATTTTGTGAATATGAGCTAAATAGATTTGGAATGTTTTATAGGAAAAGACTGATCTGGGAAATAGTAAAAGAAGGAAATATAAAAAGAAAAGAAATGACTACGTATGGTACTGTTTTTATTGTTTGAAAAATATTTTTTTATGTAAAAGGTAGTTATTTATCTCTTTAAAACATACTCAATCTCATATTATATAACTGATACTATGAGCTTTTTAAAAAATATACTAAAGCCGTTTTATCTATAAACATCAGGCATAAAAAGCATTTTGTCTTAAGGTTTATATATCATGTTTTCTTTTTTAGTGCCAATAATTACGTGTATCAAAATCGTAGAAAATGCGTTTACAATAGAAGGAAATTTAATAACTGATTCAGAATGTCTATAATTAAATGTTTGATTAAAATCACAAACAGCAAAAAAATGCTTACATACAAGTTAAAAAAATAATACCAATTTGAAAAAGTGTTTTATAATTGTACTATTAAACAACAATAAACTACAATAGATGAATTAAATGCATTATTAGATTTAGCAATTTCTCAAAAATCTTTGGTATGAAGATTTAGGATTTTAAATAATAATTTAAAATATTATTAGTAATAAAAAAGAATCTTTCAAAAATTTCACTACTGTAATATGTAAAAAGACATTTTCCCAATATAATGCTAATTCCTAATCTGAAACCGTTTTGTAATATCATATTTAACTCCAAAATAATAATGACGATGAATACGTAAATGTTAGTAATCAGAAAACAGTAAGAAACCGAAAAAAATCCGAATCATTGTCGCAACACATTTTCAATCTCAAATAACTGCAAATTAATGTTTACATTTTACTATGAATGTAGACTTGAATCAGGCTCTGCGTCAGCTTTTTTTTCGAGCGATTGCAGATTAAGATATTTTACATCGCAATATCGAATAGAAAAATATCGCTTCTGAAAACAATTCCAGATCAGTCTCTTTCTATATAACATAAAACTATTTAACTCATGATCATAATATACAAAACAACAGGAATAAAAGATTAAAATTAAATAAGATTTACCTTTACGTTCCATAAATAATCACTTTAATAATATCCGTGTATTTTAATCCTAAAATGGCGGACGTCTTTCTCTTATCTTAAAAAAGAGTTGTAGACGTTGTTCTGATTGGCTGATGGGTAATACCAATACTACGATACTTACTCCTTTTTAGAGTGACTATTCACTCTAAGCAGGAGTGAATAGTCACTCTAAGAAGGAGTTACTGTTCACTCTTACATTATGAAATGAAGTTTTTGAAAATTAAGAAGTGACATATTTTGGTGCTTTTCATTATTTTACTCCATATATATTGATTCAAAGTTGATCGGAAAATTTTTAAAGTGTATAATGCCAGTCTTTCACTTTCGACAACGGAGTGAGATATTTCACTCTCGACAATGGAGTGAAATATTTCACTCCTTTCTAGGGAGTGGAAAATTCCTCTCTTTAAGGAGTGTATTTTTATAAAATTCACTTCAAAAAGAGTGAAAATACCTGTCACTCTTTCAAAGAGTGAACTTATCACAACTCCCAGTTTTAGAGTGTTAGAAAATTTGAGAGAAATTTCAATTTTTAAATTGATAACTGAAATTGTCTGAATATTAATAATTTTTTTAATACAATCGAACTCCTTTGCCACAAGAAGGAAGGGAATTATAAAAATCCTCGTTATAACCGTGAAGATAATTAAAGTTTCAAAATATATATATAATTAAACGAATTACTGCAATTAATTGCTCTATCTCAATGCTAGAATTAATTTAATATCATAAAATATTCAGTCACAACTTCTAATTATCTATTTATGTAAAATCCAAGTCTCTGTGTGTCCCTCACAATTCCGGTTGGACCGCCTCATTGATCAAACGCTGAGCTGCCATGATGAGTCACTCATTTTTGGGAATCGTTTGTATAAAAAATTTCGCGCATTGAATATATATCGCAGCGCCACGAAATAATCTGCATAAGAAATATGAACCAGTGTTGGCATTGATCCAACACTGAATTACCTCTATGGTTTTTATAGTGTTTATTTTTTTTTCTTTTAACTTTCCATTAAATGTGTATGTCAAATAAAATTAGAACAGATGTCGCAGATCCACCGGCGTTTCTTTTTGGCATCAAAAGGACAATTTTATGCCTCTCGTGATAACGTGCAAATTTTTGCTTTGAATGGATACTTGCGTGTTTTATAACAAAATTAAATGTGTGTACTAATTAAGATGATAAAAATTATGCGTACGATAACGGCAACTCAAAGCAGCAACAGGTTTTTTTTAGGCTTGTTCTGTTCTTTGAGTGGGAATATAATAATGAAGTGGAGATTAATATAGAGTACTTTTTTCAATAATTTATGGTATTTCTTATTTGAAATGAATGGGACTGCAGTCCAACGTAAACGGCATTCAGGCAGAGACAGTAGAGCACGATGGCTAGCTCGGCAGTCGCAAGAAACATTATATTAAGACATTCAATTCAAAGAGCTAATCAAAGTCATACTGATTGATCTGTCAGATTATCTCACATCTCTGTGCGTACTTCTATACAGAGTTCAAATGAAATTGAAAAACAAAAGTTAGTCAAACGTATTAATGATGCTGAACGTCATTCTCGGCGATTTCTAACCCATCTACAAAACTACTACGGAAATCAGCAACAATTAATTGCTGAAGCCTCTCAGTCTCAAGTTGTTGAGCCTCATACGTGTGGAGAATTCAACATTCTCTGCCAATTTTGCCAAGCGCGACATGAGTACCTTAGCACTTAGAGATAGAAAATTTAAGAGTTGTTGCCATAAAGGCAAAGTTAGGCTCCTGCAACGTCATCGGTTTCCACCATATCCCCAAGACTTGATGAGCAAATCAAATGCACTTAATTATCGTAATTTCAAAGAAAATATCCGCTCATACAATAGTGCCATTGCATTTGCTTCTGTGCGTGCTAAACTGGCTGGAAATGTTCCAGGACACCGCCCTTATTGTTTCAAAGTTCAAAGCCAAATTTATCAACGAACTTCCCACTTGCACCCTCCTATTGACCAACAGACAAAATTTGCTCAAATGCATGTTTTGGATACAACACAAGCTATTGTAGAGCGTCTTAACATTCCCGAAAATGACAACTGTTTACCAAACGTTTTGCGTGAACTTGATTTACTTACGCGGCAAAATCCTTATGCTCAAGTTTTCAAAAAATTGAGTGAGGTGGAGACTGAGCAGGAACAACCTGCACAAAGATACAATTTACAAATGCAATGAGTTAATATGGTACTTCGTCGAGATCGCCATTCAGACAACAGACAGACGACATAACTTACCGACGTCAAATAAAGCAACTATGGTTTTTCTAAATGATAATGGTGAACCACACTTTCAACACGATATCAGAATTTATCCCGGAAATAATGACCAACCTTTTGTAAACTTAAATATTTTAAGTACTAATTTAGATCCAATGACTTATCCTATTTTCTACCCAAACGGAGCGCCTGGTTGGACAACAAATTTCTCACTATCACCTTATCCAGATGTTTCATCTGGTGTTTGAAATAATATATCAATACTTCAACTTAAAGTTGCTCAAACATCGATTCATGATAATGAGCTTAATCCAATATTGCATGATGGAAAAACTCAACAGTGGATAATAAATTCTGACTTACAAATGGAAGCTGACAATCGGAATTTTCATAAGACAGAAACAAAAATAATTTCATGCAGACGATTATTCTAGCCTCAGGGATTTTGTTGCCCATGGAGTCGCTGATGCAGGTGTTACTGCTGGAAAAACCATACAATTAAACCTTTTTCATTTCAAGGATCTCCTCGAAATATGAGAGAGATATATAATGATGCTATGTCCATTGTTGCAAAGGGTGGAAATAATAGAAGTTTAACGAGTTGAAGAACTTTCGTCACATGTTGATTCTCGATATGTGAGTGCAGCAGAAGAAGCAATGTGGCGGTTACTGGAAAATGAAATGCACCATCGTTCCCATGTAATAATTTGTCTTGCCATCCATTTGCCTTTAAGACAACAGGTTTATTATCATCCTGATGGTGAAAATGCTGCTCTGGAACAATGTGCCATCCGCAAAACAACGCTGACTGTTTGGTTCAAGTTGGATAGAACAGATAATTAAGCAAAACAATATCTTTATGTTGACATACCGTATCATTATGTATTCCAGAAAAATGCTTGGAAAAAAACGAGAAAGAAGAGACGATAAAATTATTCCATGATTATATTCTGTTAATCCAAAAGATATTAAACTTTTCTGCCTTCGGTTACTTCTCCTTTGTGTTCTTGGTGCTACAAGCTTTGGAAATATACGATCATTCGATGGAGATCTGTACAATACATTTCAAGAAGCTGCACGTGCACTTTGTGTTCTTGCTGAAGATAATGGACGGGATCAATGCTTAGAGGAGGCTACTATAACTGCAATGCCATCACAAATGCGTCAAACTTTTATATTTATTTTCATATTTTGTAATCCAACAAATGCACTAACTTGTGGGGAAAATATAAAAATTCAATAAACGAAGATTACTCAAGAAGTTTTAATGAATCAGCTGCTCAGAACCAAGCATTGCAAGGTATTAATTGCATGTTGGAATCTGATAGATTAAACTGTGCAGGGTAAATCCATTTCAAGTGGTCCAGAAAACCATTAATTCGTTGCTCGACCATTTTTAAAAAATCTGAAATTTTTTGTACAGCAACCCTAACATGATGGAAGTTCAAAATGACTATTATTTTAATTTTATTAATTTTTGTTTGTGCATGGCGGCCATCTTTGTTTCATCGTCTGCAGCAATTTTATCGCAGGAAGGATTTACGGAATTGTAAATAATTCATCGTTTATTGCTCCAATTCAAGTGCGGTTTACAGCAATTTGTACAGAATACATTGGGCTAAAAATTTGATAATAGAGTAGTTTCCGAAACTAAATGCTTATTGGTGAAATTTAGGCATAAAGTTTCAGTTTTTTCCCAAAATTTGTCCGTTTGCAAGACGAAATTTTTCTAGCAAGGAAAACTGTCAACATGACATACTTTTTTTTACAAATAGGCTGAAAGTACTTGTACTCACACGCCAAGTTCCAGATCTGGGACATTATTTCTCTTCGCTAAAAAAATTCCCAAATTTTTCAAAAATATCAAAAATCGCACTTTTGAGGCTTTGATATCTCTGGTGGGGCACGAAATAAAAATCTGAAATTCGGGCTCCTGAGAGTATTATATGGTAGTGTTATGCACAAGAAATTTCAGGATGGAGATTTGACTACAAGCTGAGATATGGCAAGGGCAACATGTCAAAACAATACTGCCAAACTATTGTTTTGTTGTAGTCACAGCTAAGTATTTATCTCAGAGTGTCATTTAAATTTATTTTTTTATTATCTTTAAATAATAGTAACGGAAAATAAAGCCTTTTGCAAAGCTTAGCAATTAATTTAAAAAACAATTATTCCTAAGTAATACATTTTTTATGGTTTCCGTAATTTTTGTTGCAGCTTTAGTAACTAAAAGAAGCCTCAGCACTTTTACATAAAGAAAAATCATATTTTTATACAAGACCTGAGACAAAAACAGAATAGGGAAAGAGAAAAGCTGTTAATGTTGACCTACTTGTTGAGACATGATCAAACGTGTCAAAACACATTCCTGCTTGTTTGTTTTAAAACCACAATTTTAATGCTGCTTGCCAGTCCCTGAAACATGGTCCTACCATAAGTATGTTCCTGTAAATGAAACATTATACGATATTACCATGCATCAGCCTCAAGTAATTTTCAGAGCCCTTTCAAAATTCATACAGTAAAAAAATGACATTTTTGCATAAGAAATAAGCTAGGAATTATTAATGAAGTGAGACTCGCACATAGTGATTTCAAAGTTTATTTCTATGAGCCATAAGGGCCAAGAACTTCAATCAAGTTATTAAGAGATGACAAGACTTGGTTCTTACAAATAAAATTTTGAGAAAGATCAAAATTGTGGTTTTTAAACCAACAAGCAAGAACGTGTTTTGACACGTTTGATCATGTCTCAACAAGTATGACAAAATTAACAGCTTTTCTCTTTCCCCATTCTGTTTTTGTCTTAGGTCTTATATAAAAATATTTTTTTTCTTTATGTAAAAGTGTCGAGATTTCTTTTAGTTGCTAAAATTACAAGAAAAATTACTGAAAACATACAAAGCCTTAGGCATAATTATTTTTTAAATTAATTTCTAAGCTTTGCAAAAGGCTTTATTTTCTGTTACTAATATTTAAAGATAATAAAAAAAAATAAATTTAAATGTCACTCTGAGATAAATACTTAGCTGTGACTACAACAAAACAATAGTTTGGTAGTATTGTTTTGACATGTTGCCCTTGCCATATCTCAGCTTGTAGTCAAATCTCCATCCTGAAATTTCTTGTGCATAACACTACCATACAATACTCTCAGCAACCCAAATTTCAGATTTTTATGTCGTGCCCCACCAGAGATATCAAAGCCTCAAAAGTGCGATTTTTGACATTTTTGAAAAATTTGGGAATTTTTTTAGCGAAGAGAAAGAATGTCCCAGATCTGGAACTTGGCGTGTGAGTACAAGTACTTTCAGCCTATTTGTAAAAAAAAGTATGTCATGTTGACAGTTTTCCTTGCTAGAAAAATTTCCTCTTGTAAACGGGCAAATTTTGGGCAGGGATGTAGTGGAGGATATACGCGGGTATACGCCGTATACCCTCTGGATTTTTTTAAGGAGTACCGTATACCCTCTGTTTCTCATGAAAACTACAGTATATACAATCTAGGGTATACTCTATGCCTTGAGCGTATACCCTCTGCTTAGAGCGAATACCCTCTGTCTTTTTTACGACTACATCCCTGATTTTGGGAAAAAAACTGAAACTTTATGCCTAAATTTCACCAATAAGCATTTAGTTTCGGAAACTACTCTATTACCAGATTTTTAGCCCAATGTATTCTGTACAAATTGCTGTAAACCGCACTTGAATTGGAGAAATAAACGATGAATTATTTACAATTCCGTAAACCCTTTCTGCGAGAAAATTAATAAAATTAAAATAATAGTCATTTTGAAACTTCCATCATGTTAGGGTTGTTGTACAAAAAATTTCAGATTTTTTAAAAATGGTCGAGCAACCAGTGCTGGACCACTTGAAATGGATTGACCCTGCATCATTTAATCTTCCTACACCCAATATACGGCAAAAAATTCAAAATCAAGAATTTGACGTTTTTAATGAAGCTGAAGTAGCTGTTGAATAAATAGCAACTTTAAATTTCTTACAACGAGCATTTTTCAACCAAATAAGATCGGCATTTGAAAGTGATTCCGTTACGAGACGTTGCTTTTAATTAATGGCCCTAGAGGAATCTGGTAAAACATATTTGTACAACGTACTTTTCCATTTTGTTAGAGGTAAGTGCCAAGTAGTACTTCCACATGCAACTACAGGAATCGCAGCAATTTTATTAAAATGTGGCAGAACGAATCATATGTGGTGTATCGTTCGGTAGCTTCAGGGGCCCGAGCTATCCCTATTCGCTTTTCAGTGTGTTTAATTTGTGTAATTTACCTTTTAAATTTCCCAATTAAATTTTTAAATTCCCTTTTAAATTTTCCCTTTTAAATAAGTAGAAGAATAAAGGACTGCAGACGGAAAGAGGCCGTTCGCCGTCCGCAGCCCTTTATTCTACTCTCTTATTCCGACTCTTTTGCCGAAGACTTATCTTAACACGTATACTTTTAAAATAATATTTACAATAAAAACATAATTCCTTCAAAAATAAAAAACTCTTGATACAAATATTATTTCTTGGCGAACTCTCGTTATCCACATATCGAACATTCTGGCTTCAAATTAACGATTTGGTACCGATTCAAAATACTTCCACATCTGACATTCGAATATCTTTAAGTGAAGCTCAAATATTATGTGAAACAAAGTTAATTATAACTGACAATGATGTCATGCCATGCTCTTCGTTGCATAGATGTCTTATATGCTTGAAATCAAGCCCACTTTGGCAAGAGTTTTTACAACTTGGACATCTGAAAATATGAGATCTGAAGGGCAAAATTGCTTTAATGAGTGGCAATTTACAATTGGCGAAGGAAAATACCCGATATATCAAATTTACCTGCAGTTAGAATAGAAATTGCACCATCAATGGTTTGCAAAGATTTAATTATTGCAAATGTATATGGAGATCATATCAACTATAGTACCTATTTTGAACAACATTAACAAAAAGTAATTTTGGAATCAGGTTCATTATGCACTCTCTCAACAACCATTTTTAGTCCCCGATATGCTGTTGCTTTCGGTCAACAATTAAAGTGTTGTTCCTAAAAAATAACGTTCTGTTACATAAGCCAGCCGTAAAACGAAGCAGATGTATCATTGTACGGTTAAATACTGATAATAGCTACTACAATTTTTTTTAACTTCTAAACATTTTCAATTTTTACACCTTCGTATAGGAAGGATAGTACTTTTAAATGCAATTTGTTTGAAAACTGAATCTCAATTTATTTTTGAGATAGAACTTTTTTTGTATTTTTTAAAGCCATTTCTCTAAAGGTGGCAACTGAAGTACTCCGTTTCTGTAGAAAGTAAAGAGAAAATAGTAGATTACTATACATTTCTGTTGCCATATTCTCATAAACACTGAAAAAAAAATTGTAATTAAAATACGTGTTATGCCAAAAATATCGTCTGCTATAAAAAGGTATTTTTAAGTTTATATGTGTGATTTTTTTTTCTTGGCATTTATTTAATTCATATCAAAAAGCTGAAATAATGCCATTTTATTAATCCGTGTGTAATAACCTTTTCCAAATTTTGAAAAAATATAAATGAATGATTTCTGATAAAAATTGGAGCTATTAAAAACTATATTTAATTTTAAGTATTTATATTATAACGATACCAACAAATGAAGGCATATGAATCATTAGACACCCGATTTTTTTGTCGAGTTTCTTGATTGACGACATCGCTTTTTGCTGTGGTTGTGTATTATTCCGCGATAGTGACGTCATATGCATACTTTTTTATAGATGTTGTTTAAGACTGGATCGTAAATGTGGAATTCTTCAGTGGATGCAATTGACGTCATTTTATATAAAATAAAAGCGTGTATTTTAAGTCTTAAAACTGAAATTTTTTTTTTACTAGTGTTGACTCTAGAAAAAAAGAGCCGCGGGGGGGGGGGGGGGGAGGATTTTTCAAAAAGGAAACACTATTCTAAAAAAAAAGGGTACATTTTTCAAAAAGGGAAAACACTATTGTAAAAAAGGGTACATTTTTTCAAAAAGGAACACTATTCTAAAAAAAGGCCACTTTTTTTCAAAAAGTATATGTACTGTGGCATATGTACTTTGTTCACAAAAAATATTTTGAACTGGTTTGTTTAGAGTCCCTAGAGTTTGTGGTATTTTCCCGGGATCAATTGAATTGGCACAGGGCGCATAGGAAGTGTTAAAAAGGGCAGCCTGGTGCATCGGAAGGGTTTAAAAGAGTTGCCGGTCGCAAAAAAGAAATAAAATGGGCCGCCGGGCGCTGCAGCCTGCTAAAACGGCTTAGAGTCAACACTAGATATTTCTAATTTTTTTTCATTGGGGAAGAATATAAATTCTGAAAAGGCGCAATTCCTGTTTGCTAGTATTGATGCTTTCATTTTTAACCGACTTCAAAAAGAAGGAGGTTATTAATTCGTCTTGTATGTATGTTTTGGCCATGTTCACGCATAACTTTCTTAAATATGAACCGATTTTGATAATTTTTTTTTTGTTTGAAAGTGTAAGTCACCCATTTGGTCCCATTCCAATTTTATAAAAATCTGATGATTAGAACATTTTTAAAAAAAATAAAAACTTTAAAATTCAAATCCTTTTTCAAGCAGTCGCCCATTATAAGCACTCATCTTTCATACTGTTACTCTTACAGAGATACGAGATCTTTCAAAGTGCGAAAACTTAGCTGGACAAGGGCCGAGCTCCAGTTAGATTTTTCGCTGGTAGTGAAACGAGATTGACCAATCAAAAGCCTGCAGTTTTGCGAACTTTTCGCTGTTTGCAAAAATGCAGCCTTCTGATTGGTCGATATCGTTTCGCTAAGAGCGAAAAATCTATCTGCATCCCGGCCATTCTGCCATCCATCAAACCGGAAGGCCCACAAAGACACAAACCGATATCGGAAGTCGGTGTCGAAAAGTTGAAAATCAACCGTTAAAGTTTCTCATGTATCAGAGCACAAGTACAACGCCTAGAATAAATAGTGTGGAAATCTGCTATCCAAACAACACTAAACAAATATATCCCTTAAATGTGCAATAATGCTGTAATCCAGTAAGCCGATCTCAGCGACATCTGCGTTATATTTTCAAATTTCAGTGTAAACATTGTATTATAACAGCGTCTAGACCAGAAAATATCCTCAGATTTCGCTCCGATCGACTCTTTGGATTTCAGCATCGTTTTACATTTAAGGGATACAATATTTTAGTACTTTCTAAGTACTACTGCTACAGAGTCTAGAATATATAGTGTGGAAATCAGCTATCCCAGTAATACTTAAAAAAGTGCTAAAATATTGGATCCCTTAAATGCCAAACGATGCTGAAATTCAATGAGTCTGTCACAGCGAGACATCTTCAGGATATTTTCTATAACTCCAAGACGATTTGGTCTAGACATTGCAATAATACGATGATGTTTACTTTGAAATTTGAAAATATATGGCAGATATCGCTGCGATCGCCTACCTGGATTTCAGCATCGTTGCACATTTAAGGGATACAACTTTTAGCGCTACAGCGCCTAGAAGATACAGTGTGGAAAACGGCTACAGAATAGTGCTAAAAAATTGAATCCCATAAATGTACAACGATGCTGAACTACAAGATGTCGATCGTAGTGCAATCGTAGTGATCTAAAAACGATAGTCATTGTAAAAGAGACTCTTTAACCTATTTTACGTCATTGCTTAACTAAACTAGCTTATAACAGACCAAAATATCTTATATTTATAGTTTCCGATATTTAACATTCTATAATTTTTGAAAACACAGTGTTTATATTGAAAAGAGTTACGAGACGGCGCTAGTATCAGCATATTGCCGCTGAGCATTGTTGGAGATTTATGGGGTACAAGTTTTTAACACTTTTTAAAGCATTATAGGAATAGCCGTTTTCCACACTGTATCTTCTAGGCGCTGTATTTAGCGCTGTTTGAATAGCAGATTTCCACACTATGTATTCTAGACGCTGTCCTACTACGATAGTCAGTCAACATGTTCTGGATATCTGAATCTGGTTAACCAATGAGAACGGTTGAGGATCGGAACCCATTAGGTATTGTGAACATGCTTACAGCATCTAGAGCTGGACCAAATTACAGCGTCTAGAATACATAGCGTGGAAATCTGCTATCTCAAGAGCGCTAAAAAGTTGTATTCCTTAAATGTGCAATGACCAAAGACTTTTAAGATGATAGACCGGCAATTTCCATTCAAAAGCCTGCGAAATCATAGCAGCCATCTGAAGTAAATTGAAACACCTGAACCGCGAGGTTTGTACGTCAACTGTGGTTATTTACCATTAAGTGCTGTAGCTAGAATGAGCTTAAAAAATAATTTTTATCAATATATATGAAGTTTATGGCATATTTTTTTACATGAAGCTATTTTTTATATCTAAATATGCGTTATAAATATCGAATTTTCAGAAATAAAGTTAAATAAGACGATTTATTAATAATTTTATGGATGGTATGTTTGAAAAGGAGTTTCTAATTTTAACATGCCTTTTAAACCTAAATAAAGGCGAAATTTATATGGAAACAGATTGCTAAAGATTATAATTCCACCTTTTTTTAAGTTTGACTTACAAAAGTAACTGGTAGGGAAGTTTAGATTAAAGGTAGCAACTGTAACATAATATAGTAATTTACAAAATTTTAAATTACTTGTAAAGAAATCTACGTTTTTTAAACTAATTTTAATGCAAAAAGGTAATTAAAAAATGCATATTAACGAGAGTAACACTATATTTTTATCCTTGGAGGATGTTTATTGAAATACTTACTTGCTATACGAAAAAAAAACAAAAAACTTTATGAATAATGAGGTATTTTTTTTTTTAAAGGCCTACATGAAATAGAGTAGACTTATAATTAATGATCCGCAATGAAAAAATACGCTGATAAAAGCATTTTCTTAGGTAAATTAAAATATAAAACATATAAACTGCCGTACAACAGCTGTGATAAAAAAACCTCAGTTAAACTGACAGTTTGCCGGTCTATGTATCTTAAAAGTCTTTGGCAATGACGCTGAAATCAAGGGTGCCTATCGCAGCGACATCTGCGATATATTTTCAGAATTTCAAAGTAAACATCGTATTAGTACAGTGTCTAGACCAAATCCTCTTGGAGTTTTAGAAAATATCTTGCAGATGTCGCTGTCATCGACACATTGGTTTTCAGCATCGTTTGACATTTAAGGGATCTAATATTTCAGAACTTTTGTATTACGGGGATAGCCGATTTCGACACTATGTATTCTAAATGCTGTTATAACGCCTAGAATATATAGCGTGAAAATTGGCTATCCGTGTAATACTTAAAAAAGTGCTAAAATATTGTATCCCTTAAATGTGCAACGATGCTGCTGAAATAAGATCGTAGCGACATTTGCAGGATATTTCCTACAACTGCAAGATATTGCTAGCCTATACAATATAATACGAAAATCCCGCAGATGTCGTTGCGATCGACACTTAGGATTTTAGCAGCATCGTCGCACATTTAAGGGATACAAATTTTTAGCGTTGTTTGGAAAGCATATTTCCACAATAGGTATTCTAGACGCTGTAACTATAGCGCCTAGAATATATAGTGTGGAAATCGGCTATCCCTGTAATACTTAAAAAAGCGCTAAAATATTGTATACCTTAAATGTGCAATGATGCTACTGCAATATGAAAATCGCAGCGACATCTGCAGGATATTTTCTACAACTGCAAGATATTGCTAGTCTATACAATGTAATACTAGTAATACGAAAATCCCGCATATACGATCGACACTTGGAATTTTAGAAGCATAGTCGCACATTTAAGGGATACAAATTTTTAGCATTGTTTGGATAGCATATTTCCACACTAGGTATTCTAGATGCTGTACTGTAACGCTGTAACCAAATCGTCTTGGACTTTTAAAAAATATTCTGCAGATGTCGCTGTGATCGACTCATTGGATTTCAGCATCGTTTGACATTTAAGGGATCCAATATTTTAGCACTTTTTTAAGTATTACTGGGATAGCCGATTTCCACACGATATATTCTAGACGCTGCAGTTATGTAATAGAAAATGCCTACACTGTTAAAAATATCGTGAAAATTTACCTCTGTTTTTAAAGACTATTTTCTGACCAATGAGAACGCTTTATAGGAGTTTATGTAGCATTCTCATTGGTCAGAAAATAGATAGCCTTTATAAACAGAGGTAATCTTTCACGATATTTTTAACAGTGTAGGTTTGCTATAGTTTGGACATAAGTTTCTCTTAAAGTACTTTGCCACGCTCTGATGTGTAAACTTTATTGATGGATTGCCAGCTTTTCTACATCCAATTTCGATGTCCGTAGCTACACCGCCTAGAAGATACAGTGTGGAAAACGGCTATTCCTATAATGCTTTAAAAGGTGCTAAAAACTTGTATCCCATAAATCTCCAACAATGCTCAGCGGCAATATGCTGATACGAGCGCCATCTCGTAACTCTTTTCAATATAAACACTGTGTTTTCAAAAATTATAGAATGTTAAATGTCGGAAACTATAAATATAAGATATTTTGGTCTGTTATAAGCTAATTTAGTTAAGGAATGACGTGAAATAGGTTAAAGAGTCTCTTTTAGAATGACTATCGTTTATAAATCACTACGATGGCGCTACGATCGACATCTTGTTGTTCAGCATCGTTGTACATTTATGGGATTCAATTTTTTAGCACTATTTTGTAGCCGTTTTCCACACTGTATCTTCTAGGCGCTGTACCGTAGCTATCGATGTGGACCTTATAGTTAACTGAATGCGAACTTTACTTTCCGAAGTGCGAGATCTTGTTTAGAAAAGCTGCCGCATTCAGGAAAACCCAAATGTCTAAAACGATGCTAACCGACATCGGAAGTTTTTATCAAAAAGCTTACAATTCAATAGCAAAGTGGCCTTATACATCAGAGTTCAGCTACAGCGTCTAGAATGCCTAGTGTGGAAATATGCTATCCAAACAGTGCTAAAAATTTGTATCCCTTAAATATGCGACGATACTGATAAAATCCCAAGTGTCGATCGCAGCGACATCTGCAGGATTTTCTGCCTAGTATTACATTTTATAGACTAGTAATATCTTGCAGTTGTAGAAAATATCCTGCAGATGTCGCTGCGATCTTCTGATTTCAGCAGCATCGTTGCACATTTAAAGGATACAATATTTTAGCGCTTTTTTAATTATTACAGGCATAGCCGATTTCCACACTATATATTCTAGGCGCTATAGTTCAGCAAAGTGTCTCCATCAGTCGGTGCACTGCAAAGTGCATCCATATACGGTATACATAAAAGTGCCTTCTTATGTGTAGCAGCACTGTCTTCGGTTATCAGATTCAGACTAAACACCTAATCATTGACGCTCATTTCTGATATCTTTACTGTCTAAGGATGGGGAGAATTGGTATGAAAATGGTGACATACGGAAAAAAATTATTGATTGATAGATTCTGGACAAAAGCTATCGCCATGAATCTTGAAGAGCTTGCCATTATTGCCAAACTAATGCTTGCTAAATGGAGGATATTCCATCTACGTTTTGATCTCGTGGTGAAGGTAAAAACTTCTAGTGTAAAGAAGGGAAGGCTCCGTAGACGTAATGAAAAACCCTCGTCTGCCGGTGAAAGAGTTCATGCGGAAAACAGTAGTAGCCTCCCTTCTTATCAGTTAGAAGTTCTTTGGGTAAATGGAGGATATTCCAAATATGGGTTCGAGGCTGAAAAAAGTCACGTGATACCGGTAATTTACCCAAGGAAATTCTAACTGATAAGAAGGGAAGATACTACTACTTTGCCTCATGAACCGTTTCATTGGCTAGCAGGGTACATTATACGTCTACGGAGCCTTCCCTTCTTTACGATAGAAGTTTTTACCTTGACCACGTGATCAAAATGTAGATGGAATATCCTCCATTACCGGTATCACGTGACTTTTTCAGCCTCGAACACATATTTGGAATAAAGTCCATTGTTCGCCACTCGTATAATCAAACTTGTCCAAGGGGTATCGCCAAGTTCTGGAATAGAAAATGTCTTGTTTTGCCGTAGTGTAGGCAAGCACGTATGCATAAACAGAGTCTGAGCATTGTGTGTCACCACTCTCAAATAGAGGCAGCTTACATGAGGAAACAACTGATGAAGATTATCTGAAAAGAATGGACTTCATTCCAAATCTGGGTTCGAGGCTGAAAAAAGTCACGTGATACCGGTAATTTACCCAAATAACTTCTAACTGATAAGAAGGGAGGCTACTACTGCTTTCCGCATGAACTGTTTCACTGGCTGGCGAGGGTTTTTCTTTATGTCTATGGAGCCTTCCGTCCTTTACGCTAGAAGTTTTTACCTTGACCACGTGATCAAAACGTAGATGGAATATCCTCCATTATGGACCACATGATTGGTTTATTGAATACATATATCTGACCTGTGTGCTTGGCATCAAGCGTCCACTTAAAAGTCATTGTCAATATACAGGAAGGAGATAGCACAAGGAAATTTACAGCACCACAGAATTACATCCGGGAGCTCCACAAAGAGTGTGCAACGGAGCCAGCGAGATTCGAACCCGCAGCCACCTACGCTCTCAAGTGATTAGCGGCGTGATGCCTTGACTACTCATCCACGGTGGGCCCTGGACCACATTTTCAAACCTGACAAGTCTACAACTTTTTGGATGCCAGCATTTTAGTACAAAAAATTTTGTTTTGTTTGATAGAAGAATTTTTGAAATTTAAAAGGACACACTCTATAAAAATTACAAGTTCGCAAAAAGGCAGGCTTTTGATTGGTCAATCTCATTTCGCTAATAGCGAAAAATATATCTGGGTCCTTGTCAATATACTTGAAGAGTCAATACAAATATTGCTACATAGTCTGCATTTTGCTTCTTGACAACGGGGTCCCACAAAAAATAATTCTTGAATGTAGACCGTGGCTGAATGGGTAAGGCACCACACCACTAATCACTTGAGAGCGTAATTGGGCTGCGGGTTCAACTCCCACTGGCTCCGTTGCGCACTCTTTTTGGAGCTCCCAGATGCAATTCTCTGGTGTTGTAAATCTCCTTGTGCTTTCTAGACCCCCCCCCCTCCCCGTTAATGCTGAAATTCCTTGTACTATTTCGTACTTGTATATTAACGGTGACTTATAAGCGGGCCCCTTATAACAAGCATATACGTCAGGTGTATGTGATCAATAAATAAATGAATGTAGACTGTTCTGAATATAATGTACTTGTTTCAAAAAATCTCATAAGTATTAAATGCTAATAAAATCAATACTTCTAATTAAATTATAAAGAATTTATTAAAAACTACTAGGGGGCTCTGCCCCCTGCAAGCTACGCTCGCCAACCCCCGTTCAGACACCGCAGAATCTAAAAACACGCTAATCTGATCGGTTTAAAAAATATTATAGAAGATTGAATTATACTGAAAAAAGCTGTGCAGATCTCCCTGTAAATGGGTTTCCATTCAATTTCCTTTTATTTCAAAAAATTTAAGGCCGAACCAGTTGCTGTTAAGACATCCAATGGTTGTTTTCGTGTTTGATTAAAGAGGCTTAGTTAAATGTTTGAAAAGAAGCTAAAAATAACAGGAATTAAGTGTACAGAGTCTTTGTCTCCCGGTATTTTAAAACAATTTCTATAACAATAGCCTAAGTCATGTGACTATCATCAAGAGTTCCGGGCGAACCACTTAGCTTTTTATATTTCTGGTGCCATTTTGGGACTTTAATATTAGCCAGGAGGTGATAAGTCGCCAAATATTATTCTATCGCCATCATTTCATCTATATTATAATAGTCCAAGTCATGTAACTGCCATAAATAAATACGCTCTGATCCCTTCGCTTTTCATATGAAAGTTTGGCCCAGATATCATATACGGGCCCATATTGGCGCGATTTTTTTCCGACGGTAATTTGGGGAAAAGATCAACAGCATAAACAACAACATCCGGCGTATCAAATCAAGCAAAATAACGATACTATGGCGCCAGTTAAGTACCCGTTGCGTATATGACATTGGCGTCAGAAAAAAATAGCGCCAATATGGGACCGTATGTGGCATCTGTGCCGAAAGTTTTCCATTTCGATTAAAAAAAATCAATTTTTTTTTTAATAATACTACATAAAAGCATTGTCGCAAAGAATTGTTGGTACTGTTACGCTAGCCGGGTGCAAATCTCGCCAATAACTATTTTTCAACTCGCCAGTTAGCATTTTTTTTCATTTTTCGAGTGGTAAATTATAACTGCTTTGAAGTTGAAATTAAATGTCATCGTTTGTTACATCATTTAATATTTGGCTAGATGCCATATACGCACCCGGTTTGGCATGATTTTTTTTTTTTACGAAAATTTGGCGAAATCTTCGTTTTCGAATACCAGTTACATATGTATTTTTGGTACTACTTAGTTATCCCGTCGACCAAAAATCTATCACCAAACTATAAGATTAAATGCCAATAATGGTTTATAAGTGTCACATTCACTTGACTTTAAGCAAGTTACACGTCTTTACGTCATCAAGTGATTTTTATTTCTACGTTTTATTTGTATATTTATTTAATGTTATACTATTTTCTTTGTTCTTTTGTTATTTAAAATAAAAATTATGTCAATTTGTATAATTTGGCGAGTGGTTTGGCGATTTATATAATTTGGCGAAATGGGTCGATGGAATAACTAAGTAGTACCGTATTTTTTAATTATTTTCTATTATTTTTTATTTTTAAAGGAAAATAACCAAAAAAATAATTAACTATAGAACAAAACAATTTATGTAATTAAAAAAAAGAAAATAAAGAAAATAAACACTTATTATTAAATAAACAACAATAGCCGGGTTACCATGTCAACCAAAATAATGCCATTTTGGCGCCAATTATGTACACCGGTGCGTATATGACATCTGTGCCTAATATTTTTCTTTTCATTTCGTTAAAAAAATATAAAGAAGTGAAAGCCATTTATTTTAAATGTTTCTGTTTGTATTAAATAAAATGATAATGAAATACAAATTGAATTATGAATAAAAGTAACATGATACATTTCTTGGCATACATTTAAGGGAGGCCAAACTTCTCGCCAAATTAGTTTAAAATAGTAACCTTTTCTAAAATCTGAAAAAAATATATCTGCTTGATTAAAATTTGAGTTGCCACCATTAGAAAAATGTATATAAAATTAGAAAAAAATTAATATTTCGAAAACTAATTCGAATTTTAAAATTCTAATACCAGTTTTGAAATCTGCGGATCAATATTGATTTTTGGTGTTAATTTCATCGCAAAGTATTCCATTTTAGGAGAAATCGCCATGAAACATAATCAGTTGTCTAATCAGTCGATTCAAAGAATCGTTACATTTCAGGCGTTTCATATATTCGTTTCATAAATTCGTTTCATTAGGATTTTATATATACGAGGTGGAGCCCGTCGAACTTCGACGAAGGAAAATGTTTAAGAAGGAACTGTTTCATTGTTTTATAATAAACCTACAAAATTAGTTACAATAGAAAGTGCATCTTAAATTGGTTAGTCTAACTCTCAAACAAACAATATTTTAACCTAAAATTAACAAAATACTATATCTATAAAAGTCAGTTGTCCAGGGGTCGCATTCTGCAGAGAAAATTTTATTGTTCCTGCCACTATTTTGAAAATAATATCTTCATAGTACCTTTCTATGGCATATTTTAACAAAATGAAGATTATTGATTAATTGTAATTAATTCTGGGAGGAACAATAAAATTCCCTCTATGGAATGCGACCTCTGGTTGTCTGAATGATTAAAATTAAACTTTAATCGCACATGTAATCAGTAAAATATAATAGAAAACAGTTATTATGATGAAGTTGTCAATTAAGTCTCTTATGGTTCGTTTTTCCGAATCAAAACGATAAAATTTATTCTAGTTTGATACAATCAGATTTTTTTTCCTGTAAAATCTAAACCCGACATCGTTTTCACCTTCTCATGATTTACATATGTACTTCTCATATTAGTATTCACCGTGTTTAAAAAATGGAATTTTAATTTGACCATTTTAAATTCATTTTAACTCAAAATTTGAAGTCACGATTGTCAACAACATTTGCATGTGAACAGTCGCACTCTTAACTTCAGATGCTGATCTCAATACCGAAGAGTAAAAATTTCCGTAATTTATGTTTTTTAGACACATTTGTGTTAAAATTTTTAGTATTATCTAAGAAATTGATCTTTCGCTTTTAAATATGACATCATTTTCACGTAAGGTTTTCGTTTATAATAGCTCTATGTTTCATCAGAAATCACTATCAGAAATCATTTTTTCAAAATTCGGAAAATATTATTACACACGGATAAATAAAATTGCATTCTTTCAGCTTTTTGGTACGAAATAAGTAATTGTGAAGGAAAGTCACACAATTATTTAAAATTCGTTTTCGTAAAGAGAAAGTGTTTTGTAAAATATTTTTGCTATAAACAAAGAACCATTTAATTGATGGATAGAAACGAAATAAAACCAAAATTCACCGGATTTTATAACGTACGGTATTTTTGATATGGCAGGTATTTTAATTTCAATTTTTATGAGAAAATGGCAACAAAAAAAATACAGTAATTTACTTTTTTCCATTTTCCCTTTACTTTTAATAGAAATGGAACACTTCTGTTGCCACAATTACAAAATTGGTACTAAAAACTATAAAAAAAATTAATATCTCAAAAATAAATTGAGATACAGCTTTCAAACAAATTGCATTTAAAAGTGCATTTTTTTCCTTTTACGACGGTATAAAAACTGAAAATGTGCGATGTGTAGAAGTTTAAAAATTTTCAGTAGCGAAAATTTCAAAACGAAAATTCATTTCAAATTTGAAAGTGTTGCCATTCGCAGAATGACGTATGCGTTACGCACAGATATGTTTGTCCTTTATAATATAGATAGGGTAGATTTGTTTAACAAATAATTTTTGTAAATTTTAATTTATTTGACAAATAATTTACTTATTCAGCAGATGTTGAAATTCGAATAATTATGTGCTACGGTATGAATAACTAAAAAGTAGGAAATAAAATAATCTATTCAAAAAATAATATTAACCGACTTCAAAAAAAGCGCTAAAAAGTACTAAATAATTCTTTAAACTTCTCTAATGACGAAACGTTATTCATTAACTGCACATCGGACATCATGCATCGGCATAAAAACGTTAAATTTAATATATAGAATTTAATAGCTACCAAACATGGATTTTCTAGAGAATATTTTTTACAAAAGATTAATTTACATATTTATGATTTAATTTACGAATATATACGTATAAAAAGTAATCAATTACTTTTTGAAGTTGGTGCCAAACATTCACAATCGATAATGATTAAACAAATAATTTGCTGAAGAAATAGGTGCATTTTTTAAAATTTTGTATAATAATTTCCATCATCACTTTGTTCATGGTAATAGCTACAATATATTCACAATTTTACTATACTTAAGATAGGTTGGCACCAACTTCAAAAAGTAATTGATTACTTTTTATACGTATATATTCGTAAATTAAATCATAAATATGTAAATTAATCTTTTGTAAAAAATATTCTCTAGAAAATCCATGTTTGGTAGCTATTAAATTCTATATATTAAATTTAACGTTTTTATGCCTATACATGATGTCCGATGTGCAGTTAATGGATAACGTTTCGTCATTAGAGAAGTTTAAAGAATTATTTAGTACTTTTTAGCGCTTTTTTTGAAGTCGGTTAATATATTTTTTTTTTTTGAAAAGATTATTTTATAACCGGAGCAAATCAAAATGATAGAGTTCACATACCAAGAATTGATTTGATACCAAGTGAAAGTTATCTTTCATTCTTAAACGCCGCCAATTTCCAGTTATACTGTCATTTGCAATGGCGGTAAATAAGTCACAAGGACATACATTTTCTACAGTTGGACTGTATTAAGAACCAGTTTTTTCTGATGGACAACTTATATTACATCTTGAAATATGTAAGTATTTCAAGATGTAAAGGGGAAGGGCAGTTGAAAATTTATGTCGAAGATACTGAAGAGCAATGTAGCTTTCAAATAATGAGAATTTTTACAAAAAAAACGGCGTATATCCTGAAGTTTAGTGACCAAATTTTAATTTATCCTTAAATTGCATTTTTTTATGTATTCATTATTACATAGTTTTTCATAAATGTGTTTCGTTTTTAAAATGTGTTATTTTCATATATCATTACGGAAAAACGAGAAAAACCTATTCTTGCACATGCGTTATCGATCTTTATATCTCGTTTTCCGTCATTTTTGACAGGCTATCTTTCTATCCTACTATATATATAAAATACAAATGGAAATTTCGTTCTGGCTGTTTACAACTTGAGTTCTTCTAAATGCATTTTGATGGGACTACACTGTTAATTAGATATTTTTCCATGGCTCATCTTTAATAATCTGGATCACCTGATTATAGAACTTTCCACTAAAATCCTATAACTAAGCAACGTAGAACGACATGTTATAACCTATAATTTTACCTGACGAATTATCTAACTAATAATGCAAGTTGTATTGAAATCTATTCAGCAGAATCTTTTTAAAAGGCTAATCTTCCATAATCGGATTCCCCTGATTATAGATCTTCTCCCATAATTCTATAGATGAGCAACTTATAATAATATCTTATATACTAAAACATAAAACCTTCCATGGAAAATTATCAAATTAACGGTGCAAGTCCCATCAAAATGCATTTAGAAGAACTCAAGTTGTAAGCAGCCGGAACGAAATTTCCATTTGTATCGTTTTTAGCAATACCGAAGGACATTCCAGATAGAGGTCCACATTGCTTTAAAACACAAAGTCAAGTTCACCGATATATTTCGTTTTATTCAAGGTTGATTTGGTGAATCCGACCAGCGTAACAGGCGAAGCCTGCTAGTACATAGGTAAGACTAGAGAGGGTTGACCCATTTTTTACAAAATGATTTTTTTTAATATTGAACCTGGAATGAAGTTTCACATATCATTTTATTCGCTATACAATTAGTTATCAAAATAATATTGCGACATAAATCTAATATATAATAAATTCGAAAAATGATTGATTTTAATCATGAGAAAATAATGGGTCAAGGCTCCCCACATATGGGAGGCTTGACCCACTTTATTGTATATCGAAACTAGCTAAAGTGACCCGGCGTTGCCCGGAATTTTAAGAATATTTGTTTTGAAAAACCAATTTCAAAATTTAACATACAACATAAAAAAACAATTAAAAAAAAACACAGTCGAAGTGTTGTACACATGAATCAAATAAAAACCCAATATAAAAATGTATAAATCAAAATAATACAGCTATAAATGAACTTATTTCCATTCATCATTGGAGCAATTATGTTAGAATACGCCAATATTTCCATAATTGAGTTTTTATCATTCTTCAATACATTTTTTCACACTTATATGACGTTATATATTCACCACGTCCTTTATATTTCCAATATAACGTAACATTCCATTTTTTTAATTTGTCAAATTAATTAAACAATCATAATTTTTCACATGGATCATAAAACAGAAAAATTATGACGTAACCTTCACTTTTGTTTTTAATTCATCAAACTATTTATTTTATTTTCATTTTCACGTGGAAATCTTGCAGTAGAAAAGTTATGATGTAATATTCCCTTTTTTGAATTCATCAAACCATTTATTTAAATTTTTCACGTGGAAATCTTGCAATAGAAAAGTAATTGTTGTGGTAAGAATTTTATTGTGGATTTTATTGTGGATTTTTACTTGTTGGCAACAGCTATAACGAAAAATTTTTAAAACTTGATTGGTAATTGGTGTCAAATTTATGGTTTTTTATTAATTAAAAATTAACTATAAGTTATTCAGATTCCGGATTACTTTAGTTGCCTCGGCCGTGTTTTAATACACATGTACGTAATATTTCAGAATTCTGGCTTCCAAATTATGGATTTGTATAGAACTATCGACAGACAAATTTTCATTTTTATATATTAGATATTTGTTAAGAGAAATAAAATCAGTTTAAAAAAGGCAAAATAACTTTAATTATTATTAAAGAAATTTTGGGAAAATTTGAGATGTATACAAACCTGTTTAGACGGAATTCATGTCCCAAGAGAAAAATTCCGTTTTAAACACCCAATTTTTTGTGACACTCGACCTAGCAACACTACTTGTCACATAGTTTGGCTTAATCTCATTGTGCTCACCTTGGTAAAACTTGTCTACATACTTTCCTAAAGCGTTTTGATCCAAGTTATGTTCTTTTGCAGAGGCATGAATACAACATTTCTGAAGACTGCGGTTTTCATTCTTTCTAGTCTTTTCCATTCTTTCTATTTACCTACTATGGGTATTACTTAAATAAAATGAAAGTTCCTATCAACTTTCCAATTTATATTTTATAAAAAAAAATTTCTTGCTTCTATAGCAATTTTTCACATCTACCTTTAATCAATCTTAAACATTTTCCTTTTCTATCACTCTATTTTATTGTAGCTTTACAGAATAAAAGTACATTATTTTAGAAACGTATCCGTTAACCTTTCATTATGTACAGTGTATAATAAAAAGATTTCCAAAAACGCTTAATTAAGGGAGCTGAGACCATTTGTTCAAGCCTCTCTCACATTGATTGGGTCAAACCTCCCCACATAGCCACTTTTTAAAGAATAGTACATGGTTATTTTTAGCCTAATCTACTGTACAATCTTTATGCCTGGAATGTAAGCTCAATATTTCTGCATTACTTAAAACCAACATACTTAAATTTGTATGATATGTTTTATCTGAGAAAGTCTTACAAAATGTTTCTAAAAAATACACTTTTTAAGCTGAAAAGTCTTTGCATTTGATTTTTCCACACCTGTTTCAATTATCTGCATGAAACAAAGCCATGACATGAAACAAAGAAGTTTAAGCATTTCAGTAGCTTTTTTTGTCACCTATTGGCAAAACTCTGCAAACCTTTTAAACAGGAAAACTGAAGTGTGGGTCAAGCCTCCCCTATATAAAATATAAATGAAAATTTCGTTCAGGCTGCTTATAACTCGAGTTCTGCAAAATGGAGTTTTATGGACCTTGCACTGTTAGAGAGATGACGTTTCAGGGAAGGAACATATCGTTGTATGTAGATTAGTTACAAAACTATGATGGAAAGTTCTGATATTTTGGACGAATAGGTTACCATTGGTTATTTTTTTGGCGACCATTATCGTTGGGGAAGGAATTGAGACAGTTATACACCTCGGAAAATAAAAGAAGAAAACTTTTACAAATTCTATTCAAAAAAAGTTTTGATAAGCGATAATATTATAAAACGAAAATATTTAATTTAAACATGTAAAGGAATGTTCCTAATGTTTAAAAATTATTCAATCTGAAAGATTGTAGTTGAAACAATATTTGGCGATTTATCTTTTCTTCAGATTAAGGCATCTGAAAATTTGATAATTTTTTTTTAATTTATTTTTTAATCGAACTCATGCATCATGTGACTTACAGAGGAAACTAGCAGACGTAATTATAAAAATGAACGTACTTGTGAGATACATGTTATTTGTTTATTTATGATTTTGATTTTACTTTCGTCAACAAACAATTTGATTTTATTAAATTATAAACAGAAGTTCTCTTATACGTCCATTAAAAATATTTCCAAAATATATATTCTAAAAACACACTCAAAATATATATTAAACATTTAATTGCTAAAAAGGACGTCAAACGTTAATAAAATACATTAAAAGATCTTAATAATTTGACATATTTCGATTGAATTTACTCAATCATCATCAGAAAAGCAAATAAACACAAAGATGGAAAATGACAATAAACTATTACAAATGAAATTTAAAAATAAATAAATAAAATAAATGTGTTTTTAGAATATATATTTTGGTAAAATTTGATTTTAATTTAAAAATGCATAAGCGTGACAATGGTCCGAGCGACGTTCACAGTGATTTTTCAAGTGTACGACAGCCTTTTTCAAGTATTTTTTTTTTATATTCAAGTGTAAATTCTATAAATAGGCGTTAATATTATAAAAATAGAGTCAAATATTTAAGTTTTATTGTAAATGTTTGCCACACGCATACATTTATTATCAAATAATTTAATTTAAGACATTTAAAATCTTGATCAGCGAATACTGTCCACCCTTTTTTTTTTAACTTACAGCCAATTTCCCTGATAGAAACGTTCACTGCTTCAAATGTTAAGTTCTAAAGATTATTCTTAAGAAAATGTATATAATTATGAGTTATTACTATCACAAAAGGAAACATTTTACAATAAAAATTGCTTGCTGAAATAAATTTTCGATATTCTTTTTAATTCTTCATTTCTTTTTTCAGTTTTTTTATATCTTTTATTGTTTTTTTAAGATTTTTGAAAGATACTGGACTAACTTTCCGCAATTGGGTCAACCGCCAATTTGCGTATTTACTGTATTGTTGGATGTTTTATTTTATATTTGAACGGGACTCTGGACGGTGAATTCGATTTCAAAAGATTACACGAAATTTGTACTTAGCGATTAGTAAATTTATGGTTTTCCATTATGAAGCAAGCGGACAAAAGAAAAGATTTACTATTATATATTGTTCATCTGCAGTTATTTTACCATCACTAAAAAAGCAATATTTGCAATGTACGAAAAAAGTTTGAAATGCAAATAGTGGCCAATGAAATAATACTTCTTTACTTATCATTTTAGCTTAGCTAAGAAAAAAGTACCTGGAATTCAGATAAAATTTCGATAATTATAAAGCAATTTCGGTTGACGCACAGACCTAGCCTCTAAACTTAGTGACAAATTAACGATTATGGTTTATTTAGGCAACAGACTGAAGAGTAATGTAATCTTGAAAATGACAAGCCTGTTTATTTATTGCTCCGTGTTATTATGCTCATTAGAGAAATGCAAAATAATCTTCAGTTCACCAGAAATTTTGTATAACTAACATTATTTATTATACTCAAGGAATTCTTTTGGTGAAAGATCTATAATTCAATCAACAGCAAGTTGACATTATTTAATGGAATGTAGTTTGGTGAGTAATTAACCTTGCTTTGTAACTAACTGTGGTACATTTGTAACCATATCGTTGTTAACACGTTTAATGTTTGACGTCAAACTTGGCTGTGGACCTGATTACGGAAGATGGAGAAGATTTTATTGAATGAAAACTACAGGTTTATTTTTCTATCAAAATCAGTTATCGAATTTTTTTTCCAGGTTAATAGTTACATGATTGCAACTGATATATCAAAAGAAACGACAGTAAAAATGATATTATTTTAATTTTATTCCGAAAATTCAGATTTGAAAATGTACTTTTATATGATTCACGTTTCTTTTAAATACGAAAGTTAAACACTGTTCATTGTGTGCAAATAATTTATTGCATTTTTGACTGCATTTACTCTGCTGGAATCCAGAAACTGTAGTAGACCTGACAGAAGAAGACGTATATTACGAAATATAATGTAACGTAGAGAGAGAAAATTATTATTTAAGCTACCAGAACCACACATAGCACTCAGCTGAGTAGCCCGGGGTTCAAGAACTAACAAACGAAAGTGAATAATCCGAAAGTTATTTAAGTTCAATGGTCATTCTTTGCAATCATTGCAATTCTCCCTGTTTTCTTTTTTTCTTCTTTTTTTGTAGTGTGGTGACCAGAGAACATTTTAATTTCTGATGGTCATAACAGCCACATTTCTTTCTCAAACTCTACTATAATGATCTACCATAAAACAGTTGCTTCTGAATAGCCCGAATTTTGATACATAAGATAACATAATAGCGAAATGGCGTTTGCATCGTAAAGTCCATATTACTTTAAAATACAAGCTCGAATTCACCATTTCGTTTGTTTCAAGGTTCATTGGGAAAATAGACAAGCGCAGCGGGTATAGCCTGCTACTTATGTGATATATATTATATATTTTAAATTGATTATATAATATTTTTTAAATTATGAACTATTCTTAATGTGCAAATTCATCATTTTATCTGTGTTCATAATAAACGAGTTCTACTGTCCTTTCAAATATACACATAAGAAATAAGAATTTGAATTCGTGAAAATTGTTGACCTTTTTGTTTTCAGGAAGGAATTACAACTTTTGCAATGGCTCAAGAACCATCAAATTTAGTTAGACTTTTGTATAAAATGATTCTGATTAGATTTTGATGTATAGCGTCCAACAGGCATCGATGGCATTTTATGATTTTCATTTTCCACGGCATTTATGAAATGGAATTGTACCAAATTTAATATCGAAGATGCTCTTTAGAAAAACTATGCTGATTTAATTTTAGCTTTGTTCACTCAACTGGGGCGTTTCTATGTCTGAGAAATGCTTCAAAATCGGGTCAATGTCGAACTAATGACATTTAGAAAGCGTGATTTGACGTATAATTAACTCCATTGTTGTAATCATTGATGTCAAATCTCATACACTTGACATTACATTGTTACCAGAACCACTCACTTCTGACATTCAACTTGAGAAATATTAATATCCCATTAAGAAATATTAGCCAGAACGCCATAGGTGTATCGCATTTTTCATTTTGTATAATTTTTTATCATCATTCTTCTTCATCATCATTGATCATCATTGATCATCGTTCATCATTGATCATCATTCATCATTTACCATTGATTCATCATTTATTATTCATCACTGATCATCATTGATCATTCTGATTTTTTTTGTATCATCATTCATTTTGTTTTCATTCTTCATTAAATGCTGCAAATTTTTAATTTGTGGGTATAATTACAATATGTGTGTTGATCGAATTTTAAAATTGAATGTGCAACAGGGGTCGTCATTGAGCTGTGTGTTTCTACTGATCGCTGTAATTACATCTTAAATTAAAACAGGAACAAAAAATCCTGCACAAGGCATAGAAATTGTAAAGCACTTTCCAACAATACCGTAAAATCATTAAGGAATTTTATTTTTTTCATACAATCAAAATAAGCTTACTACATAAGCAATTAAAAACCCATAATTCCGTAAAAATCGATTTTCAGCAGTTGCTGTCCACATTCGCACGTATATGAATTCTATCATGGTGCCCGATATATGATCCATAGAATTTATGCATGATAATATTAAAATATTAAAAAAAGGCAAGGCTGGATCGAAATTGACTGTATATTGAGTTACATATTTACAACAACTGAATAAAAAAATAGAACATTTCATGTATTTATAAACTTAGAAAGGCTTTTGACAAAAAAGTGGCGGACCTGGCAGAAAGTTAGCTGAAAGAACCAATCATTGCTAAGTAAACAAAATTGTATGAAACTGAAAATGGAATTAATAACAATTCAGTGTAATGCTATGATTAAAATATTCTAACAATACGTATCACTTAATATACTAAAATTTACATAAAATTAAAGACGCATACGCTGTAAAGAGAAATGTCTGAAATTAAGATAATTGTATGTCTGAAACGGATGTCTCAGAAAGAACGCACTCTAAAATGTCTTATTTTTTACAACACTTTCTTGTATCTGAATTTCAGACCTTGAAACTAGTGATGGGCGATAACGAGATGTTTTTCTCGATTTTCTCGATTGTATGGACATCTCGATATCTTTCGATTGTGTAAATTTTTTCTCGATGACTCCAGTTTTCCAATTGCTTTTATACATCATATATTATACATTATATACGTCATACATTTATCAAGAATCGTCTGCGGGTGAACTGGAATGAGTCGGCGTTAATAAAGACTAGGTGACTTCGCCCGCTAGTGGGCCCTCCTTTAATCGGGGCCCCTAAGTTATACGTAATCTTGTAATATGAAATCACGAACAGGTTACCCGCTATATACGACACCGTATAGCAGGCGTGGTGTGCACGCAGTACAAAATCTTGTAAAAAAAATATAATCTCGAAACGAACGAACCTCGGACCAGATCTCTTGGGAGAGGGGGTCAAAGTGAGCGGAGGGACACAGTAGCTGCATAATATGAATAAGTCGTCACAGGTCTTTAGGCCTTTCGAACCATATGTCACATGAGTGGTCCTTCCCGTGGGGGAAAAGAGGGGGGAGGGGTGCGGGAGGTGGATAACATGAGTAAGTGGTCATAGGCCTTTCCAACAATATGTCACATGAGGGGTCTCGGCTGAATTTAGAAAAGTGTCCCCCATGGGGGAAAAGTTGGGGGCGGTCACCGGAAGTGCAGAACATCAATAAGTAGTCACAGACCTTTCCAACAATATCTCACATGTGGGGTCTTGGCTAAATTTGAAAAAGTGTCTTCCAGGGGGCAAAGTGGGGGGACGGACACCGGAGGAGCATAACATCAATAAGTAGTCACAGACCTTTCCAACGATATCTCACTTGTGAGGTCTTGGCTATATTTTTGGAAAAGTGTCTCCCGCGGATGGGGGGGGGCAAAGTGGGGGGAGGCGGACACCGGACGAGCATAACATCAATAAGTAGTCACAAACCTTTCCAACGATATCTCACAGGAGCTGCTAAATTTGAAAAAGTGTCCCCCGGGGGGGGCAAAGTGGGGGGGGGGACTGTCACCGGAGGAGCATAACATCAATAAGTAGTCACAGACCTTTCCAACGATATCCCACACGAGGGGTCTTGGCTAAATTTTGAAAAGTGCCTCCCGGGGGGGGAAGTGGGGGGGGGACGAACACCGTAGGTGCATAACATAACATCAATAAGTAATTACAGACCTTTCCAAAGATATCTCACATGAGGGGTCTTGGCTAAATTTGAAAAAGTGTCCTTCGGGGAGGGGCAAAGTGGGGGGGATGTCACCGGAGGTGCACAACATCAATAAGTAGTCACAGACCTTTCCAACGATATCTCACATGAGGGGCCTTTGCTAAATTTGGGAAAAGTGCCCCCCGGGGGGGCAAAGTGGTTGGGATGGACACCATAGGTGCATAACATCAATGAGTAGTCACAGACCTTTCCAACGATATCTCACATGAAGGGTCTTTGCTAAATTTGGAAAAATGTCCCCCAGGGGGGAATTGGGGGGGGACTGTCACCGGAGGTGCATAACATCAATAAGTAGTCACTGACCTTTCCAATGATATCTCACATGAAAGGCCTTGGCTATATTTGGAAAAGTGTCCCCCCGGGGGGCAAAGTGGGGGGGACGGCCACCGGAAGTGCATAACATCAATAAGTAGACACAAACCTTTCCAACGATATGTCACATGAGGGGTCTTGGCTAAATTTAGAAAAGTGTCCTGAAATTTCATATATTATAAATAATATTTATCGGAGGGCTCCATAAAAAAATCCGATCTAAAATGATAAAAACGGAAAAACTACCCCCCGCAGTGGGAGCCAAATTGGGGAGGGGAGAAAGAAAGTCTCATAATATGAAAGAGTCATTCGAGAGGTTTCCGATAACATATCACATGACCGGTCCAAAAAAAGTTTGAAAATTGCTCCCCCCCCCACCTGGGGCCCACTCTTTCGCCCCGGAATTTACGCAGCCCCCACTTTAAAATTTTTATGTTCAATAAATAATATTTACCGGAAGACATCTAAAAGGATATTTAAATTTATTATAGAAATCGGCTACGGTTTTAATAATTTGTTCGCCCCCTCCCCACCCCCTGAATTTCACCTTCGGGGGAAGAAATGTTCATAATATGAAAGAGTTGTCAAAGGGCTTTTCGATAATATGTCACAGGAAGAGTTCGGTAATTTTTTTTAAATTGCGCCCCGCCCACTCTCACGTCCTCGGAATTCACCCGACCCACCTTCCTCTTTGAAATCTTTATATTTAATAAATAATATTTATCAGAGGGCTCCGGGTATGTGGCAGGGCTAAAATAAGAAAAACATTGAAAATTAAAGCTTCATTTCACAGATCATTGTCATGCTTATTTCTCTGTCCAGCTCACCCCTCGATATCTCATCTCGGCCCTTCTTGGCCGAGCGTGAAATGACAATCATCGAGAGTAACATTTCGAGGAAGGACGAAAACTGATTTCTCATTCTCGACAATGTCATATGAAATGTTGAACAGAGACCGAGAGCGAGAAACAAGAATGGCAATGGGAAGCGATGAGTTACAATCTGTGAGATATCTCGAAGCAAGCGAGAGCGAGAGGTTTGCCCTCCTCGAGGTAAACGAGGAGAGAAGAGCAGCAGAAAATATATCTCGAAGTGCGATACAGAAGTCGAGAGAAAGGAAGCTTTCAGAAGAGTCAAACTTACCGCGCTTCTGGTGTAAGTCATGATTTCCCAAAGGAGTACATGTTCTTTTCCATTCGCTTTTGTTATTAACCGATATTGGTTAGGAGGCATAGTGGTTTAAGTTATCAGTTCGGGTTTCAGTTGTTGATATAGAAGTTTTCTAGTGAATTTGGCGGCGCCAGTTTGTCTTTGATTTTCAATGTTTCTCTTATTTTAGCCCTCCTAAGCTGTCCCATATCTCTTAATATTAGAATGCTATTGTTAAAACAAAACTGCACTGCAATTATGTGTTTTCAAGATTTTAAGTGTCGCCTCAGGAAAGAGGATTTTTCAAAATTATTTTACCCCACTCATGTAACATATTAAAATAAGGGTAATCTCATAACCTTTCTAAATCTACCTTCCTTTTGTCAATCCGCCGTTAATTTTAGACCCCTGGGCTTAAAATGCTCTAAAGGAATATACTTAGCAGCGGTTTTTTTCGTACTGTGGTACGGTATCTTGCACTCATAGGAAAATTATAAGACTAACATCAAATTGTGTCTAAAATCGAATAAAAAATATGGACATATGTTTCTTAATTTTAACTCCCTTCTTCGCCTCAAGAGGGCGCTTTTAAGTTTTGTTTCTTCAAACGTTTAGTATACTGTTTGTCCAAAAATTATAAAATTCACAAAATAAAGTCTTTTCACTCTCCCCTATCTTCTCGTATCAATTTTATTTTTACTACCACCAGGGGACGCCGCCCAGTGAAACATTTTACTTTTAGCCTCAGGCTATTGGTATTTTTCATCTGTTCTTCATAATGTTTTGTCTCATTGTTTTTCTTCATTGTAGATACTATTCTCCAAGTTCTTGACCCATTCTGACTACTTGGGCACTCATTCTGGAGCAGCTGTGGCCCATCGGGCCCCTCTTCATTTGTCTGGCTCTAATCACACGCTTCACTTATTCTTTTACCATTTTTCTTTTCTTCAATTTTTTTCTTATTCAATGGTTTAGTTTTTTTTTTTATCATTCTCAACTTCCCCTAGTCCTCTCTTACATGAAGTTAACTTTCATCCTTGGTCTGCCCTGTCAGTTTGGGGCCTAATGCCCCTTTTTTGGGTGGGGGGGGGGGGCGTTTCTTCTACCTTTTCCAGACCCATCATCTAATACCACGTTGGTAAGGATTGGAAAATTAAAATTATCCAAAATACCAAAAATGAAGTCCATTGATGTTTTATTTTAGTTATAGAATTCCCTATTAGCGGATATATTTGTCTGTTTACTTTTCTATTTTTCGATAACACTCCTTTGTTTTCGATAAACGGAGAAATTCAACAGCATTAGACACACTTTAGACATTTAGGGAACTTTCACTTGTATCAAACCTTCTGCCTTTATCGAAAAGAAAAAAATGCTAATCGATTCTAGCTAATGCGCCTAAAATAAAAAATGAGCTAGTAAATGTGTTAGAAACTAGCTACTTTTGATTTTGATACAGACTTGAAGAGTCATGTTGGAATCCCTAGGCACTGGAAAACAATTTCCGTGTTAGACAGGTTCCCTCTTAGCAGTTATATTTGTCTGGTTGCCCTTATGTTTCTCGATAAACGGAGAAATTCCACAGCATTAGACACACTTTAGACATTTAGGGAACTTTAACTTATATCAAACCTTCTGCCTTTATCGAAAAGAAGAAAATACTAATCGATTGAGCTAGTAAATGTGTCAGCAACTAGATACTTTGGATTTCGATACAGACTTGAAGAATCATGTTGGAATCGCTAGGCACTGGAAAACAATTTCCGTGTTTGTCAGGTTCCCTCTCAGTAGTTATATATGTCTGGTTATCCTTACGTTTTTTGATAAAGCTGTCTTGTTTTCGATAAACGGAGAAATTCCACAGCATTTGATACACTTTAGACATTTAGGGAATTTTAATTTGTATCAAACCTACTGCCTTTATCGAAAAGAAGAAAATGCTAATCGATTCTAGCTAATGCGTCTAAAATAAAAAATGAGTTTTTAAATGTGTCATAAAGTAGCTACTTTGGATTTCGATACAGACTTAAAGAGTCATGTTGGAATCGCTAGGTACTGGAAAACAGTTTCGGTGTTAGGCAGGTTCCCTCTTGGCAGGTATCTTTATCTTACTATCCTTACGTTTTTCGAAAAAAACTTTTGTTTTCGATCAATGGAGAAATTCCACAGTATTTGACATTTAGGGGAACTTTAAACTGTATCAAACTTTTTGGAGTTATCTAAAAAGTAGAAAGGTTATTTGATTCATCAAATGCGCCATAGTTACGCGATTTGGACATGGCAGTTTCATAAAGAAGAAAGGGGAATTTATTCCAATGCAAAGAAAATCATTTTAAAATACTGAAATTCAAATGAGATATCTTTATAAATTTCTTCCATAAGATTAGCATTAGCGAGCAAGTCTTTTCAATTGACTGAAGTAACCCCTTAAGTCTAAATCAGGAGAAAATAATTACGATAGCAGAATTATCGAGCAAACCCTATCACTACTATGAAAATTTCGGCCAGAATAATATCTAAGTTTTCCATCAATTGTTTTTAGCTCTCTCTCGTTATAATCGATTTTAAAACATCTCGATTGTAGATTCTAGGAATTAATCGATGGCTGTATCGATTGTGATTTTTTACGATCACGATTTTTCTCGATTGTCGAATTTTCAAGAATCGCCCATCACTACTTGAAACGTCTGAATTAAGTCCAATTTTTTATGGTATTTTTCGGTAAGAAGCAATATTTGACTGTTTTTTTTTAGCATAATACGAAAGTATTTGATTAAAAATGTTTGACTAAAAAGCAGGCTTATGTATCTTCCAGATGCCCCACACTGTTAAAAATTTCTGTAAAATCACAGAAAAAAAATCGAGACACTCTGTAAATTTACACTAGTTCTTGGTTAAATGCATTCGATCGAGTTTCTCGGTCAAGACTCCCTGTAAATTTACACCAGTTCTTGGTTAAATGCATTCGATCGAGTTTCTCGGTCAAGAAAGACTCTCTGTAAATTTACGCCAGTTCTCGGTTAAATGCATTCGATTGAGTTTCTCGGTCAAGACTCTGTAAATTTACACCAGTTTTCGGTTAAATGCATTCGATTGAGTTTCTCGGTCAAGACTCTCTGTAAATTTACACTAGTTCTCGGTTAAATACGTTTGATTGAGTTTTTCGTCATCGATTTACAGACATTTCCCTTATCTTGTATCTAATTTCCTGTAGGGATTTCTATGTTTTTATTTAAAAATATTTTCAGCTTTGTTAAAACTTGTAATTCAAATACACACGGTTAAAATTCTTTTGCAATTTTATTAGAATTATTAAAGAAAAAAAATTAGTTTCAATTTTTTTATTTGTTTTTTCATTCATTCATTTAGTTAGAATCATAATACATTTAAATACATTGCTTTTATAAGAATTGTGATATAACCTTAAAAGTAATTTTGGTTAATTAATCTGATTATTTTTGTATATATTTTACAAAAAATGTTATAATTATCAATATATTTAACCAGTTTTAATGAAAAAATACACCTAAATTTCACGTTATTATTATTTAAAAATTCCAGGATATCTTCAGACATTAAAGAAGATAATTATTGAGAAGAAGCAATTTCTTGATAAATAATTCAGTAAATAAAGGATTAAAAAATTAAATTTGATTAAAAAAATAATAGGTATTATGTTTCGGTCCAACCTAAATTAAAATAAACCGTTTAAGAAATTTTCTAACGAATATATTTGAAGCGAAATCTTTGAAAAGCACAAGTACAATAGATTTTTCCCCGCTTTATTATAAAGGACATCCTTTATGCACCGCAGTAACAGCTCCTTGGCGCAGTCAGTATGATGTTTTTCTCCTGTCCAGAGGTCTCGGGTTCAAACCCCAAGCCGGCCAGAAGTAAGTTGTGTAAAAAAATTAAATGGCACAGCAGTTCAAATTTGCTTGAATACCTCTAATACTTCGAAGCTCTAAAATTCGCTGATTTCAAAAACTAAGTTAAATTATTTTAATTAAAAAAATAAATTGATTTAGTTAGTCTTGCGTATTTTTAACGATGTTAATTTACAGAGTCTTGTGTATTTTTAACGATGTTAATTTACAGAGTCTTGTGTAAATTTACCAAATAACTTCTCTGTTATTTAACAGAATCTCTGTTTTTCTAATCTCTGTAATTTTACATAAGACTTAAGATAATGGATTACCCGCAGATTCTCTGTAATTTCACAGGAAAATTTTTAACAGTGCAGATAGCATGCACATTAGCAACAAGTTTGATTTTTTTTCTGATATTATCTTGCCGTGACAAATTTGACTTGACAAATTCGCAGCGAATCTCCCGCAAAGTAGGCCATCACCCACTTGCATGAGTAGTTTGTTGTGAAACTGGTGTAAGACTGTCTTTAATTCACGAAAGTGATAAAAGCAAAACATCCCTCTGTTGAGAGAATAGACAATCAGCACATGCGCAGAAATTGCAAAAACTGGGTGCTATTCAAAGGAAAGACACACACATCATCTTTACCGTTATGGAATCTCATTTGCATTGGTTGGCTAAGTTAAGGAACCCAGAAAAAGGTATTTATAATTTTAACTGTTCAAATGTTGTTATATTTTGTATAGAAACAATTATCTGTAATCCACAACTTATTTCATATAAAAACTCTTACAAATTAAAAAGTTTTGTTAATTTACTAAGTTATATTTATGTCTTCGGCCATTTTAAATTGATATTGCAAATTTTAATTTTTAAATGAATATTTCTCAATATTATTGGATTTTTCTAAAATATCGTTTTAATTGATATTTATTTGTTTATTTATTTTATTTTTGCCCTTACACAAATTTTATTCAGTTGGCATCGCTTTTTAAAATGCTTTACTTGTCAAATTCAAAAAAGACGCTAATTTAAAAGTACAAATATCATCTTTATTTGTTAAGGGTGATAAAAATGATGCATGAGCTTTCTGACTTTGCGTATACATCAGCGCGTATGTAGCAATAGACCTGAAGGGGTTAAACATGTAGTGTGGCATGATGAGATTACTACTTTGCAATAAATTCGCAGCATCTTTGACAAGACAAAGCTAAATTTTCTACTCGCCTGCAAAGAGTTTGCAGTACTTTAATCACGACAGAACTAAACTTTCTACTTGTTTGCCGTTAATTTGTAATAAATTTGATACAGTAAGAAATTAACTTGCACGGCAAGTTAGCTGCGACTTCTGAGATAGCATTTTTAATTTTCAGAAAATTTGCAGCAGTCTTGCTTTGAAAACCTGCAAAGTTGCCGCAAGCTCAGCATGACAAGACTGAAAGTTCATAACAAGACTGCAGCAAGATAACGCAATCGCCAAAGTCACCACACTTAGAACTTGCAGCTAACTTGTCGCGCAAGTTAAATTCGTTCTGTATCAAATTTATTGCAAATTAACGGCAAACAAGTAATGAAAAATACTGCAAAGTTGTAATTTTTCCACGCCCCACTATCTGTTTACAACTGTTAAGTTTAACCCCTTCGGAGGGGTCCATAGACCTGATCATGTCTAGTGATGCGTACACACCGTCAGACGGTGCATGCATCGTTTTCATCACCATAAACAGGTTAAGGTAATATTCATACTTTTCAATATGAGCTTTTTTTGTTATTTGATAAATATAGCGTTTAGACAAAGCGGTGCCAACCGAATAAAATTTCTGCAATTTCTGGGTATGTGCTGATTGTCGATTCTGTCAACAGAGGGGTTTTTTGCTTTCGTCACTTTCGTGAATTAAATACAGTCCTGACATCAGTTTCACAACAAACTACTCATGCAAGTAGGGGATGGTATACCTTGCGGGAAATTTGCTGTGAATTTCTCAATTCAAATTTGTCACGGCAAGATAATGTCAGAAAAAGTCAAACTTGCTGCTAATGTTCATGTTATCTGGGTTCAAAGTGTGGTGACTTCGGCGTTTGTGTTATCTTGCTGCAGTCTTGTTATAAACTTTCAGTCATGTCATGCTAATCTTGCTGCTACTTGGCAGGTTTGAAAAGCAAGATCGCTGCAAATTTTCTGCAAACTAAAATTGCTATGTGGAGCAGGACATTGGCAAACCGTTGAAACATGGGGGAAATATGCCGTGACACCTGCCCCCCCCCTGATTTAACGACCACCAAATAGTGTATTAAATTAAATTGGACATTTTAAATCTTTTCCAACATTGTACAGATTATAACTAATATCCGCTACTGAGAAAATTTATTGTACGTATTCATTTATATGTACATTCTAAAGCATACAAAATTTAAATTTAATTTTTTGTGGCAATATAGAAAGGACCAGCGGTTTGCATTTATGCACCCGCTCTCTCTATATATACAGCCATAAAAAATTAAACGCATTTGATGAATTTAATATACATGATCATATGAACACATATTTAAATAAGTAGTACATCGTCTGTATTGAACTTCATCCTACTCTAAAAGTATAAAACATTGGTTATAATCAGTACAAGATCGAAATAAATTTAAAATATTTTTGCAAAAAAGTATGCATTCTCTGATACGCTCTTCGTATATGAATATTTACACTAGGCACCACTGCCGAATTGTTAAAGTAATTTGCTGTGACTCCCTTGTTACAAGCTCCTAATATTTGGTGGTGCGAACCCTATTGTGTAATAGTTAAAGAAATAATCTCTATAATGAAGTCCTAAATTAATTTTCACTCAAAAATCTTAAGCATGAAATACATCGCCGACTTAATTCATCGTGCACATTATTGCAACACTTTTCTTTTGTGTGTGACATAGTAAATGAGAATATTTCAGCCGACTGATTTTTCCCAATTCTACACAAAATTAGCTATTTGTACAGTCATGGGAAAAAAAGGTAAACACCCCCTACTAACACCTCAACAAATTATCATAGAAGAAAGTTACCGGTACCGAACGATTGGAAATAAAGTCTACTTTTAAATTATGTATATGAAATTTGGTTAGGTGGCATCTATATATTAAAACGAACCCAACTTCATTTTTTTCAATAGCAATTTCAGCCGACTGATTTTTCACAATTTTACACAAAATTAGCTATTTGTACAGTCGTGGGGAAAAAAGCAAATACCCCTACTAACTTCTCAACAAATTATCATGATGCAATGCAACATATTTCAAATCTTCGGTTCAAACTATGCCTAGACACCAAATTTCAAGTCATTTGAATGATAAGTTTTTGAATTATAAACAATCAAAATTTAGTGCATCTCACGTTAAATTACATTTTGATATTTTTATTAATATCTCCTGAAATTATACTCCTAATGTGCTAATTTTTTGTGTAGCAGTAATACTACAATACCCAAACATAAATACGTTGAATTTGCAATTTTTATAATTTTATGATATGAATTATGAAATTAATATTACAAAAAATTATGAATTGCAACCTACAATTTTTCTAATGGATTTAGATTTATTAAGTCCTGCTTTATGGAAATCCAAAATTTCACGTTTTTCTTCCAAGTAGTTTTCGAATTATTCTTAAAAAAACGGCAAAAGGATGGTTTAAGTTTCGTCTGTGATAGAAGTGACTAGATATTTTGAAACTTCTTATGCTATCCTGTAATCTAGCTGTCTTCAATAACTGCTTGAGTGGCGCTTAAGATGCCTTAATGAAGAAAGGGCTCTCTCGGTCAACAATCCAGTACCGAACTTCAATTTGGAGGCAGACCCTAAAATACGCTCGTTTTAAATTAATTAATTTCTCGGTAACTTATTGTACGAATTGCATAAAAATTTATTTTTAGGCTAATTGAAGGGTGTAGAGTTCATTTATGCTGTCAGAATTGTGTACTGCTATTGAAAAAAACAAAGTTATAGTTCGTTTTAATATGTAAATGCCCCCCTAAGCAAATTTTATATACGTCATTTAAAAGTAGACTTTATTACGAATCGTGTGGTACAATAACTTCCTTCTACGATAATTTTTTGCAGAGTTAGTAAGGGGTGTTTACTTTTTTCCCCCCACGACTTTACTTTCTGAGCATTTTGAAGAATGAAACAATTAAAAAAATATTTTTTCTTAACAATTTTTAAAGCATCATCAAAATAAAATTGATATAAAAATAATATTGATAAATTAAATAAAATGTAATTATTATTTTCTTGTACCTTGCAGCTCATTTTATTAAGTACTAGCTAATCCCCCCGGCGTTTCCTGGTCCTGTGATAATAATCTTAAATGAACCTTACATCGGGGCCGTGCCGCGATTCATTTGAAGATTTTCCAAAAAACGAACCTCGAACCAAACGAATCTCCGGATCCGTTCCTTGCTGCTTCCAACACCGTATAGACCCCCTGCATTGACGTCACGTTGCTATTAGCAACGACTGATACTATAGCTTCTGGAGCACACACGTGGAGCACAGAACTCCCCGTTTGCCGTTAAAAGCACGTGTTATCTTTCTCTTTAATTTTGAGCTTCCTTATTTTAATTATTATATGCAAATAAGTCTAAAAAATTAAATGGAGAGCATCAAATTCGCCTTATATTTGGGCGCCATAGGAAGCGATTTCAGGCATGTGACGTCATGTGCAACCCGTCTATAGCAGGCGTAGTTCCACTCTCCAACTTAGGGGGCGCAATATGTTCTATACGAACATCCGGTACATTCCCCTGCTGTCTGCCGCACCTTACAGCAGGCGTGCTACACACATGCTGCAAAATCAATTAGTTCTGCTTTCTACCGCCAGAGGGCGCCCTCTGTTCTAAACAAACCTTTCTCCAAACGAAACTCCTTTACCCCATCTATCTGGAGATATATTAGCTCAGTGGTGAGAACTCAAATAAGAGAAAAACCCTAGGGGAAGAGGGGCAGAAGTACATATGAAACAGTTGTCAAAGGGCTATCTAATGATATATCACATGAAGGGGTCGGAAAAAGATACGAAAGTGTCCCCTCGGTGGAAACTAAGCACCTCATGATTTGGGGGAGGGGCGAGAACAGAAACTGCCGCCTTGCACCGGGTTATTCCTTTGGTCAAGTTTTCAAGAAGGTGCGATATAAGGGGCTCGGGTAATTTGGGACCAATTTACATAACCAATGATTTTAATGTTTCACTGAATGATACCTGTATTGAAGTAAAAAGTTATTGACGCAGATTCAATATAATTTTCTTTGTGGTTAAAGCCTACCCTGACGGGAAATTGCGTAACTTAATTTAGATAAAGTTATTTTTAGTTTTTAAATAAGTTTTCAGAATTCTTCTGCTACGGTGAAATTTATGTTTTGAAAAAATGTTTCACGTGATAGGATTTTTTTTTACACTTTTAGCGCCCCTGTGAGGGGAGGGGGGGTATCGGATAACTAAAATTTTTAAAAAGGAATTTTCTTTAATATTTTCTTATATGGAAACCATATTCTAAATTAAAATTAGTCAATACAGTTTTTTTTTCGTTTTTATGCCTCCTGGTCGGAAATAGGATAATTAAATGAAAATAAAATTGATTTTTATTTCAATTCCTACTTAGCTCACACTCTCCCTATATTTATTTATTTATATATTTATATATTTATCTGCATTTATATATTTATCTGCATTTATCATTATCTGTATTTATAAACATTGCTGGATCAAGAGGTTACGTAAATGGTATCTGCCTTCCCAGATCTGATACAGATCCCACGGGATATGCCAAAGTCATAGGATGGGGTCACACATTTGAAGGTAAATTACTTTAAATTGTTGTCATGAAGCAGTATAGATACAGTTATACGATTTAGCGCTATAAGAGTCTTTTTCATTCAATTCCTACTATTAGTTCACACTCTCCCTATATTTATTTATATATCTTGTTCAAATTTTCAATCGTTAATAAAATACTCATTATTCATCATATCAAGTTGAAATAATTTTTTTTTAAACTTGTACTGGATGACAATTGATGTTAATACAGTTTTTTCAAATATTAATTAATTAATTAAATTTTAATTAATTAATTTTAGTTTTGCATGGGAAACAAAATGGCGGCCATTGGCTGTTGAAGATCAATTAAAGTATTTTCAATAAGGGATTACCATAGGGGGGACCCTGTTCTGTCGCCAAATACCGCCAAGTTTGTCGCCAACTTGGCGATATATCGCCAAATGTGGCGACCAAAATGAGTCGCCAAAAGTGACGCCAACTTGGCGATATCTGTAATATTTCGCCAAATTCCCATAGAGTTCCATTGTAAACCTACTTGCTTATAGAAAATCAACAAATTGAGATATTTTAATGCAACAAAAACTAATATTAGCTTAAGGGATTATATTAAATTTTTCTTTGATGGCCTAAGTAGGAATTGACTTTAAAAACAAAATTTTTATATTACTTGTTTTTTAAATAAACCTTCCTAATAAGTTTTTGCTGTGCCAGTTTTATGTTTTGATAAATAAGTAAAAGAAAATACAAGATACATTTTACTGCATTTGAAAAAAAATTAAATATTTTTTTTCAAATGTTCTCTTATGTGGCAACGATACTCGAAATTAAAATCAGGCAAGGAAATTTAAAGGTATATATAAATATTATACAGACATACATACAATAATACAATAAACCCAACTGGAGTGAAAAATTAGCCAGAGCCAGGAATCGAACCCGGGACCACAGTATACAAGACTGCTGCTCTAACCACTGAGCTACTCCGGCCGATGCCTGAGTCTGCAATTTCTCACTAATAAACCATGTTGGGGAAGTCATCAGCCATCTATCGACAGCCTTGGATGACAGGACAACGATGAATAGATTTTACTATTACATCGATCTACGATAATTATAATAAAGCACTCATACTACAATATATATTAAAACACACATACACACATAAATAACGCCTGCATTCAACAGTTAAAGGTATATATAAATATTATACAGACATACATACAATAAATACAATAAACCCAACTGGAGTGAAAAATTAGCCAGAGCCAGGAATCGAACCCGGGACCAGTTGGGTTTATTGTATTTATTCTGTGTATGTCTGTATAATATTTATATATACCTTTAACTGTTGAATGCAGGCGTTATTTATGTGTGTATGTGTGTTTTAATATATATTGTAGTATGAGTGTTTTATTATAATTATCGTAGATCGATGTAATAGTAAAATCTATTCATCGTTGTCCTGTCATCCAAGGCTGTCGATAGATGGCTGATGACTTAATAATAACCCCAACATGGTTTATTAGTGAGAAATTGCAGACTCGGGCATCGGCCGGAGTAGCTCAGTGGTTAGAGCAGCAATCTTGTATACTGTGGTCCCGGGTTCGATTCCTGGCTCTGGCTAATTTTTCACTCCAGTTGGGTTTATTGTATTTATTGTATGTATGTCTGTATAATATTTATATATACCTTTAACTGTTGAATGCAGGCGTTATTTATGTGTGTATGTGTGTTTTAATATATACTGTAGTATGAGTGTTTTATTATAATTATCGTAGATCGATGTAATAGTAAAATCTATTCATCGTTGTCCTGTCATCCAAGGCTGTCGATAGATGGCTGATGACTTCCCCAACATGGCTTATTAGTGAGAAATTGCAGACTCAGGCATCGGCCGGAGTAACCCAGTGGTTAGAGCAGCAGTCTTGTATACTGTGGTCCCGGGTTCGATTCCTGGCTCTGGCTAATTTTTCACTCCAGTTGGGTTTATTGTATTTATTGTATGTATGTCTGTATAATATTTATATATACCTTTAACTGTTGAATGCAGGCGTTATTTATGTGTGTATGTGTGTTTTAATATATATTGTAGTATGAGTGTTTTATTATAATTATCGTAGATCGATGTAATAGTAAAATCTATTCATCGTTGTCCTGTCATCCAAGGCTGTCGATAGATGGCTGATGACTTCCCCAACATGGTTTATTAGTGAGAAATTGCAGACTCAGACATCGGCCGGAGTAGCTCAGTGGTTAGAGCAGCAGTCTTGTATACTGTGGTCCCGGGTTCGATTCCTGGCTCTGGCTAATTTTTCACTCCAGTTGGGTTTATTGTATTTATTGTATGTATGTCTGTATAATATTTATATATACCTTTAACTGTTGAATGCAGGCGTTATTTATGTGTGTATGTGTGTTTTAATATATATTGTAGTATGAGTGTTTTATTATAAGGAAATTTAAACTCGATCATTGCGTACGTAACATATAAAATGGCGTGTTCATTTGGTCAAAAACCATCGAAAAAACGTAGCCGGATTTAACCACGTGGCTTATCACAAACTCAGCCCAAATTATCATCGAATAAGCAGATTTTTACTCTACCCAGATGGTCAGAGTTTTGGTTCAATACATTGCAGGATTGGTCAGAATTTTGATCGTAGATTGCATTGCAACGCCTTCTTGTCATTACCTTCCCACACTGTAAGCAAATGAATATGCCTTCATTATATTTTTATGCTACGACCCAACTTTCTTTAAGGTTGTTCTCAAATCCAAACGACAACATTATGACATAAGTTTTAATTTATTTTTGTTCGGAAATGCATGAAACTAGCAGATGTTGTTGTTCAGGTCAATAGTGTCGAGGTGGGCGTTTTGAACCGAATTTCCGTGCGAAAGAAGAATAACCACACAAGAAATGGCAAAATACGTCTTTGTCACGTGATCAAAATCGCTTATAACTCAATAGGTAAGCTATTGATCAAAAAATGGAAAACACATTTCGATTCCAAATCGCTTCCATAGTCAGGCCTTCTAATTTTATATCTTTCCGTTAAAAAATGAATTTGCAGATGTGTCAAAACTTTTTGCACTTGTTGAGCATTTGTTGTTGTTGTTTTTGCACTTGAGAACAGCCTTAAGGCCGTTCTCAGATCCTCCGCTCAACAATGCAAATATTTCTGACACTTGTTTGGATTCATTTTTAAAGGTCAAGGCATAAAATTGGTAGGCCTGATTATTTAAGCGATTTGGAATCAAAGTGAGTTTTCCATTTTTTAAATATATAAATGAATTACTATCGAGTTATAAGGAAATTAGATCACGTGCCAACCGCTTTTTTTCCTCTCATGCGGTACCGCGTCCGGAAGTTCGGTTCAAAACGCCAACTTTGACAGTATTTTTTGAAAGATCTTCTGCCTTCACCAAAAACGAAAAACTCCTTTTGATGCCATAGTTTTTAAATAACAACACTTGCCAATTTCAGGCGTTTCCGAACAAAGAATAATTCAGGAATGTGTCAGGAAGTAGCCCTTTGGATTTGAGAACAGTCTTAATGCGGATAACGATACCTACTCACAAATATACTGACTAAACTTAAATAAAAATTTTTTTTCTAATATTTCATGACGGCCGTATTCAAGATGAAAATGTGTAGTACTGATTCAATACGATTTTTTTGTATTTGTAGCACCGCCTGGGAGATAATGGGTCAACCAAATTTAACAAAAAGCGATTTTTTTTGTGTTTCATAGTATGACAGCTACACTGAAGTTAAATATTGTTGCACAGATGCAACACAAATTTCATTTGGGTTTATAAAGCTCTCTGGCGGAAAATAGGGTAACTGTATTTTGAAATTATTTTTATGGGTTTTTTAATAAATCATTAGAATAAGCTTCTGCCATGGTCAAATTTATGTGTAATAAATTTTTTCACATGATAGTATTTTACATTGGTAGTGCTTCTGATGCGATTTATTTCGAATTCATTTGAGTGGAATCTAAGTTTTTGTGGTGTTTTAAGTATCATATTTTGGAATTTGATTTTCATTTTAAATGTTCAATTGGTTTAAATTATTTGTTACAAAATAACGGACTGAATGGAATATCTTAATATCCGTCCCTTCTCGGGCTTAAACCATGTAGGAAATAAAGTGTCTTGTTTTTAAATTTGTTCTGCAAATTAGATTTCTGTTTAATATGTATTTAATTATAGCTGAAAAGGGAAAAATGTTACATTTATTTTATTTTTCATGTTTTAATTCATAATCGTTAATGTTTGTTATATTATTTGTTTTTTATTTCTTTTGTAATATAAAATTTTCAGCCCAACTTTTTTAAGTACGATCACAGAAGTAATCGAGCGAAAAATGAAGCAAAACAAAAGTACAGACCAGCTCCAAGTATTGGAAGATGTTTGCAGCATTTTATTCAAATCCAGTTTTAGGAAAAAGGTGCCAAGGAACCCCTTTCCAGCAAATGATCTGGTAACAACAGCGTTCGGCCAGGAAGAAAATGCCATCAGATTGCAAATGGCGGCTGCATTTAGATTAATGGACGGTTCAGGATGGTCATCAAATCTATTTTGTCCGGCTACCGTAAGTAAAATATCAAAGATTGAATAATTTGTAAACTATTATAAAAATAATTTATACCTTCAATTTTGTGATATTATATTATTATTTCAAATGAAAATCAAATTTCAAAGTAATTGCTTAAGAGGCGCAAAAGCCAACACAGTGATTTTTCTCTGGAATAATTTCCATGTATTAATATTATATTATTATTTTTAACTAGCCACCCTTGGCGACCAGTTTGGTCTCTCTTAAACATATGCTAAGCATTGTATCACGTTACTTTTATACATAATTTAATTTACTTGCTTAATCCTTCGCTAAATCCGAAGATTCTGATACAGAAATCCTGAAATCGGGATTTTTATGTTAGCCGGGCGCAGTTGATTAATTAATCTTCAACCATTGTTCCCGTCGTATTTTTTAGTATTTCATTTAAAATATAGTACTTTCACTCATTGTATTTAAAATGTATAACTTTTAAAACTGAAATTAATTTAAAACTGAAATATTTAAAATTTATGACTCGCAATTATTGCTTAAAAAAAGAAAAAAGAAAAGTAAATGATACCATAAACCATGACATTTAATTTCAACATCAAAACTTTGTTTTAATTTACCACGTGAAAAACTGTTTATGGCAGTCGCATGAAATGGACTATTATAATACTGATGACATGGTATTTACAATATTTGGCGGTTCATCACCTGCTCCCGGCTGACATTAAATTATCAAATTGGCCGCTTGGCATACAAAAAGTGAAGCGGTCAACCCGGGACTGTTGATGACAGTCACATGATTTGGCTTTTATTATATAGATGCAATGAAGTGAAGTAACCACAACTCACCTTTCTATTGACATTTTTGCAGCCATTAAAAGAGTTAGCTAAGAATTCGAGAAAATTAATATTTTCCCCCTTCTTTTTGTTGTTTAAAATATAATTGAAATAAACATTCATTTGTGGTTTCATAAAGCGTTGCGCACCCCTGATTCAGATATTTTTTTTTTTTTTGGAGGGATGGGGGTGGGGAGAATAAGTGGCTAAAGCTTCAAACCTCACACAAATTTTCAAAATTTCTAAATTTAAATATCATGCCTCGTTATGCCATTTTTTTCTGTCTCTCCCAAATAATAATATAATAATATGATCCTGAACCAAGCTAAGTTAAATGAAATAGCTAGATAATAATAAAATCCTTAACCACAGATTTTATACTCTTTTGTAGTTTTATTATACTTTGTTATTTAACTTAACTTGTTCCAGGAAAGTTAAAATTTAGTTTTGCAATAAATTTTTCATTCACTTTCTCATATGCTAGAATTATATATATATATATATAATAAAGTTGAAATCACAAATATATCAACAAATTGGTAAAATTCTAAAGATGAACTAGATATGAACATAAGAAACCAGTATGTAAAATAAGAAAACTATGAATAACTCACAGAATCGTCAGAGGAGCTTGTAGGTTAATTCATAGTGAAGATGCATTTTTTCATCCAATTTTATCGAAATTAAGCCTAAAATGGACAAAATTTAGCTCCTGATAACGCAACATAAAATAAAATAGATGATAAAAATCCAATATATATATATATATGTGTGTGTGTGTGTGTGTGTGTGTGTGTGTGTGTGTGTGTGTATACCTCTATACGTACACACGTGTGTTTTCTATGACAATACAACATTTTAATATTTTTAAAACGTAATTATAAATCAATTTTAAGTTATTTTCCGTTAAACGGGCACAGGTGACAAATCGCTAAATATGGTTACTACTATATTCAAGTTGATACAACAACAATCGAGTTAATTGTGCGTCAAATCACGCTCGCTAAAATAGGCCAACTGGCTGTGAAATTGCATCTACGAAATATTTCATACTTAAAGGTAGACTATAACTAAAAAACTATATAACTAACAAACATAACTAAAAAATAAAATGTATATTCTATATAAATAAAAATGTAAATGTTCGTTTGTACAAAATCGCTAATCTCCGAAAGTTCTTCAGCGATTGTTTTGAAATTCACGGACTGAGTTGCATTCGAATACGAGCGTGTTGTTATATACCTAATATTAACCTCGCTCACCCCTCCCTCAATTTGCCACCTCCCCACCAGTCCAAAAGGGGGCGTTTTTTTCATTTTTTCCGAAACCCATCATGTGATATAACATTAGAAAGCGCTTTGACTTCTCTATCATATTATGCACCTCCCCTCCCTCTACCCCCACTTTCCCCCCGGGAGGCACATTTTTATATAAATAAAAATGTAAATGTTCGTTTGTACAAAATCTTAAAGCTCCGAAAGTTCTTCACCGATTGCTTTGAAATTCACGGATTGCGTTGCATTTGAATGCGCACCTTTTTTAATATACCAATTATGAACCTCACTTGTCCCGCTCCCCAATTTTTCCCCATGCGGGGGCAGTTTTTAATTTTATTTCGACACCCATTATGTGGTATATCGTTAGAAAGCCCTTTGACAACTTTTTCATATTATGCACCTCCCGTCCTCCTTCCCATCACTTTGCCCCCTGGGGGGGGGGGGGGAGCACTTTACTGAAATATTTCGTTAGTATTTTTTTATGATTTTTCTTTGTTTTTTAGTTCGTGTTATTTTCCTTTCTAGCTCACAGGCTTATTAAAGCCTGAGAGCTAATGTGGTCGCAGGTTCTGTATGTACATACGTATTTATGTATATATGTACGTAACGCGATAACTCTTGATAGAACTATCCGAATTGCTTCAAAATTTATAAATAGGTTCATTATGGTAAGGAGCTTCCGTGATTAGTTTTAGGGATTCATTGGTTAATCCTTTCGAGGGCGTTGCCCTTAAAAAACTACACCTAATTTTAATTCCAAAACTGACAAACGGCACCAAGAATATTAAATTAAAATTTTCCTTTTATAATGTACGTGAAAATAAGCAAGTTCTTATTTTCTAATAAATTCGTTTATAAATTCTGGTGTCAGTCCATTATTTCATCGGTTTATAAACAAAATTACCCCGCGCCGGAAAGGGTTAAATATAAAGGGGGTAACGGGGCGCTAATCTCCCCTTAATTTAGATAAATGGGTTTTTCATGCAGAATTATCCGATTGCTTCAAATTTTGTAAATAGGTTCATTCTGATAAGGTGCTTTCCTGATTAGTTTTGGTGTTTTATTGGTTAAATGTAAAGGGGGAACGGGGGGGCTAATTACCCACCTTAATTTAGATAAATAGGTTTTTCATGTAGAATTATCCGATTTGCTTCAACTTTTGTGAATAGGTTCATTCTGATAAGGCGCTTCCCTGATTAGTTTTGGGAGTTCATTGATTAAGTATAAAGGGGGTAACGGGGGCTAATCCCGCCTTAATTTAGATAAATGGGTTTTTCGGGCAGAATCATCCGATTTGCTTCAATTTGGAATACTGGTTTATTCTGATAAGGGGCTTCCCTGATTAGATTTGGAGGTTCATTGGTTAAGTATAAAGGGGGAAACGTGGGAATAATCCCCTTTATTTTTCAAGGGGCATTATTCTTTGAAATAAGAGTATAATATACCATTTAAATTGCGAGTAGCCTGTGAGCTCAATGCTATCAGTTTAACTGGGCACTTTTCTTTTTAATTCACTCGATCTGCTAGGGATGCTACCGCACGTACTGCGATTGACAATCGGTGTGCCAATTGAAGAGTTGAGTGGATGAACATGTCAAGCTAATGCTACAATTTCTAAAAAAAATTTTTATCTTTTGGATGAAAGCGTTATGAGGTATCCTATCACATGGTGAAATAAAATACTAAGATTCTATTTAGTCTTGAAGGTTTAAGACATTATTCATTAATATTTAATATTTAAATATTTATTAATGTTAATAATTTTTAATATTTGAGAATTAAATATGAATAAGTTATTCTGAGAGAGTTTAGTACCATACCTGTTAATATTTTAAACACATCAAACAGAAAATAAATCATTAAAATGTACAGCAAAAACTTTCACTTCAAATTTCTTCAAATGTAATTTTTGTTACTTAACATCTTCTTCCATTTAGCTCTTCCATTATGATGTTGTGAAATATTCAGCAGCCAAAGCTTTGCAACGTACGTGGCTTGCAGTAAAAAAATAATGAGCAACGTCGTAGAAGCAACAATCTTGATAGGACCGTTCAAAGGTGAGGATGTCCTCATACCTCGCATTCCTTTGATTTCAACGAATGTGCCATTTCAATTTGAGATATTGCAATTACCAATTTAATTGGCGTTTGCAGTCTCCATCAACAAATCTTAGGACCAAGCTTTAGAATTCTGCGGTTTAGATCTAGACAGATAACCAAATAACCTGTATATCTGCACAGACAATATAACAACAAAAACAATATTGTATATCCCCGAGCATCGTGAAATTAAACATATGAGAAACATGCACTTTCTCTTTTCTTTCTTTTCCATTTAGCCAGACTGAGCCACAGCAACGCGTGGCCGGGTACAGCTAGCATATATATTTATATGTTACGGTTATTCATAACATTTTGACAAAATTAAAGATGTCGTCTTAATTCATTTTATGTCTGATTAGAACTCTCCTTGAAACCAACTTATAATTCCAAATTCAGGAATTTCACCCGCAGAATGCCACTATTTCTTTAGTAGATACCGGCTGAAGTACAACAGCTGAACTTTAACTTGTATAAAATCTTCTGCCTTTATCGAAAACAAGAAAATGCTAATCGATTCTAGCTAATGCGCCTAAAATAAAAAATGAGCTAGTAAATGTGTCAGAAACTAGCTACTTTGGATTTCGATACAGACTTGAAGAATCATGTTGGAATAGCTAGGCACTGGAAAACAATTTCCGTGTTAGGCAGATTCCCTATCAGTAGTTATATATGTTTGGTTATCCTTACGTTTTTCGATAAAGCTGTCTTGTTTTCGATAAACGGAGAAATTCCACAGCATTTGATACACTTTAGACATTTAGGGAACTTTAATTTGTATCAAACCTTTTTCCTTTACCGAAAAGAGGGAAATGCTAATCGATTCTAGCTTAATGCGTCTAAAATAAAAAATGAGTTTTTAAATGTGTCATAAAGTAGCTACTTTGGATTTCGATACAGACTTAAAGAGTCATGTTGGAATCGCTAGGTACTGGAAAACAGTTTCCGTTTTAGGCAGGTTTTCCTCTTGGCAGGTATCTTTATCTTACTATCCTTACGTTTTTCGAAAGAAACTTTTGTTTTCGATCAATGGAGAAATTCCACAGTATTTGACATTTAGGGAACTTTAAACTGTATCAAACTTTTTGGAGTTATCTAAACAGTAGAAAGGTTATTTGATTCATCAAATGCGCCATAGTTACGTCATTTGGACATTGCAGTTTCATAAAGAAGAAAGGGAATTTATTCCAATGCAAAGAAAATCATTTTAAAATACTGAAATTCAAATGAGATATCTTTATAAATTTCTTCCATAAAATTAGCATTAGCGAGCAGGTCTTTTCAATTGACTGAAGTAACCCCTTAAGCCTAAATCAGGAGAAAATAATTACGATAGCAGAATTATCGAGCAAACCCTATCACTACTATGAAAATTTCGGCCAGAATAACAGCTAAGTTTTCCAACAATTGTTTTTAGCTCTCTCGTTATAATCGATTATAAAACATCTCGATTGTAGATTCTAGGAATTAATCGATGGCTGTATCGATTGTGATTTTTTACGATGACGATTTTTCTCGATTGTCGAATTTTCGAGAATCGCCCATCACTACTATATATTACTAAAATAACAATTCAGGAATCAGGTATAAAGCATTTCCTATCAAACGTACAGCAGCAGAAACCTCGTTAATAAATTATTAATACCTTTTAAATGCAACTAAAATTATTATACGTTTGATGTGTCATTAATGATAAATTAAAAATTACTGAAATAAAAATTTTCAAAATTTCTTTCCTTCTGTACGCTTCACATGAACCTTTTCGAGTCAAAATTTCATAAAATTAATGGCTAATTCCAATATACAGAATAATCGCATTTTGATTTTTGCTTTTATTTATTTAATGCATGAAAGTGACTGATTCTATTAACCAGTGTTCCGTATAAACGGCATATGTAGCAATATTTTCTTTGTTTAAAAGTTTGGCACGTTGCAATGTTGATAGATATTGTTTTTAAATTTTTGGCACGCACAAGTGAAAAGGTTCGCCATCCCTGCCCTAGTATACGGTAATAGCTGAAACTAGGTTTTCAAATGCGTTTTCCAAATCTTACTTAACCATTTTCTTTAACCTTATTAAATGGTGAAACTTTGTTACACAGTATTCTCAGGGCTGCCACAAGCGACTATTTTTCAATTCCTACTATTAGCTCACACTCTCCCTATATTTATTTATATATTTATATATTTATCTTGTACAAATTTTCAATCGTTAATAAAATACTCATTATTCATCCTATCAGGTTGAAATAAATTTTTTTAAACTTGTACTGGATGACAATTGATGTTAATAAAGTTTTTTCAAATATTAATTAATTAATTAAATTTTAATTAATTAATTTTAGTTTTGCATGGGAAACAAAATGGCCGCCATTGGTTATTGAATTTCAATGAAAGTATTTTCAATAAGGGTTACCATGGGGGGGGGACCCTGTTCTGTCGCCAAATACCGCCAAGTTTGTCGCCAACTTGGCGATATATCGCCAAATGTGGCGACCAAAATGAGTCGCCAAAAGTGACGCCAACTTGGCGATATCTGTAATATTTCGCCAAATTCCCATAGAGTTCCATTGTAAACCTACTTGCTTATAGAAAATCAACAAATTGAGATATTTTAATGCAACAAAAACTCATATTAGCTTGATTATATTAAATTTTTCTTTGATGGCCTAAGTAGGAATTGACATTTTGTAGTATATTCCTCTTGCAAATGTTGACAAAGCGTAATGTGAAATATTTTTTTTTTTTTTTTCAAAAAGTGGTGCGAAATAGAATTAAAAAATAGTCGTTTGTGGCAGCCCTGTATTCTGAGTGTTTTGTAAGTGTATTATAATCTATGCTTGATGTACGCTATATATGTATATGCTATGTACGATTTTTCTTTGTTGCTCTTATCAGTCTTTAATTTTGCTTTATAGGTGCGTTCGTAGTTATATGAATACGCAGCACCTGTAGTCGTCGTTCAGTCCACCCGCATATAACTGAGCAAAGACTACCCAACCGAATGATCTGTAATTTTAAATATATAACTGTTGCAAAATTTTGTTGAGTCATTTCAAATTTTATGAAAATCGGATGCATAGTTTAATGACAGAGACAATCAAAAGTTTTCCGTTACATTATGGCCAATGGTAAAAAAAATATTTCAAGTGCATTTTAATGATGTTACAGCCTTTCGAACAGAATGAAATGGTAATGCACTTATGAAGTGCACTGAAATATACATTCAGTACAATATGCGGTGCAAAAAATATCTATAAAACTAGTTATAGTACGAACGCACCTCATTTGACACGTTTGACGTACAATTTCCAACTTGTTATATTTTATGCTCATTATGTTAAAAACCACATTTATGTTTGTGTGTTAAATTAGTTATTTTTTTTCTTATTAAAGGCAAAATATGGCGAATATTTCATTGTGAACCCATCAAACGTGTACTACAGGTTCATAACAGCTGTGAATTTACTAAGGGCAGACAAGGATGGTAATGTTGTCTATAGTGGCAATTCGAACTATGCTTCTTTCAGCAAAAAAAGTTTCCTATTGAATGCCGCCATCCACGCGACCTATCCTGATGTGAAATGTGTCATACAGCTGAAACATGCTCCATGTGTGGCAGTAAGTAACTTTCCTGAAACCCCATTTCAACACTTTACAATATAGTTGAAAAATGTCTATGAATGCTTCTCTTCTATCTGTCTATCCAGGGTTTTACTTTCAGAAATATACAGGATTTCGCAAAAAGTACTTGACACATTTTAAAATTCAATATAAAATCAAGTAATTGTCGAACTGGAGAGCGGTTTGAACTAAAATACTTCTCAAGATGAAAAGTTTTCTTCAAGCGAATGAAAAAAAGTAGTTCCAAACTTCGATCATAGATGACGCCACTTGTCCGTATGTTTGGTTTCAGACATGCATTTTTTCTGATTTTCAGATTAGTTTTGACGCTGTAACACAGAAATGACGACTCCTAGCGAAAAAGCTAAATGCGTAGGTTGGTACTCCGAAACCAAATCGAAACTAATCTGAAAGTCAGAAAAGGCGCATGTTTGCAAGCAAACATCAGGACTAATTGCGCCAGCTATGCTCGAAGTTTGGAACTAATTTTTTCATTCACTTGAAGAAAACTTTTTATCGTGAGAAACATTTTAGTCCAAATCGCACTCCAGAACGACAATTACTTGATTTTATTTTACATTGAATTTTAAAATGTGTCAGGGACTTTTGGGACACCTCGTATATACACTGGCCTCCAAAAGTTAAGGAATAGTGACCAGATGCTTTCGATTATACACGGCTTGTCGAATATCTACCAAAATTCTTGACGAATTGTCCTTGAACTTCGAAGACATAAAGAATATGTTTGACTTCATATTTTTCAGTGAAAATTTCGTTGCAAATTTCGTCGGACAATTAGGGGGCCAGCAATAAATGTAATAATCTATTTATATAAAATCCAAGTCTCTGTGTGTCCCCCACAATTCCGGTTGGATCGCCTCATTGTAATGAGTAATTGTTGAAAAATAGTAATGGAGGGTTACCACAATAACGCCAAATTCTGACCAATTGGCGCGATATCGCCAAATTTGGAGACAAAAATACGTTGTCATACATGAAGCCAACGTGGCGATAGCTGGCCAATTTGGCGAAATTCCCATTCAAAACCGTAAATCTTCTGTAGTCTAGCTCACGGGAATTTAATTTAAACTCCGCGCATTTAAGGTTTTTTTCAAAAGGGGATAAGCATACATAACGTTATCACTTTAAGTGGGAGGGAGGGGAGGGGGGGGTCTGGCACATAATATCGTAAGATATCTCTAGGGGAAGCCAGGGGTAGTCTTGATATCGTTATCATTTTGGATGGAACCAAAGTTTTATCTTTTTATTTGTAAACTTGTTCTTTATAGTCTGATAACTTTTTAAAATCTGTTATCTATTTTTATGAAAATACAAAGTTAATATTAATATCATTAAATGATTATAAAATTATTTAATTCCAAAATGTGGAATACCCTACCTTTGACATTTCTATTCTTCTGTCATATGTGTATGTATATATTAATCCGCTGTTTGACAAATCATGTCCGAAGTAGCTGTTTGACAAACCATGTCTGAAGCAAGTTTTAAACTATATTTGTTGTGTTTACTACGTGAAGAAATGAGAAAGAATGTTGTCTACCAGTTTTGTTGATATGAAGTTCCGCCCCCCTCCCTCCTCTCCGCCAACCTATGCGGGGGTAAGTGCAAAAAGATATTTTTACTGTTAAATGCAATATGTAATAAAAAGCTAAAAAAAACTTTTAAATAGTAGCTATTTCTTTTAAGTATTATTTGATATAACGTTATTTCATACATAACAGTGATATTTTATTGACTTCTCTACATTTGAATCAATGAAGTCTGCGAATAATAAATGTTTAGTGATATCTGTATATCACTGAAAACAACAGAAAAGTATTTCAAAAAAAAAAAAAAAAAAATTGACATTGATAACGATATTATTACAGGGCGGGGGGGGGGGGGTACGTGGGGGTGATAACGTATGATATCGTACGGGGGGAGGGTGTTCAAAATTACCAAAAAGTTGATAACGTTATATAAGTACAACCCCAAATCTATGGGTCAGAATTTAAAGTGAAATATGCAAAAATGTACGTCTTTACATCTTCATCCGGATGCTAAGAGTAACATAACCGCCATTAGAAGGCGCTGTACTATCTGAGCCCCTAACTTCCCGATTTTAATGTGCTTTAGGTACTTTTCTAGTGTAGTGGACTTGGCCAGATAGAGAAAATGTCGTGGCGAGAAAATGAAATTCGACAACATATTTTCTAGCAGCTTATTTACTGTTTCATATACACAAGTAATTTTTCAACATTTATACAATTTATTTAAAATAAAGAAGCCATTTAACGATTTTTGTATACAAACAGAAGTAAATTGTATATAAAAATATAACAATAATACAGATATATAAAAACGTTTATAGATTATATACATATATAAACTTAAAAGTTAATTTTTTTTTTCATAGCTATTTATATCATTTGACAACAAATCTCACTTTTGAAGCCCAACTTATGCCAAACTTTAAAAAAGAAAGCGAAGGCCCCTATAAATGGAAAAGTTCCGTGCTTTATCTAGCCGGATACAAAAATTAAATTCTTGATAGTTTTCCAGTTTAGGGGCCTTAGCTAAGAAGGAAATTTAGCAACATATTTTCTGGCAACCTAATCACTGTTTAAGTAACAAGGAAAAACATTTTCTGCAGTTGGACTGTTTTTAAAAGAACCGTTTTTTCCTCATGCACAACTATAATGTAAGTATTTCAAGATGTAAGGAGGAAGGGCAGTTAAAAATTTATGCCGAGGATACTTTTAAATAATGAAAGAGATTTTACAAAAAACATCGTATATCCTGAAGTTTTGTGAATAAATTTTAATGTATTCTTAAATTGTGTTTTTCATGTATTTATCATTACATAGTTTTTCATAATTGTGTTTCGTTTTTAAAATGTGTTATTTTCATCTATTACTGCGGAACAAGCAAGAAAAACTCATATTCTTCCACATGTGTTGTATATATCTTTATATGTCATCTTCCGTCATTTTTGACGAGCTATTTTTCTAGTAAAATAATGTTTACGATCACCCATGTAATAGAAAATGCTCAAAATGGTCTGTCTTGTAGAAAATGTTGTCAAAGTTAGCATTTTTAGCCAAGTTTTACGAGTTGATAGCCACAGAAATGTCGTTACAAGGGAGCAATTGGCTGTCACTTCCGGAAATTCAGTTTAAAAAGCCTAACAATTGTCAACGATTAAATATGGCAAAAATTTTTATTAAATTTTAGAGGTAACAAAACCGATTTAACCGATTAGAGGTAACAATTTTTATTTTACCCATTCTAATCAGAAAACAGAGTTCTAATCTTTTACAACTGCTCTTTCATCTTCACCTAACACTTCATTTATAATGGCTGTTTCATAATAATGGGAGCCATCAGTCCATCAGAAGAAAATAACTCTATTAAAGCGGAAACTCGGTTAAGCGGGACTCGGTTTATCGGGACTCTACTGTATTTTTCATTTTAAAAATGATCTACAGAATATTTTTGTTGGTGTTTAGAGGGGGGGGGGGGTCATGACCTCCTCCTTCGATCTGCCATTGTCACTGTAGCAAATGACCATTTGGGTCCTGTCTAACGGTTGTGTGCATTAGTGTAAGCACAGCACGCATATTCGTATCATAGCAACTTGCTGACTGATTTTAGGAAAAATCTTTTTTTTTTTTTTTTTTTTTTTTTTTTCCTAAAATCAGTCAGCAAGTTGCTAAAATCCTAAGAAGGTTTGATTTTAAAGTTATTTTTTCTCCTGTTAATAAAATCCCTTTTTCAAATCTCAAACACCCCGTTGATCGCCTAGATAATTGGGGCATTTACCAGATCTCTTGTCAGTGTGGTCTTTCTTATATTGGTCAGACTAAACGTGCTCTTAGATTTCGTTTAAAAGAGCATGAAGGTTATGTTAAAAATCAGGAGCTCAAACGTTCTTCTATTGCTCAACATTCTTGGTCTTCTCAACATAGGTTCGATTTTTCCTCAGCCATCATTATCCAAAAATGCTCTTCTAACCTTGATCTTGATTTTTGGGAAGCTTACCACATCATTAAAAATTCTCACTCTTTAGTCAATGACTTATCTAGTACTCCAGATTTTCCAAGTATTTGGAAAGCGTTAATTTAATTCCCCCTTTTTTGGTTTCTTTTCTCTTCTTCTCCGGTAGATGTCGCTACTTGTCCACCCAGTCGTTTCCACTGATTCTCTCTCATTGGTTGTTTCGGCGCCTTCGCCACCCGCATAGGGTATAAAAGCCAGCGCGTCTCTGTCTATGATTTTGCTCAGCCTTGCTCTTTCTAGCACGCTGTTCCTTTTGCACTGAAGAAGAATCTCGCTAGTAGATTCGAAACAGCTGTTTGCTGCTTTTCATATATTATTTGTGCATTTTAAACGTTGGTTTTTCTGCTTTTTAATATTGTTGCACAAAGGCTTTATTTGCTATTTTTATAGTTTATAATAGTTCCATGTTTTAACAGAAATTATTTGTTTATATTTTTTCAAAATAGCACGTAATTTAATTGCATTTTCTGTCGGTTGTTATGAGAAAATGGCAACAAAAAGATATAATTGCTATTTTTCAACTTTTTCCCCTTTATTTTCTACATAAATGGAGTATTTCAGTTGCCAAAATTAAACAAATTGTGCTAAAAACTACAAAAAAATTAATATTTCAAAAATCAATGGAGATACAGTTTTCAAACAAATTGCATTTAAAAGTACTTTTTTTTTTTTACAATACGACGGTATAAAAATTGAAAAAGTGCGATGCTTAGAAATTTTTTTAAATGTTACAGAGTATTTAATTGTACAATGATACATCTGCTTTGTTTATTGCGGCTTCTGTAAGGTAACGTTATTTTTAAGATACAAAATAAGCTGGGAAAAAGAAATGGGATACCGTACAGGGGGCTAACAAGCATAAAAAGTTCATCAGGTTTGTTTTCATAGCTTTTTATATCATATATCAAGCTTGTGATATCATCAAGTGAGATTTAAAAACTCACTTTCTAAAGCTTGCATTGCTCCAAGCTTTTAAAATACTGCCAAGCCCCCTATAATGGAAAAGTACGGCATGCTCAAAAGTGTGATAAAAGAAGACAATGAAATTATAAAAATTGACTAATTTTATATGTTAAATATGCCAGATGTAAATATAGAGATAAAATTCTTGTACCTTTTTTCTTCACCCATTAAAATTGCGATTATAAAATAATGTGCAAAAATTTTTCCCAGAACATTGGTAAATTTTGTTCGTCATATGGCAAAGAGTTAATCAGTAGCAATTTCAAATTGCCCCCAAAGAGCTGAAACGAAACTTGCAATTTAAGTGCATTTTTAGTTCAAGACCCACAGACTTCATTACTGAGGACAAGAATCTTGAAATTTGACACGAGGGAAGGCACATGTAAAAGAAAAAATCTAAATATCATTAATTTTTAATCTTATGTTGATTTGTTACGTGAATTTCCATAATTGGGATTTCAAAAGCGAGACTATAAACGCCCCCCCCCCCCTTTTTTTATAAAAAAAGAAAAAAAAAAAAAAAAAAAAACCTAATTAATGCTTTGAGGAACTTAAATTTACTTCTATTCTATGAATATTAATGGGTCGTTTATATATCGCATAAAGGTAATATAATTGTTTTTAGGGATATTTAGGTATATTTCAAATTTGGTACGTAAATATAAACATTGTAAACCAACTTCTTTAATTCACAATAAAATGCAGAGATCACATACTCGAAAAAAGGAAGGGAAAAAACCCCTTTCTTTATCACGCAACGTCGTGTTTTACCAATGAAAGAGCAGAAATAAGTCTTTGATGAAGAAAGCTGACTATTTTTTCAATTCTTTCTATTAGTTCACACTCTCCATATATTTATTTATTTATATAACTTTTTCAAATTTTCAATCGTTAATAAAATACTTATTATTCATCCTATCAAGTTGAAATAAATTTGACAATAGATGTTAATACAGATTTTTCAAATATTAATTCATTAATTAAATTTTAATTAATTAATTTTAGTTTTATATGGGAGACGAAATGGCGGCCATTGGTTATTGAACAGCATTTAATGCATCTTCATATCTATAAGGGGGTTACCATAGGGGGGCACCCTGTTCTGTCGCCAAATACTGCCAAGTTTGTCGCCAACTTGGCGATATTTCGCCAAATTTGGCGACCAAAATGAGTCGCCAAAAGTGACCCAACTTGGCGGTATCTCTAATATTTCGCCAAATTCCCATACACTTCCATTGTAAACCTATTTGCTTATAGAAAATCAACAAATTGAGATATTTTAATGCAACAAAAACTAATATTAGCTTAAGGGATTATATTAAATTTTTCTTTGATGACCTAAGTAAGAATTGACTTTAAAAACAAAATTTTTACATTACTTGTTAGAAATGCTTTGCTATTTCAACATTTTTAAGTGTAGTTAAAGTGTTAATAGTTGCATTTCTTTGTACTTTAATTTGTTAGTTAATTATTAAAATTGGAAAATTGCCCGCTACATAAATGTCTTTTTTAAAATTATAGGTAGCAGCTGCTAATATAGGACTTATGCAAATAAGTCCAGAGGCACTCGCTCTTGGTGAAGTTTTGTATATTGATCTTCGAGGGAAAGATGAAGACTCACGAAAAAGTGAAATTTTGCAGTCTTTCCAGCCACAAACAAAAGTATTTTTCTTCTGTATTCTTTAATTTCATTCCTAAAGTACACTGAAATTAATTTATCCTCCTGAGATTCAAGCAAAATATAATGTATATATATATATTTTTTTAATATGAGTTTTTTCAACGAGTAGCCATAAAAAATGATGTTTTTAAAGAAATCAATCAATTTCGATTTTTTAATTTTGTTTTACAGCATATCCATCTAAATGTATGCTCAGACCATAACTCGCTTTAAAATAATTTTAAAAATGCTAAAAGTATGGGAAAGAATAGAATTTATTATAAAGAACATAAGGCAAGTATTAACATCTGCTATTAAAATTGCCAAAAAAAAAATAGTTTAAACAAATTAAAATAACATAAAAACGAAACTTACCAGCAGAACGTAGAATTCCAGCTTGACTCATTTATTACGCCATTTTGTAAACAAAGTAGTTACTGTTGCCAAAATTCAAAAGCTCAAAGTTGACTTTTGATTCATACATTACCACGCCGAACTGGTTTTAGATTGCTACAATGAAATTTAACGCAATAGAAGGAGAAAGCATAACATTCATTTAAATGGATGCCAGGTCTCAGGAGGATATATATATGTATGTGTGTGTAAAACAGGGTTGCTATTTTGTCCACTTTTTTGTAAAAAGTCCGGGACGCCGGAAGAAATTGGACAAAATGAAAATCCGCTGATTTTTCATATGTTCGACATATAAAATTATTGCTATGATGTATTAGAATTATATCCCTACATTATTTATTAATAATAAAATATATATTTTTCAATTAATCATTTAATTAAAATAGAATGACTGCATAGTAATCATAATCTAATAAATCGACAAAGAAAATATTAATTACGTATCAGTACGCATCAGCTCACATTTTATCGTTAATGCTGCTTCCAAAATACATGGGTGAGGGACTTACTAATGACCAAGAAGAAATAGCAAGGAAATGAGTGAATCACATTGATGAAAAAAAACTTGCCATTGATTGTTAGATTTTCTATTTATGCATCTCCATTTCCTGATACAGTAAACTCCCGTGGCGGAATGTGGCGGCTTAATGTGGCGGAAGGGTAGGCCGGATAGGCCTAAGTTCTACAAATATTTACTAAATTCGTGCCTTCCAACCCGCCATGATATTAAAAACACATGTTACACATATTAAGATAAATTTTATATATGCAGTACATACAGTTTCAAAATAAGCAAAACACGAAACATAATCTTAATTAAAAAAAAAAAAAATGAGTAAGTCTTATTTTACTGTTTATTAATAAAGGATTGCACAAATATGAAAAGTTATGCATAAGATAAGAGTCAAAACATATAGTTTTAATAGAGGTTCTTAATAGAGGACTACTTCTCCCTGTTAGCCCTCTTCCGCGACGGAATGTCCCTCGATTTATGCAAGTAAATGATATCAGGTGGCGCTGATTCCTGCTGACTAATGTACTGCAGTGCTGCCTCAATCGTCTTGAAACTTTAAGAATGTGGGATGAGATTTTTCCTGCAATCCTTTTAATCTTTTATTTCTGATATTTCTCCCTCTACAGTATCGTTATCAATTAATTCATAAACTTCATCGTTTGCCATCCATTCTGTAATGTCTTCTGCAGTGACATCGTCAGAGCCCGCTATATTTTTAAGCAATGATAGAAGCTTATCGTTCTCATCTCCCTTTTCAGTTTCCCACACGGGTTTATGTCCGCCTTTTTAGTCCAAAAGAATGTTCCAAGACCTTGCAATTACTATGTTTGGAGTTTCTTCCCATGCTTTTTGGCCGCTTGCAACATTCCTCCTTTTTTTTACTAGGCCGGATAGTACGGAGGGCCGGATAGTCGCGAGCCGGATATTCGGGAGTTTACTGTACATACTTTTCTTATTCAATCATAAATATTCTATCACCAGCAGAATGGTGGGAATCACTGAAAAGATACAATGACTTAGAAAATATTTAAAATTTTGCATGTCATCTTTTTAATTACATAGCCTCATCAGCAAGCATTGAATGTATTTTTACCCGACTGCCAAGAAGGGTTATGTGTTTCACACGTATCTGATTATGTGGATTTCTTTATACCCTCGAAACATCCCAACAGCTTGATGGATTTTAATGAATGAGGTCTCTATCGATTCATCTTAACCGTCCGATGGTTATAGGCTAGGTTTCGTTTTTATAAATTCAAAATGGCGGTAGACAAAAAAAAATTACGCACCTTATTGAGTGGCATATCATTGGATAGGTCTTTCAAAATGAAGAAGATGTTTCATTGACTATTTTACAGCCAAAAGCTCCGTTTAAATATTACACAGCCTGGAAGTTGTATAAGTAGGATCTCTAGCTTTACTGCAACTCTAACTATCATAGACATCTATAGGCCTCATCAAAACAGTGTTTATAGATAAGAACTAACAATTAAAAACGAAGTAATATAAAAAATAGTTTCCCATTGATAAGAAATAATTAATTAGTTCGCTTTTACGCAGTTGGGTTTTTTGATTTTTTAAATTTAATTTCCAATTTGAGCATGATTCAAAACAAACTTACAAATAAGCTTGGATTACAAACTGCTAAAAAATTGGCTTATAAAATGTTAAATTCTAAAGAAAATCAATTTGCTCTTGATCCTGAAGCATTTGACGACTAATAAATATTTTACAACCTTTATGTATCTTGAATAACAACATTTCATAGTATGCATTTTATGCATTTCTGTTAATTTCTTTATTATTTCCTGGTTATTTTGCATTTAACATTTTAACTAAAAGAAAATTTTTATCACTACATTTTTCTACTTTTTATTCATGTTTCCCCCATAATAAAATGTGCCATTATACTGAATGTTTTTATGCACATATTGAATTATTAATGTCGTTACAAGCACAGGTTTCATTTTAATGTAACATTTTCTTAATTGACATCAATTTGTTATTTCGTCATATGACTTTTTTTTTTTTTTTTCTTAAATAAGGTTTGAGGTTATCAAACATTTGAAATTTTTTTATTTCTATTTTTAATTTTGTAAACTGATTATGTCTTGTAATGGAACTGCCATATAAAAGATAAGCAAGTTAAAATTTACCTCAAATGTAAAAGTTTTACAATTCCCATTTAATACATTGTAACTTAATATTGATATTAATTTTATTTATAAACATGTTTGCATAAAAAAGCTTCTAGAAGAACTGAACTTAGTTTTTCATTTCCACACAAAATATTTCACATACTGTTGTAAATATAAATATGTACATATGATATTTTGATATAAAAGTTGTTTCTTGAATAAGGAAGAATCAATATATTTATTTATTATTGTTAAATTCAGCATTTTTCAATTCCTACTATTATTAGTTCACACTCTCCCTATATTTATATATCTTGTTCAAATTTTCAGTAGTTAATAAAATACTTATTATTCATCCTATCAAGTTGAATTTTTTTTTTTTTTAAAGTTTGTACTGGATGACACTTGATGTTAATACAGTTTTTTCAAATATTAATTCATTAATTAAATTTTAATTAATTAATTTTAGTTTTATATGGGAGACAAAATGGCGGCCATTGGTTATTGAACAGCATTTAATGCATCTCCATATCTATAAGGGGGGGGGGTTACGATAGGGGGAGACCTTGTTCTGTCGCTAAATACCGCCAAGTTTGTCGCCAACTTGGCGATATCTCTAATATTTCGCCAAATTCCCTTAGACTTGCTTATAGAAAATCAACAAATTGAGATATTTTAATGCAACAAAAACTAATATTAGTTTAAGGGATTATATTAAATTTTTCTTTGATGATCTAAGTAGGAATTGGCTTTAAAAACAAAATTTTTATATTACTTGTTAGTTTAGAATTTTCAATTTATTAAAAGTGGACGAAAAGGGCAAAATGGTATTTTGCCCGGGACGGTTTTTCCAAAGTGGAAAAAACCGGACAACCCTGGTGTAAAACCATTATAAACCAATACAAATTCTCAACAACTACTGTGAATGTATAAATATAATGTTTTGAATTTTCAAGTGATACTTTGAGACGATAATATTGCAGCTTTTAATGGAGTTTCTTATGAATTGGTATCAGGTGACTACAAAAATAGAGATCATATATATATGTATTAAAGTTATTGAAAGAAGTCTCTTGGCGATACTGTTATAATATTTTGTGTTATGGAGAAAATGTAGACTATTTGATTAATTGTTTGGAGAAATTGAAATAAAATTGCAATGTTAAACTAAATAAATTTAAAATAGTCATTTAAATAGGTAATGGAATTATATAGTTTTTATTTTTAAAAAAGTGAATGTATGGTATGTGGAAGCATGGAAAGGGAAACTGTGACTCCCAACGAAGAAGGTCTATTTAAGAAGCTAAATTGGAATGACTTTACCGCAGACTTTTTTTTTTTTTTTTTTTTTTTTTTTGTGTGTGTATAAAATTATATCTTTTAAGCCTTAGGTACCGGGAAGAGTGTTCCAAGGGCTTGCGAGATGTCCAGCATGGGCTGTGAACGAACTCGGTTCTAATAAACAAAAACAAAATTCTACGTCTGTTTTTCAGACGTTATTTTGAGGGAGGCCAATATGCAACATCAGAAATCGCATTAATATTTTTGGTTACTTTATTTTCTTCTTATTTCAATTTCTTTAGAAATATAACTACAATAAAGCATTGTTAAACCCATTGGCGCATCGACGGGGGAAGCTAAAAGGGCTGAAGCTTCTTTCCAGACCTCTAGACAAGACTAATTATTTAAAATTTTCTAAAAATTATGATCGGATATTATTATTTTTTTAATAAGTCCTTAAAAATCTCAGAATTTAAAAAATATATTTTGTCCCACATTTTCTTTTCTTTTATAAATTTTCTCATGAAATTCGAAATATCAGTATGCGTAATATTTTCTAATTAAAAAAATTACGTTTTTGAAGCATGTTACCATGAAAAAAAAAAAAAAACTTTATAGTAGATAGCAGACTTGTCAAGTCTCTTGATTTTTGCAGGAGACTCCTGATTTTTGCTTGATTTTCCATACTCTTGATTTTTGACATATTTCGCTTGATTTTCTAACATATTTTTTCGCACTTTATATTTAAATTTGCTAAAATAATTGCAAACATTTATTTTTTCTCTGTGTTTGATTAGTGCTATTTGGTATGATAGAAGTTCTGGTCAAATATATATATGATGACAATTTAGAACTTCGCGTTTCTTGCTGTGTGCACATTTTCAATTTTCCTTCAAAAATCTGATGCCATTAATTTTATTTTCTAAAATCAATAATTTGTAATTTTACGTTCCAAACTGCAAATTAATTTTTTAATGTATTCATCATGTATCACTTAATTCCTTTATTAATAAGGAATTGTCATTCATAACTTTCAGAATTATACATTTTTATGAAAAGACAAAACCTTTCCTGGTATTTATAGTGAATTTTAAATTGTTTTAAAACATATTTTATATCATTTGATTGAAAAGCATTTTGAAGCCTTAATTAAAAGCATTTTTTTAATTCGTTAAGTATATACGACTGTAATATTATTTAAAATAAATTAAATTATTATTATTTTATGTTTGCATTTAAAAACAACAATTTCGTTGGAGATTACGTGGCGAGGATTTACTGTCTGTAAGCATTCCGTAAGCCTGGTGATGATGATGATGATGAGCAAAATTTTCATTTAAAAAAAGTTTCCTTATTTCTTTTTAAAAATCTCCTGATTTTTGATTTCTGGAACTTGGCAACTCTGAGATAGGCTACAGGAAGACTAACTGTATATTTTTTACCAGTGAAATCGCATTTTATGAAAAGCATTGTAGAGGGTTGTTGCTTCATATGTAGAAACCTCAGAAACCAATATATTTTCTAGATTTAAAGAAGCATTTACAAAAGCAAAGTTCTCACTAATTTCATAAACGTTTCCGAGTGATTTTTATAATCAGGGGTCTGTCCAGACTTTTTTTCTCAGGGTAATGTTTTTGTGAAATTATGAACAGCTTTTTTACATTTGTGAAAAATCTAGTCCTAATTTTGTGAATTGGAAATGATCGTTATATTCAGGTTTCTTTTTTTAGAAATAAGTTTTTAATAAAATATATGTATGTAAAAGGATGATAGAGTATAGAAATTTTTAGGAGTTTGGTCGTTCTAAGATAGAGAGTGGGAGGGTGGCAGATAAGCATCTTTAGTGATGATGGCTGAAGCCGTTAAGGGGGGTCTCAAGACTCTTAAAATTGGAAAAATTGAAAAAAAAAAAAGACCATTTTCAATATATAATATCTTAAAATGTAATTGGTTTTAAGACAAAATTTTATATTGGGATGAAAGATATAAGTATGTTCTTTCACTTCATGTATTTGAAAAATTACAAGATGTAGAATTAGAATTTACAGTGGGATCCAAAATGTCAGACATTTGACGAGCGGAAAATCGTCATAACAGATTATGCGCACGATTACAAAATAAATTTTGCAAGTAGAAGGAAAATTTTGGGTCCTACTTATGCTTCACATTATAATAATTACTCTGAACTTAAATAAATTTGTTTTTAAAGCATTTTTCTATTTTTAATACAAAGTTGTATTTAATTAATGCAAAATTTAGAAATTTTCAACAGTATAATCACCTATAAAGAATACATTTCTGAACAATAAGAATGAAATTTTAGGTTCAGTTTATACAGACTAACATGAAACATATGTTTTGAAAATTTCATGAAACAAAATTCAGAAGTTTTTGAGATATCGTGCGCGTTATGCCCATAAACGTCATTTGGAGAAAAATGACTTCAAAGTTTCTGAAACGCCGCTTCAGCTATTGAGCGTCTATAATTCTAAAAGCAATAACTTCTGTTCTAATAGGAATTTCAAGGAAACATTTGTACCAAAATGTTCAGAAAAGATAATAGTTTAATATCTAAAAAAATTAAAATTTCGAAAATTTTAAAGCTTTAAGAGTCCTAAGACCCCTTAAAGGATCTAGATCCGCGATCAGTTGAGTCGCCCCTAAATTTCGGCAAGTACACCGGATTTCCAGGAAATCAAATCCTCTGATAGTGTGTTGCTGTTTGTCTTGGACTAACAAGGGAACCACTTTTGGCGCTGCTCGCACCTAGCATCGAGACCTGGTGCATTTTGTAGCCCTATACATAAAAGCTAGAGAACCGATAAAATTTCTCTGTTAAAATAATATTTTATGTATTTTTTTATACTTTTAATTTTTTATTATTGGATTTTTATTTGTTTATTTCACGCCAAAAGTGAGTAAAGTCGCCAAATATGGCGCTACAAAATTTTCGCTCGTTTTGTCCCTTGAGTATACGCACGATTGTATTAATTAAATCAGATTCCGATTGGTTTGATAATTGATAGCATAAGAAACAAGAACTAGGGTTTTTTTATGCAAATGAAAAATTTATAAATGGTTAATATATTTCTGTAAAAAGTTTTCAAGATCATTGATTTTTTTTTTTTTTTGTGAAATACAAAATAAGCAAACTATTTTCTTTTGAAGTCGAATGGAATAAAGTTTCGCATGTTTAAAATGAAATGTTGTGCCTTTTTGGTAAAAGTAATCATAAAGTAAATTAATATTTTTATACAATTTACAAAATGTACTGCGCCTAAGGTCGAACATTACAGTTTCGAGTGAAGTCCAAACCACGGTACTTACAAGGAAGGTCTCCATACTGGGCATACTCAGAATATTTTGAAAAAAAAATACTAATTAAACTACTTATGTATATAATAAAGGATCAGTCAAATTTAGCGGCGGAATTACAGTAGAAAGTCTGTAAAAAATAAAATACTTTCGAATATTTGGCGCGAAAAGACGAAAGCATCACGCTATTTGGCGAGCAGTACTTTCCTTCGCCAATAGCAAACGACTTTTAATGCACCTGAAAATTGTTTGCTAATTGAGTTTTAGAATGTGTGTAAAAAGTATTTAATGAATTTAAACATAAAAAATGTGAGAGTTTAATAAATCTATTTCTTCGTATTACATATTTATGCTGCTTGTTATTTAATTTTATTACTTTAAATACAATTTCATATATAAAACATACTGTCATATATTTAAGCGTATTCCAAAATAAAGGCAAGATTCATTTACCAGTTATTCATTTCAATTTCAATATCAAAGAATTCGTCGTTTCCATAGCAACAGGATTGAATCGAAAGGGCTCAATTGGACTTAATTTTGAGACACTGGAACAATTTTAATTTATTTTAATTTTGCTTTAATTCATAAAATTTGATATTTAACTTTCATTATAAATATATATATGTATATATATATGACAAAACTATAGTTAAATCAATCTAAAACTGACATAACTAAAGTCATTTACATTAAATTTATTTAAACAAGTTCAATATAAAACAATTTTATCTTAAAGATTATTTGACATAAAAAAGTATTTTTCGAAATTTCATTTCATCGCCAACCGATGATAAATCGCCAAATAAACGAAATTTTCATTTTTTTTACGAACGTTCTATCGAGGTTCCGCCAAAAAAAAATTTATAAACATATATATCCACATGGTAAGAACACTCTGTAATTTTTTCAGATTTTTCTGAATATGCCCGTATGGAGACCTTCCTTGTTAGAATGTATTCTACTTACCGTGGTCCAAACTATTGCTCGCACGCTACAAGCAGCTATGACATTCGGCTAGGGTTGCCGGTAAGCTCTACTTTTGAAAATGTGCCCACTTTTCCCATCGCCAAAAATATGAATAGTATAATGTTGTAATTTTTTTAAATCAAATTCGTAGGTTTTTGAAGGAATTTTTAAACTTTTTTCAATATTTTATACTTATTATTGGATAATTTTTATTTTTAAATGCCTTTGTTAAAAAAAAAAAAAAAAAAAAAATCTATGTTAACAGTCCGATAAGTGGTTTTCAAAATTGCATTTTCAGAAAGTTATGCTCCTGTAAATTATTTATCAGAAAAATTTTATCGATTCTCAAACTTCCTAATATAAGGCTTGAAAATGCACCAGGTCTCAACGATAGGTTCGAGCAGCATTAAAAGTGGTTCCCTTGTAAGTAAGCTCTTTTGAAGTAAATATATATAAAAAAGGAAGTAACTGCAAAGTCCAAGTTTAGTTGGTTTGTTCTTCCCAGTAATGTTCGAGAATTTCCCTGCATTCGGAATAGAGCACTATTTTAAAGGATATTTGTTTCTTTGCTTCGCATTTACTTAATTCCTATCAAAAAGCTGAAAGAATGCAATTTTTTTAATGCATTAAATCATTAATCCCATAACAACTGAAAACAAATGTAATTAAAATACGTGCTATTTTGAAAAAATATAAATGAATGATTTCTGATAAAACATGGAGCTATTATAAACTATATTTAATTTTAAGTATCCATATTAATGTTACAAACAAATGAAGGCATATAAAGTATTAAATAGCCTTTTTTTTTTTTTTTTTTTTTTTTTGCCACGTTTACAACATTTTTTTTGCTGGGTTTGTGTATTATTCCGTGATACCGACGCCTTATGCATACTTTTCTATAGATGTTGTTTAAGACTGGATCATAAATGTGGAATTCTTCAGAGGATGCAAATGATGTCATTTTATATAAAATAAAAGCGTGCATTTTAAGTCTTAAAACTGAAATATGTCTTGTACTACCTATATATATATATATATATATATATATATATATATATTAGGTAGATTTCGTATGAAATACTGCCTATTGGGATTGTTCCTATGTTGGAATTTCTGAAAATGTTTTGTAGATCTACACTGATCATGACCCCTAGAACCCAAAACCACCCTCAGTAAAAAACTTTATCTATCTATCTATCTATATATATACTTATATATATCACTTTCTTCTGGACACGATAACTTCCACAATTCTGCACAAATCTCTTCCAAATTGGTACATAAAATCAAGGGACATAAAATCTCGGTCATGTTCGTTAATGGGCAAAATCGGACCAAGGGGATGGAAATAGGGAGAGGATTTGTGAAAACTGAAAAAAATCCATAACTTATTAACTTTTGTACATATCAAATCAGTTTAAAGTTTTTATCACTTCTAAAAATAGGGCCAAAAATTTATGTATCACAGATTTTTGATAAAATTAAAAATGGGCTCAAGGGGTGCAAAAAAAAAAAAATAGGGTTTTTGGGAGAAAAAATTTCCTATAACTTCGTCAATTCTCAAGACATCAAATCCAATTAATTTTATTATACATCTCCTTAATATTATCAACAACTTTTATATTCACAAGTTTTTGATAGGACCAATTCGTACCGCAAAAAAATTAAAAACGAAAACAAAAAAGGGGGGGTTGAAGAAAAAAAAATTTCATAATTCCGTCAATTCACAAGATATAAAATCTCCATGAATTTATCATATATCTTCTTAATACTGTCTTCAACATTTATATAGACAAGTTTTTGATAGGACCCATTCTTACAGCAAAAACAAATTAAAAATACATAGCGGTTGAAGAAAAAAAATCATCTTATTAAGGGTGTATTCAAATCCAAACGGCTTATTTTCTTACTCATTTTTTAATTCATTTTTGCTCTCAAACGCATACAATTGGTAGATTTTCTTATTCAGACACTGTATAATGTACAGTAATGATCGATTTTTTGATAGAGGCAGAATATATTTCAAAAAATGACGTCAAAGTGGACATTTTGAACAGAATTTCAAGAAGCGATTGTGTTAGAAACGAAAAATATTGCCCTACTGAGAAAATAATTGTTTATTAATCAAGTTTTAATTAATTGAAAGAAAAATAAAAACACAGGTCGCTTATAAATCTCTTCAAAAATCACGTCAGCAAGTCTTATATTTTTTCTTTAAAAAATGAATCTGAAAATGTGCCAGAAAATTTCGAGTTGTTGAGCATTTAAAAGTATTTTTTTTAATACCGCCTTAACATGATTCTGATAAAACCAGCTATTATATAAAAATGAAATAAAAACTCGTCAAAAGCAGACAGATAAAACTGTTAAAGTGGATTTATATCTAATCATGATTTAATTTTTGTTGGTGAAATTAGTATACTTAACTTCGAAATCTATCTCTGCCTGTAGGCCGGGCCGGCAGGGATTTTTTTTCATCGGGGCGACACTAAATTCTCAAAAAGCAGAACTCCTGCTTGTTTTCTTATATCGTTCAGAAAAGCGGATGTGGACTTGTAAAAATGCGGAATAAAAAAACCCCACGAAATAGACGTGTGGAAAATATTTTTAGAAAGGGTAAATATAAGTCTTGAAAATGCGATAAAAAATGAACTTTTTCATTGCTAGTTTCTTCTGAGCTTTGAGATCTTCGGAAAGATGTTTTTTTACTCTACGGATTCATGATCATTACTGTTTTTAATTAATATCTCGGCTAATTATCAAAAAATGAAAAATCTGAACCTCAGGCGCATCATACTTGCCTTGGATTATCGTCTTCTATTCTAGACTTTTACATGCAGAATATTTTCCTAGCCATCGTAAACTAGACAGACAGAGAAAGACACGCTTATGGACAATCACATTTATTTTATAGTATAGGGGGCATTCTCATAATCTTTTGACTTTTGGGAATAAAAATCTGGTGAAATTAAACTTGCTAAAAAAACATATTTTTTATTTAACTGAGGTTCAAATTAAACTTGCGAGTTTAATTTTCCTTACCATTTTACCACTATAACTTTCTATTTTCTTCTAAATTTTTACTTATAATGAATTTGCATAGTACCCGCAGGACATTCAAATAAGAAATAATAACAATGTAGTATTTTTAGTACAAAATTTTGGTATAACATTATCTTAAAGGGGTGTTAAAGAAGGGACGGAAGGGGAAAAAAGGGGTGGTATAGGAAAAAGGGGGCGGTAAGGGAAAATAAGGGATGGTAAGGACTGGACGGTAAGGAAAATTACCACTATTTTTAGGCAAATCATCACTAAGTGATAGCCACAATGTTCATTGATTTTTAGAAACAGTTATTTACATTGGATTAAATTAAAAAAAATTAATTTACCTCGAAAAGTGCAGGAATAAACCTTGGGGACGGTAAGACTACCAATAAAGCCACGATGCTTGAAATTGATATTTAAATGCTGATTTAAATTCTGCAGTAAATTTTCTGTCAAAGAATTTTAGACATTCTTTCTCTAGTATACTTCTGCATGAGAAAAAACTTTAAAAAAATTCTGTGGCTGCATCTGAAGTGATTTTCTGTATAAGTTTAGCAAGAGCGATGGTAAGGAATCTGAAACCCAAGAACAGAGTTCAAAAAATAATATCAACCGTAAAAATGTGTGCAGGTTAAGTTTTTGCTACATATTTATTTAAAACAATTGCCCCAGTTTCGGAAAAAAATTACATCGAATTACTTTATTGAAACAATTTTATACAGACAGCTCCAAACTTAAAAATCAACATCAGGGACACGGGACGGTATATGAGTTTTCCTGGTATTTGGACGCCCAACATCGTCCCAAACTTATTTATCTCATTTATATTGTTAAGCAATAATGTAATAGGATGTTTCCCAGTATATAAAATAAATAATACACAAAAATATGTACTAAAACTAGAGAGCATCAATTCTGCTTTTTCAGAATTTAGTGTCGCCCCCGGCATTTCCGTTACTTCATTTTCTTCTGATGGACTGATGGCTTCTATTATTATGAAACAGCCATTATAAATGAAGTGTTAGGTGAAGATGAAAGAGCAGCCGTAAAAAGTTAGAATTCTGATTTTCTAGTCAGAATAGGGGGGAAAAATGGCCATTTTTTTTTTTTTTTTTTTTTTTTTTTTACGGCTGCTTTTTCATCTTCACCTAACACTTCATTTATAATGGCTGTTTCATGATAATAGAAGCCACCAGTCCATCAGAAGAAAATAACTCGGTTAAGCGGGACCCTACTGAAGTATAAAACCTATTTCAATTTTAAGACTTAAAGCACACATTTTATTTTATGTAAAATGACGTCATTCGCATCCACTTAAGAATTCCACATTTACGATCTACTTTTAAACATCTATAGTAAATCACGCATAGCACATCACTATCGCGAAATAATGCACAAATGCAGCAAAATGATTCCGTCATTCAAGAAAAAAAAAAAAAAAAAAAAAAAAAAACCCGGCTATCTAATGATTCATAGATACTTACAATTAAATATAGTATATAATAGCCCCATTGTTTTAACATAAATCATTCGTTTATATTTTTTTCAAAATAGCAAATTTAAACAAAATGTAATTAAAATAGCACGTATTTTAATTACATTTTCTTTCCGTTGTTACGAGAAAATGGCAACAAAAATATATAATTACTATTTTAAAACTATTTTTCCTTTACTTTCTACATAAATTGAGTACTTCCATTGCCAATATTAAGTAAATGGCTCCAAAAACTACAAAATAATAATAATAATAATAATAATAATAATAATAATAATAATAATTCAAAAATAAATGAAGATAAGTTTTCAAACAAAATGCATTTAAAACAACTTTTTTTTTTCAATACGACGGTATAAAAATTGAAAATGTGCGATGCTTAGAAGTTTAAAAAATTGCTAAAGAGTATTTAATCGTAATGCTTTGTTTTACGGCTAGTTTCTGTAAGGTAACGTTATTTTTTGGACACAAAATAAGCTGGGAGAAATAAATAGCATACCGTACCGGAGGTTAATTGTCTGAGCGAAGCGAAGGCTAATACTCAGCGAAATATTACTGTCCGGACACTTTACTACTACGATGGATATTAACGCCATGTCCTACTAAAAAAAAAGCCCAATAAAAACCTTTCGTCAAGGATAACTCAAAAAATATTTGTCGGATTTCGTTTCTGATTGCACCAGAAGGTACCTATGAGGGTCGCCTACTGAATGCACCTACTATGAAAAATAAGTTCCAAACCGTTTAAAAATTATGTAGAAAAAACTCTTAAAAAAGCACAATTTATCTGCATACCTCACAGAAATTTGGTGTGCGTCACTTTCACCGGTTGATGTTTTCGTAGACAACTGGTTTGAACACATGGAGCAAATAAAAAAAAATACGCACGCAGTAATATTGAATAGATCAGTTTCAACCACGTGATCACAAACCTTGCAACAACCCGTGGCAACCAGTTTTGGTGGGCAAACAAATAATAATACAGTATTCCGTACCACGGTGACCGTTTTTAACCTGTTGTATAAAATCTCGCATGTTGTATGACATACAATTGTGGATGATTAAAACAAAAGACATGAGTGTTTATTGATCCGGAGGTTATCTTTCTCTGGATGTCTGTCTGTCTATCATACAGCATGCATTTTTCTTGTAAAGGATGATATTATTATGCAGTAAAACCTCCATAACGGACACATCCGATTAGTGGACACCTCTATTTAGCGGGCATTTTTTCGATTACCAACCCTTAAATAACTGTACATTTTTTACTCTCAGTAGCGAACACCTCCAAATAGAGGACAAATTCGGCTCTCCCGAGGTGTTCGCTATTCAGAAGTTTTACTGGTAAAACCTCCATAGCGGACACACCCGATTAGCGGATACCTATATTTAGCGGACATTTTTTCGATTACCAACTCTTAAATAACTGTACTTGTTTTACTCTCAGTAGCGGTCGCCTCTAAACAGAGGACAAATTCTGCATTCTCGGGGTGTCCGCTATTCAGAGATTTTACTGCATATAATATTGATAATTATTTTACAGGGCCGCACAAAAGAATAAGAATATATGAAACGAATATAAACTAAATTCGAGATTGGTAGATCGCTGATGGTAATGTAATTTTAGGATGTTGTTACATTCATCCGCAGCATGTTTTTAGAGTTTCGTCCATCTAACGAAACCCTACCTGTCTCACTCCTTTGTCTGTCTGTTTGTCCGTCTGTCACAGAGCCCGTTCTCAGAAACTATATATGTCGGAGACTTGAAAATTTGCATACTTATAGTTGAACACCACACATCAAACGGCAAATAATAAAATTTTGAAAAAGTTTAATATTTAACCCTCTGGGCTCTAACTTGTGTATTTTAAGCAATTTTTCTAACTCAGCTCCTAATTTAATTAAGTTGGAGACATGTAATTTTGCATACTTATAGCTGAACATCTCGCATCAAACGACAAATAATAAAATTTTGAAAAAGGCTTAATATTTAACCCTTTGGGCTCTAACTTGTGTATTTAAAGCAATTTTTCTAACTCAGCCCCAAATTAAGTTGGAGACATGAAAGTTTGCATACTTATAGCTGAACACTTGCGATAACACGGTAAATCATAAAATTTTGAAAAAGTCATATTTAACCCTCCGGTCTCTAACTTCTGTATTTTAAGCAATTTTTCTAACTCAGCCCCCAATTAAGTTGGAGATATGAAGTTTTGCATACTTATAGCTGAACACCTCACATCAAACGACCAATAATAAAAATTTTAAAAAGTCTAATATTTAACCCTCTGGGCTCTAACGTATATATTTTAAACAATTTTTCTAACTCAGCCCCTAATTAAGTTGGAGACATGAAATTTCGCATACTTATAGCTGAAATCCTCACATCAAACGACAAATAATAAAATTTTGAAAAATGTCTGATATTTAACCCTCTGGGCTCTAACTTATGTATTTTAAGCAATTTTTCTAACTTATCCCCTAACTAAGTTGGAGAATTGAAAGTTTGCATACTTATAGCTGAAAACTTGCGATAACACGATAAATCATAAAATTTTGAAAAAGTCATATTTAACCCTCCAGTCTCTAACTTCTGTATTTTAAGCAATTTTTCTAACTCAGCCCCTAATTAAGTTGGAGACATGAAATTTTGCATACTTATAGCTGAACACCTCACATCAAACAGCAAATAATAAAATTTTGAAAAAGTCTAATATTTAACCCCCTGGGCTCTAACTTGTGTATTTAAAGCAATTTTTCTAACTCAGCCCCTAATTATGTTGAAACATAAAAGTTTGCATACTTATAGCTGAACACCTCACATCAAACGACAAATAATAAAATTTTGAAAAAATCTAGCATTTCACCTCTAATATTTTGTCTCGCGCAAATTTTTAATTTAAACTGTTTTGCAATACTATTTTTTGTTCATTTTGCATAATAAGTGTAATGTGACGTAATTTGTTCTATTTCAGATTTCTAACGCATGTTAATGAATTTATTTTACAATATCCTTCCTCTTTTCAAATTCACATGTAAATATAGTATTTATGGCGTAATTTCCAATAAGTGCCTGCTTTTTATACCTAATTATTTAATTGTAATTTGAAGGTTTTTTTCTGTTTATAATAGTAACGTGTAAATAATTTTTTTATTTGAAGCAAACATTATTGTTTGCGCTGTTTATACAATTGGCAACAGTTTAAATTAATACCATTTTCTAAAATATGTAAAAAATATCTGTCAAAATGCTGAATATTTGAATTTAGAATAAAAATAAAACCTCAAAAAATGAGTCAAATTAAAAAAAATTAATGAAGTCTGCAGACCGGGATCTTCTATTGAATAAAATGATCTAAAAATGATTAAATTCCCATGTATAGCTTTTGCTCTTATAAATTTTTTTAATAGAACGATTTTGTCCAACTTTAGCATTAAATATCTTTTAAAATAATTCTTCGATTTGAAAACTGTATGCATTAGTGTGTTGATCAAACATTTCGCTATAATACCACCGATTTTCATATATTTGTATGCAATAGTTTTCTTAATATTAACGAAGAAAGACCTCCGGTCACAAAAAATTCAAAACCGGCGGCGGCTGTGACAGGGTTAGTTACTTTTCATAGAATAGAGAGATATATAAAAATGAAAACTTGTCTATCTGTCTGTAATTTTATAAAAAAATCCACAATTTGGAAGCCAAAATTGTGAAGAGATACTTACATGTGTATTAAAACATGGCCGAGACAACTAAAGTAATCCGGAATCGAAATAACTTATAGTTAATTTTTAATTAATAAAAAACCACCAATTTAACAGCAATTTCTTATCAAATTTAAACATTTTTCGTTATAGCAGTTGCCAACAATTAAAAAACACAATAAAATTATTACTACAATAATTAATTTTCTACTGCAAGATTTCCACGTGAAAAATGAAAATGAAATAAATAGTTTGCCGAATTTAAAAAAAAGGTGAATATTACGTCATAACTTTTCTATTGCAAGATATTCACGTGAAATATGAAAATGAAATAAATGGTTTGACGAATTTAAATGAAAGTAAATATAACTTTATAACTTTTCTATTTCAAGGTTTCCACGTGAAAGAGGAAAATATTACGTCATATTGGAAATATAAAGGGCATGGTGGATATAGTATAACGTCATATGAGTGTGAAAAATGTATTGAAGCATAATAAAAACCCGATTAGGGAAATATTGGCGTATTTTAACATTATTGCTCCAATTATAAATTGAAATAAGTTCATTTATAGCTGTATTCTTTTGCGTCTGTTATATACATTTATACATTTTTATATAGCGTTTTCATATGATTCATTCAACAACATTTCGACTGCTTTTTTAATGTTTGTTTTGTGTTGTATGTTAAATTTTGAAATTGATTTTTCAGAACAAGCATCCTTCAAATTCTGGGCAACGCTGGCACTTTAGCTTGTAACAGATAAATGGCTTTTGTATCTGTACATCTAATGCTAATATTATAAAGCGTTATAATATTATAAAGTATATAATATTATTAATGCTTGTACGTTTGTGAGGTGTTATCTCTGAAACTACATAGCCAACTTAAAAAAATGGTGGTGGCCATCTCTGCTCCGAAAAAGAGACTATTTTATGTCAGTGCAAGAACCTACATCGCTGCAGGAGCAAAAAATTTCTAAAATTGTGATTTCTGCGATATTGATTGGGTTAGAAACTTTAAATTTGGTGCGGTAGTTACTTTTAAGATGTAAATACTCGTAATGAATGCTCTCTAAAAGGTTCAATTTGATGGATAAGCGTAAAAATTTCTAGAAAGGTTCTAAACTATGATTTATTTGGAATACTGAAATTTTGGGGATACTGTTGGGGTTAGAAATTAGAACTTTGGCATGGTAGTAATTAATAAGATGTAAATGCTCGTTGTAGAACGAATTCTAAAAAATAGAAAGACTAAACAAAGCGGAAAAAGGTCTAAAGATGATCTAAGTAACGAAGAACATGGAACTGTTAGGGATATAAACATGAAAATTGACATGGCTATATTTATCATGACGTAAATTCTCGCAATAGAACAATTTCTAAAAATGTCGCTATAAAAAACAATGCAGAAACAAAAAAACTTTCAAAAATTTTCTATTTTTCTGTTACTGCTGAGCCCAAAATCTTGAAATTTTGCTTCGGGTTAGTTTTAAAATATACAATTTTCTCTATGAATGGTTTCTAAAAAAATTAAAATTAAAAAAAATGAAATTAACGGAAAGCGATCTCAGTTACCATTAATTTGGAATTATTAGGTACAGCAACTTTAAATATTTCATAATGCTGCATTTCCTCCGCAAAACATGCGATTTAAATGCAACAAAACTGATAGATACCCACCTAGCATTAAATAAATTGTGTAAATATTGAATAAAGACCTGTATGAAACAGTGAGTAGGTTTCCCGAAAGTACTTGTTAAAGTGTTCCTTCTCTAGGCTTTTCTCTCTCTCGCCAAGGCCACTAACAGAGGGAAGTGCTGTTTTAAATGTGATATGAATTTTTTATCCGATTCATTTTTCTAGACATTTTATCATAAGGTCATATTCTCAATTATCATTAGTAGATTTTTTATATATTAACATATTCTGGTGAAATTTTGTAATCGGGTTCATATTGGCGTATTTTAGCTTGCATGATTTGCTGAATAAATATGTATGGATTTGTAAATTACTTCAAATGACACTTTGACAGCTCAAAAGTTATGCAGACGATATATTCAGATCTTGTGTCATACTTTATGTTGTAATCATTGCCGATTTCTTTTATTTAATACATGCTAAATACAGCTCAACTTGTGCAGAATATGTTTGAAAACAAAACAATACAGCGTATGTAGTGGCCAGCATACACTCATCATTTAAATCCGATCGAGCATATCTAAAACACACTCTAACGAAGCACTGCATGCCACTTTTGATGTATTAGGTACTTTGATACTATATTAGATTTTGAGAAGAGAATTCCTTAAATGTTATCGACAACCTCATTGCATCCGTGGAAAACAGATATTGTACAATATTAACTATTCCGGGGGAGCACACACCATATAAAGTATAGTCCATTCTTTTTACACATCATATATTTGTCATTTAAAGTTACTCAAATTGGTGCGGAGCGTCTGATTATGCTCTTGACATCATTTTATACAGTTAAAATTCCGATATAAGTAAATTAGTGTTTAATTTTCTATTTTACTTTTAATATATTGCGTACTTTCAATTTTATATCCATGCATGACTGTCTTGAATGGTTTGATTTCCCATTTTTTTAAACAGTGTATACGAATTTATACATAAAATTTTGTAATTCTACAATTCGTTTATTTTTATCATTTCAATTTTTCGCAGTATATGGACAATTATAGATAACATCTCATTTTCTTTGCTCCACATGTTATTATTAAATCTATGTTCTCAGTAATATCGCTCAGACTAATCCCTCTGAGGGAAGTCCTAGTAAAAATTATTATTCAGGGATTTAAAAGTAAAAAGATTGTGAGAATGCCACATAGATCGACCCTATTTCTTTGCAAACTTGCTATCCACTGGGTTTCATTTCCCTAAATATAAATTTCCTAGTTAGATTTCAGATAAAAGCTTTTATATTTACCAGAAAAAGAAATATAGTGGTGGCTCTCAGTTTATGTTGATTTTTCAGATCCCTATAGAGTCGTATGGGAAATCATGTAAAATTTTCCTTGCCTTTATGCAACACTTCATCTCATTTATACGATGCTAATTAAATTTGTCACGAATCCCTTTGGCCGTTTTCTTAATTTTTATCTGGCATAACCTCCTTTTTATTTTCAATTTTTCTTATTAATCTTGCTTAATTTTTATTCATAGAAATTGCAACGGAATTTTATTATTTAAATAAAAATTGTGTTAGCAAACAATTGTAAACCTGAGATCGTCAATCTTTTAAATCTTGCTATATTTAGGGTTTTTAGCCCCCAGTATATGGCATTTCTTTCTCGCAGCTTTGAAAGTGTCCTCCCCAAAATATAACGTTCCGTTGTATAAGCCAGCCGTAAAACAAAGCAGATGTATCATTGTACTGTTAAATTCTCTACTGCAATTTTTTAAACTTCTAAGCATCGTACATTTTCAATTTTTATACCGTCGTATTGGGGAAAAAAAGTACTTTTAAATACAATTTGTTTGAAAACTGCATCTCCATTTATTTTTGAGCTATTATTATTATTATTATTATTATTATTATTATTATTATTATTATTATTATTATTATTATTAGTTTTTAACATTATGTCTTTAATTTTGGCAACTCAAGAATTCCATTTCTGTAGAAAGTAAAGGAAAAAAATTTTGGAAAATAGTAATTATATCTTTTTGTTGCCATTTTCCCATAACAACTGAAAAAAAAAATGTATTAAAATGCGTGCTGTTTTGAAAAATATATAAATGAAGGATTTCTGATAAAACATGGAGCCAAATTTAATTATAACCAATATAATATTTAATTATAAACCAAATTTAATTTTAAGTATCTATATTAATATTACAAACAAATGAAGGCATATGAATCCTTAAGAAACCCGATTTTATGGCGTAAGTAATGTATGAAATTTCATTTAAAATTGGTCCAGGAATATTAATGTTTAATCCATGGCGTACGTAATGTATGACCGTAGATATGTAATGTGAATACCGTAGAAGTTTAAACATTTTCAGTACCGAAAATTGTAAAACTGAAATTTCTGTTAAAATTTGTTCATGATGGACCCAGGAATGTTAAGGTTTAATCCATGGCGTATGTAATATATGATAAACTCCGTGTGATTTTTTATGTCTTAAATTTTAGTCTTTGGAAAAATCATTTTCCAAATGGTCATTGTAATTTGTTAAATTGCTTTTATATATTTGTTACAGGTAATAATTGCTAAAAACAGTTGCTTTTTCATCCTCGGCAAAACCATTAAAGAAGCTGTTTATTTAGCTAATAAGGCTATCTCAGCTGCAGAAATTCAGGTAAATTCCAGTAGTGATTGGCTTTAATCATTAAACCTAATTATCTGTTAAGGCTGTTCTTAACTGCTCTGCTCAACAAGCGCAAAACGTTTTGACACATTTACAAATTCATTTTTTAACGGAAAGATATAAAATTGGAAAGCCTGGCCATGGAAGCGATTTGGAATCGAACTGTTTTTTTCATTTTTTGATCAATTACCTATTGAGTTATAAGTGATTTTGATCACGTGACACGGCATTTTTCTCCCCCTTGCTGACTGGATTTTCTTCTTTCGCTCGGAAGTTCAGTTCAAAATGCCAACTTTGACAGTATTTTTTGAAAGATCTATTGCCTTTACAAGAAAACGAAAAAAAAAAAAAACAGCTCTATTACACAGTTTCTGAATAACAACACCTTCTAGTTTCATGCGTTTCGGAACAAAAATGAATTAAAACTTATGTCAGAAAGCTGACTCTTTGGATTTGAGAACAGCCTTAATGCTTTAAAATTTGTTAAGTTTATATACTTCATGAAACATTAGAACCTTTTCTGAAGCACGCTTGTTGCCTTCTTCCTCTTTTCTTTTTTTTTAGGTATGTCTCATGCCGTTGGGCTTAGATAACATGACATACTCCCTGGATAAAGAAACTTATGAGGAGGAAAATTTCTCATCCTTCTGGGATTTGCATCTGGAATATCTTATGAAAACGGCTGAAGCTGAAGTAAGTGCGGACTTATCGAGTCGATTTAGAATGGAATTATTTTTAATTTCTAAAAGCAGATTACACTTGTGTCTTTATTTATAAATGTTCACTGCAAAGAAAAACTGAAAATTTTCTATAATTTATGGGGAAAATTTTCCGTAAAAATACGGATTTCTGTAATTTATGAGGGGGGGGGGGGGGGCAAATTTCAGTTAAAATACGGAAATAGTTCTGGCGTCTCGATTGCCAGTAGAATCTGCTTTTTTTAGTCCGTTTTTTTACGGTGTTGGATTTCAATTACATTTTTGATTATCTATTTTTTTAGATTTTATATTACGATTATTATTTTTTGTTGATTACGCTCGCCGAACTAGTCGATTGAGATTAAAATTCTATTACTGTTTTCGTAATCTGTATGTTACGAATTAGAGTTCTGCATTCGGTCTGTAATTTACCTGACCCTCGGTTCGGATCCGGTTGACGCTAATTTTTTTTCGTTTCAACCCAGGTTCAGGTCGGGTTGATCTTTTTTCTGCGATCCAGACTGTCTATAAATGTTTCGGGTCGGTTCACCCGATTTTTCGAAAGAAAATTAAAAATATTTTGTTTGGGCAAAAAAAAAAAAAAAAACTTAATTAATGGTGTAATTAATCTGACTTAATTTATCGCGCACCGACAGTTAGCGATTGTATGCGTCCTTGGGAGTCGAAAAATTTCCCAGTCAGCAACCCATTTACAGTAGAGCGTCTCTGTTCATGGTAATGTCTTTCAATCTTATGAAAGCGCTTATTATTATTATTTTTTTAAATAGAACAAAGCAGCTTGTTTGCAACCTGCAGAGTCTGAACCATGGGCGTACCCAATGCAGGGGTTGATGGGGCTGCAGCCCCTCCCTCCCCCGAAATTGTTAAAAGTACTATGGAAAAAAATTTATATTTTTTCACATACATATTTTCCTATATTTTGTCCCATATTTTTTCCTTCTCTTTCAGAAAAAATTGTATATTTTTTTCTATCATACAACAGATTAGCCCTTCTTCTTAGGCTCATACTAGCCCACCTTAACACCAAAGAAGGAAAAGGGGGCTGATAGGGTTACAACCGCCACCCCCCTCCTCCCGAAATAGTCGAAAGTGAAATGAAAAAAGTGCTTTTTCCTTTCTTTTTTAGATAAATCTGTACTTTTTCCTCTGTCATACAGCGGAATAGCCATTCTCGTTAGACCCATATTACCCACATTGTCATCAGAGCGTATTTAAAGAAGGAGAAAGAGGCTCATGGAGTTACAGCCCCCTCCCGAAATAGTCGAAAATGAAATAATAAAATAGTGCGGAATTGTTTCTTTCTGTTTGCGATATATTTGTATTTTTTCTTCCTATCATTCAACAGACTAGCCGCTCTGTTCTCTTTAGTCCCATATTAGTGACACCATTATAGTGACATATGCAGCGCAGTAACACCACATCATACCCAAAGAGATGGGAGGGGGCTAATGGGTTTGCAACCCCTCCTCTCTCAAAATAGTCGAAAATGAAACAAAAAAGGTGCTATTTGTTTCATTTTGTTTGAGATAAATGTGTAATTTTGTTATCTGTCATCCAACGATCTAGCCATTCTGCTTAGTCCCTACATCAGAGCACAGTTACACCAAAATATACCCAACGAGGGGGAAGTAGACTAATAGGGTTACAGCCCCATCTCCTGGAATATTCAAAAATGAAACTTAAAAATAGTGGTGATTTTTTTTTTTTTTCTGTTTGAGATAAATTTGTACTTTTTACTTCCGTTATACAGCGTAATCTCTGTAAATCCGTTATACAGGCTATTCTCGTTAGTCCCATGTTAGTCCACATTCATATCATAGCATACCCAAAGAAGGGGAAGGGGCTGATAGGGTTACAGCCTCCCTCCCTTCCGGAATAGTCGAAAATGACATGAAAAAAAGTGCTGTTCTTTTATCCTTTCTGTTTGAGAGAAATTTGCATCCCCCACCACCCTATCATTCAATGCACTAGCCACATTTTCTCTTTAGTCCCGTATTACAGTAGTGAGCAGTGGCAGCCACAGTACACCCAAAGCTATGGAAGGAGCAAATGGAGATACAGCTCCATCCTGAAATAGTCGAAAATGAAATTAAAAAGGGCTGATTATTTTTGTTTGAGATAAATTTGTAATTTACTTTTCTGTCATACAGTGGACTAGCCATTTTCGTTAGTCTCATATTAGTCCACATTGATTCCAAAGAAGGGGGAGGGGGAAGCAGGACGTTTCGGTCCCGACACTTCGGTCCCGCCATTTAGGTCCCGCCGTTTCGGTCCCAAGACATTTCGGTCCCGAGACATTTCGGTCCCGAGACATTTCGGTCCCGAGACATTTCGGTCCCGAGACAATTCGGTCCCAAGACATTTCGGTCCCGAGACATTTCGGTCCGGAGACAATTCGGTCCCAAGACATTTCGGTCCCGAGACATTTCGGTCCCGAGACATTTCGGTCCCGAGACAATTCAGTCCCAAGAGATTTCGGTCCCGAGATATTTCGGTCCCGAGATATTTCGGTCCCTTCTCCAGCAAGCTGAAATTTTGTGCACTTGAAGTAGGTGACAATTTTATAGGGGACATTGTAGAGTTTTTTAAATAAAGGCCTTAAAATTTTAGTAAACACACACAAATTTCGTATGGTAATCATTTTAAAAAACAAGGGGGGGGGATTGACATTTTCTATATTTTAGTGTATCATAAGTATAAGGGTCTGATAAATTAAGACATTTATAACTCGATCTATAATTATCACAAAACACTCATATTTTGTACGGTAAACGTAATATTTATAAAAGGAGGGACATTATCAAATTTTTTAACTGAACTTCCTAAATTTTAGTATAACTCGAATATAAGGACTCGAAAACGCGAACACTTATAACACAGATCAAAATTTTGTCGCAGCCCACACAAATTTCCTATGATAATCATAATCGTTTTATAAGGCATGCGGGTGGGGGGGGGGAGGGGGGCTCTGTTGACTTTTTATATATTTTAGTGTATCTTAAGTATAAGGTCCTGATAAATTAAAACATTTATAACTCTCTCTGTAATTATCGTAATTACACTCATATTTTGTACGGTAAACGTAATCTTTAAAAAAGGAGGTACATTATAAGATTTTTTAACTGAACACTTGAAATTTTAGTATAACCGAATATAAGGGCCCGAAAACCGCAAACACTTATAACTCGCAATCAAATTGTAGCACGCCATGCAAATTTTATATGGTAGAAGTAATCGTTTTCAGGAGTGGGGGAAGGGAGAGTTCTGTGGATTCTTTATAGAAGCTCCTCATATTTTAGTCTATCATAAATATAAAGTCCAGACAATTTAAAAATATTTATAAGTCGAGCTTTAATTTTCATATGCAAATGCCCATGCCAAAATGCACATATTCAATTGTATATAATTTGCACACTATGTGATTAATAATGAAAAAATCTGCAAATATTTTTACAAATCTTTATTTTATCCTATTATTTAACGGCGCATCAATTTTAAATGTATTGCATTTTACACATTTTTTAAAAAGGGGGTTCTTAACATGGAATTGTGATAAAGACACATTATTTTTTAAATTCTGCACCGGAACAGACTAGAACTTTCTATTTTATTTTAATAGTTATTTTAATTTACTATTTTTTGAAAAACTATTTAAAAGTTTGCATTAATCTTTTTACATGTAACAATAATATTACCGCTATTTCTACCGGTGTCGAATGACAAGTTTAAAAATATTTTTAATTTTGAACCACTTCACCGTTTGCCCCGAGATAACTCGGGGATAAAAGCACTTTTTCCCCATACCTGTCGACGGTGAAGTGGTTTGCAACAATTACAAATCCTTTTTAATATATTTAAGACTTTTATATGCTTATTACATTCAAAAACTACGAGCACAATAAACATAAATCAAAATTTTAAGATTTCTATTGTCATAAAATATTCTTTTCGTATTTAAAATTAATTCTGTATTTCAAATATTTCTTTGTTATTTATTTGACTTATATACTTAGAATTAAAGCAGCCTACATGTTTTAATATGACAAATAAAAAATAAAAATGAAAATACAAAAAAAATAACATAAAATCTCAAAATAATTATGTATAGTGAATCACTTTTACGTAAAATTTCATTTTAAATTAAGAAATTTTATAAATATATCACAATGAAGAAATTTGGAAATTTAGAAAACATATTTGGCTTTTCTTGATATCTATATGTTATTCATTCAAAAGAATATTATACATGTATATATATATGTCAAGTGTAGATGTCCTAGCTTCCCCCATTTGATTATGCTAAATAAAGATCCAGATAGAAGAATTATTCTACTCGCGCTCTCTTTGTTCTAGTTAGCCGGCGCTTTTTTGTGGCCACACGGCATTTTTCATCTTTAATGGCTTAAAAAAACCGGGACGACATGCAGTGGCGTAGCCAGGATTTCGTTTCGGGGCGGGAGGGTCCAGAATTTTCCCTTCATGTTATATATATATAGTAAAACCTGTCAAGATGAAATTGTAAAATTCCGTTTTACACAAGTTTCCGTGTTATTTGGTATATTTGTATAGTATTCTTTTCCGTAGCACTATGGAACATTTATGGTTAAGACAGAACTCCGTTATAGGTAGGTTCCTTTTTTAAAAGTTTTGTGTATTTATATAAATATACTTATTTATATCATATGAATAGAATAAAACTTGTCAAAATAGTAATTGTCTATAACAGAATCCTGTCTTTAACGTAAGCGTTACACGGTCTTAATATGAATTGCGATACAATTAAATTTGCTGAAAACCTGTCTGAAAAGGGGATTTTCACCCTTCTTTAGTGAAGCATAGTGAAACCTGTGAAAGCGGAATCTTTCTATAACCAAATCCTGTCTCAAACGGAAGAGTTTCAGAATCCCTGCGAAACGAACAATAGATCTTATTGAGGTAGTGTATCTTAGAAGTATAATTAATTACACTTCTTTACATGGAAGCATGTCTAAAATGGAGCTTTTTACCAGTCCTTGGAATCTTGTCTTGACTGTGTATATATGATAGAAGTATTTCGAGTAACTTTAAGAATTTAGGTATATCCTTATTTAATTTCTTAATTAAAAAAAAAAAAGCATGAATAAAAAAATATAACGCCAATCTCTATAACTGCAACTAATAATACATTCAAGTTACATTAATATTTACCAGTGAAAAAGATTAACTTATGATGTAAAAATCTGAGCGCATACTGAAAAGTTAAATTTAATTAACCCATTCGCTGTCATTCACGAGTATACTCGTGGCTTTAATTTATTGATTACTTTGTCACCACTATTTTAGAATTTAAAAAAAAATGCCTCATTTATTGGCAGAAATTTCGCTGTATTAGTAAAGCGAAATTTATCTTTCTGAATTTGTGCTGGCAAACGACCTTCAACAAAAAATTTGAAAATTCTTAGTTTTGGCAGCGAATGGGTTAAATCAAATTTCATATTACATGACATTTGCCTACAATAAAGTTAGGGCCAAGTGGTTAAGTGTAAAACAGCAATTTTCATGTTTAATTTCTTGCCATTGAATTAAGAATTTGTGCTGTAATAGATATTGGATAATGATTTCACATAAGTGTCAATCGCATGAGCCGTTCATGCGATCCGCCGCGCTCCCCATGGAAATTTTTGAGGTAACCCAGATAGCATGAACATTAGCAGAAAGTTTGATTTTTTCTGATATTATCTTGCCGTGACAAATTTGAATTGAGAAATTCGCAGCAAATCTCCCGCGAGGTATACCATCACCCACTTGCATGAGTAGTTTGTTGTGAAACTGATGGCAAGACTGTCTTTAATTCACGAAAGCAAAAAATCTCTCTGTTGAGAGACTCAACAACAATGACAATCAGCACATACGCAGAAATTGCAGAAATTTTATTCGGTAGGCACCGTTTTTTCTAAACGCTATACTTATTAAATACCAAAAGATGCTCGAAATGAAAAGTACAAGTATTACCTAAACTTGTTTACGGTGATAAACCCTATGCATGCGCCTTCTGACGGCGCTTTCGCATCAATAGACCTGATCAGGTCTATTGACGCCTTCGAAGGGGTTAAACTTATAGTGTGATATGGAAAGATTACTACTTTGCAGTAAGTTTGCAGTATTTTTGATTACTTGTTTGCCGTTAGTTTGCAATAAATTTGATACAGCATGAATTTAACTTGCACGACAAGTTGAAAACACTCATAGTTATATTGTTAAGTAAAATAAAATTCAAAAATTGAATTGTTTTTATTAAACGTATTTATCAATTCAAAATTATTTTAATTATTAATTATTTAGATAACTAATTTATCAATTGCTTTTTAAAAACTATTACATGAACTATATAATAGTTTTTATAGGGTAAATGCAAATATATATTTTTTTAATTTTCGGTTATTATAACGTTATTAACTTCATTAGGATGTATAAAAGTGATAAGGGTTCTGAAGATAAACATGGTGTTTATTCATTTATTAGTTAGCTTATAATATTATTTTTGCTCTTTAATTATAATTAATTAATAATTTCTTACTTTTTGCGAATTGTAAATTATAACTGTACTTAAAAAATTAAAATCTGCATAATATCACCTAACACTCTTAAAAGGTATTTTTACGTATTTGTACAATGTTGCATTATTATTATTATTATTATTATTATTATTATGTTTAATTAATTAATTAATTATTACTTAGACTTTATGTTTTTGACTGATTTTTCAAAAAATTCCTATATTATTTTTTGGAAATTATAAATTAAAACTTTTGAATAAAAACTTTAAGTGCTATTAATAATTGCTACTAATAATTGCTATAATTCTCAAAAAAGTTAGGAATTTTAGTATAAAAATTAAATTAATATTTTATTAAATATATTTTTTATTTAATGTATCCTTAATTTATTAAATTAATAACATTATTAATATACATTACATTTTTTTACTTTAAAATAAACTCAATACATAATACATTTTATATTAAATTTATCATATAGTAGTTATAAACTGAAACTTATCTTTTATATGTTTATTTATTTTATATTTAAAGTCACCGAAATTTAAAACTATTAATACAATTAATAATAAAACTAAAATAAAAAATTATTAATTTTTTTTCTGGGAAAGTGGGAGGAAAAGGGTAATATTAAAAATCAATAAATAAACGACAAATACAAACAAGTTGGAAATTGCTCGTCAAACGTGGCAAATGAGGTGCGTTCGTACTATAACTAGTTTTATAATTATTTTTTGCACCCCATATTGTACTGAATGTATATTTTTTTTTGCACTTCATGAGTGCATAGCCTGTGACATCATTAAAATGCACTTGCAATAATTTTTTCCCATTCCCCGTAATGTAACGCAAAACTTTTGACTGTCTCTGTAATTAAACTATACACCGATTTTCACAAAATTTCAAATGGCTCGATAAAATTTTGTAACAATTATATATTTAAAATTTCAGACCACTCGGAAGGCTGTAACATCATTAAAATGCACTTGCAATAATTTTTTCCCATTGGCCGTAATGTAAAGAAAAACTTTTGACAGTCCCTGTAATTAAACTATGCATCCGATATCCATAAAATTTGAAATGGCTCGACAAAATTATGCAACAATCATATATTTAAAATTTCAGACCATTCGGTTGGGTTGTTTTTGCTCTGTTATATGCGGAGACAGGCGGGCAGACGGACGGACTGAACGACGACTATAGGTGCTACGTATTTATATAATTACGAACGCACCTAAAAACCTTAGTTTTGTCAGCTAAAAATTGGAAATAAAATTAATTAAAATAATACTTACACTATTACATAAAATAAAAAATAATCATCTTATTACAAAGAAATAGGCCCAGTTTCAATAAAATTAGTTCACAAAAATCGTCTGCAATGGGTGAGAAGACTGTTAAAAATGCAACCAATAATTATTAAAAAAAAAAAAAAAATGAAGCGGTGGGTGGAGTTTTCTGACAACAAAATATTTTTCCTGGCACACCTAATTACCAAATCACTATTGTTTTCCCAATGTTTATAATGGTAAAGTAACTTATGAAAGCAAAATTATAACTTTGTATTATAAAAGTAATAAGAAAAATTAAATATTTTTGCTTCAATAAATATATCTCATTTCTGAATTATTAAAGGAGAGGATGTAGAAGAATGATTTGAGGAAATATTTACCCACAATAGCTTATAAGTGTCCAATTGAATTATTGAAGACATTTATTATTAATCTAATTGTAAGAAGGAGAAAAAATAAGAACAGTTTTTTAAATTATTTAATTAATGATGATAATTTAAAGGTTCTAAAAAACGTATGAAAACAACCAAAAAATCATCTATTGCAGTTTATAGTCTATATAAAATACCTAATATTAATAACAAATAATACAGCTTAAAAAATCCATTTTGTTAAATAATAATAATAATAAAAAGACAATGTCCCCTGAAAAATTATATCACATTGTTCAATCAAACAAATTTTCAGCTCGCTGTGATTTCATTATCACGAGTTATAAAAGTTTAAATTTATCGGACTGTTATATTCAGCTTTTTTTTAATTTGGGGGGTGGGGGGGGGTGTTAAAAAAATTTAAAAAGGTCCCAAATAATGTTTAAATTACAGCGTTTGGCGGCCCACGACAATTAGAATACGAGTTATAAGGTGGTGATATTTCGGTCCCTTGTCACCGAAATGACAAGGGACCGAAATGGCTAAGGACCGAAATGGCCAGGGACCGAAATGGCTGGGGACCGAAATGGCCAGGGACCGAAATGTCTCGGGACCGAAATGGCCAGGGACCGAAATGGCCAGGGACCGAAGTGTCTCGGGACCGAAATGGCCAGGGACCGAAATGTCTCGGGACCGAAATGGCCAGGGACCGAAATGTCTCCGGACCGAAATGGCCAGGGACCGAAATGTCTCGGGACCGAAATGGCCAGGGACCGAAATGTCTCGGGACCGAAACGGCGGGACCGAAATGGCGGGACCGAAGTGTCGGGACCGAAATGTCGTGTACCCGGGGGAGGGGTTGATTGGGCTACAGAGATACTTCCCGAAATAGTCTAAATAGAAGTGCTTTTTGAAGAAGTTTCTTTTTGAGATAAATTTGTTTTATTTGGTGGCATATGCAACGAACTTGTCTTTCTGGTTAATCCAATATCCTCTTCAGATCTGAATATCCTCTCAGATCTGATATCCTCTCAGAATCCTCTTCAGACCAAATTTACTTGAGTCTACAAAATCTGTTTTCAAATGCCTGAAAAACAGTCCATCCCTGTTTTAAGGGATAAATGAATATGTATAATATACTCAATTCAAGATATCTAGGCTTAATTTCGACAAAACTAAAAGCAGTTTAATTTAAGGTGTTTACTTCTCACACAAACGACACCAAGACTGTCGATGGGGAAGTGTATTAGTTCACAGTAACACCGCATCTAATCTCAAATCAATTTCGGCTAAATCGGAAATCAGGTGCAGAAGAGTTGATTGTGAAAATGGATTATTAACTTGCGTTTTTCAAGCATATCTCCATGCCACATTGAAATATGGAGGGCTGAAGGGATTAAGCCCCTTTCCTCTGCCAAATGGTCGCAGTAAAAGAGATAAAGAATGGCTGCTTTTGTTTCTTTCTTTTTAGATAAATTTGTATATATATATAAATTTGTCATGCATCGCAGTAGCCTTTCTTGTTAGTCCTGCATTAGTGCACAGTGACACCATAGCTAATCTCTCCATCTCTGTAATTTCAACTAACAAGGAAGGTCTACATACAGGACATACTCAGAATTTGTTGAAAAAAATGCTAGTGAAACTACTCATGTATGTAATAAAGGATCAGTCAAATTTAACTGCGGAATTACAGTAGAATCTCTGTAAAAAGTAATTCCAGTATTTGGCGCAAAATACGAAAGCGACACGTGATTTGGCGAGCAGGATTTTTCCTTGTCAAAAGCAAACGATTTTAATGCATCTGAATTTTAGAATATGCGGTATTGAATGAATTTAAACAATGAAAGAGTTTACTATATATTATATGTGAGTGTGTGCGTGTGTGTTAGATATGCATGTTGCTGTAGTTATTTAATTTTATCAGTGGAAAAATATTTTCTATGTTTTGCAAATATCTATTTTAAGTTATAGCCAACTGACATTTTATTTTTAATTATTTAATTAATTTATTTTATATTTTTCAAGTTGCAAATATTTACTTACGGGTATTATTATATTTGCAGTAATCTTAATTTAAAATGTTCTGTAAAGTAATAAGTAATTCACCCTTTCTTTTTCTTTTCATTACCGATTTGAATGAAATTTTGCCATTGGTTTATATTTAAATTTAAATGGCTTTTCAAAAATAAAGTCCACATGAAGAATTCTGCAGTTATACATTTCATATCGAAGAAGTTGTCGTTTCCATAGCAACAAAATCAAATCGGCAGTGCTCGATCGGACTTATTGTTGAGCTTGAAAATTTTTTAATTTTGTCTTAAATCGTAAAATATGATAGTTAAATTTCATTATAAATACATATCTATGCAAAATTATACTTAAAACAAACTAAAAATGACAAAACTGAAGTTATTAAAATTAAACTTATTAAACTACTTTTTGAAATTTTATTTAATTGCCAACCAGTGATAAATCGCCAAATAAATGAAATATTCATTTTTTTTTTTATGGACGCTCTATCGAGGTTCCAACGAATTTTTTTTTTTATAAACTTATATATCCACATGAGAAGAACATTCTGTATTTTTTTTTCTAGATTTTTCTGAGTATGCCCTATGTAGACCTTCCTTGTAAGTCAGAAGTTGGGCACTGTAGACTATATGGCCATTAATGACCGTCAACTTTCAATTTTAGACATTTTGTCGAATATTTAGAAATATACTTGACAGATTCCTCTGGAATTTCAGGATTAAAAAGAACAGGTATGACCTCATATTTAGCAATGTCGATTTGATAAGGGGAGCAATTAGGGGGCCAACAAAAAATCAAAGAAAAAAAATAATACTTGGGATCACCCTGTAAAATAAAATGCACGAAATGATCTATCGCTACCGAATATAAATAAACAAACATTGTGCAATATGTGTATTCTTTTGTGTAAGAATAGCACGTATATTAATAGAGATATAGCGATTTATTTAAAAAAATTAAAAAATTCTTGCATGTTTTTTGCTTATAACATGCAGGATTTTCAACCAAATGTAACGCCGGTTTCAGAAAAATTGACAAAATATAGTAGAAACAATATAGTGCAATTGGAATATAAATATATTAAATATTTTAGGAAATACGAGCAGTTGTATGAAATAATTTTTATCTGCGCATGCGCGAACGATAACAAAGATCATTTTACATAATTTAATAGTCAACTCTATGAAGCAACTTATTAAAAAAAATCTAGTCAAATATCCTAAAAATTCAGAAAGATATCGGCATTAGAGTGATCAAATTTTCATTTGTTCTCTAAAAGCAACTGAATGATAAGGGATTTTACACAAATTGTCATTTTTTATTAACTGACTTTCAGAAAAAAAGTTAGTATTTAGTGACTATCAACGAGTAGATTTAGAAAAAATGCTTCGATTTTGATACTTCTTTTGATCATGGTATAGGCTCGTTCTGGTGGTTATCCAAGAAGAACTAAAACATCAATAAAAAGTGAAAATTAAAAAAAAAAATTTAAATTAAAAATGACAATTTGAGGAAAATCCCTTATCATTTAGCTGCTTTTAGAGAACAACTGAAAATTTGCTCATTCTAACGCCGATATCTTTCTGAATTTTTGCGATATTTGACTAGATTTTTTTTAATAAGTTGCTCCATATATTATATTATGTAAAATAATCCTTGTTATCGTTCGCGCATGCGCAGATAAAAATTATTTCATACAACTGCTCATATTTCCTAAAATATTTAATATATTTATATTTTAATTGCACTGTATTGTTTCTACTATATTTTATCAATTTTTCTGAAACCGGCGTTAAATTTGGTTGAAAACCCTGCATGTTATAAGCAAAAAAACATGCAGGCATTTTTTAATTTTTTTTAAATAAATCGCTATATCTCTATTAATATACGTGCCATTCTTACACAAAAGAATACATATATTGCACAATGTCTGTTTATTTATATTCGGTAGCGATAGATCATTTCGTGCATTTTATTTTACAGGGTGATCCCAAGTATTATTTTTTTTCCTTTGATTTTTTGTTGGCCCCCTAATTGCTCCCTTATCAAATCGGCATTGCTAAATATGAGGTAATACCTATTCTTTTTAATCCTGAAATTCCAGAAGAATCTGTCAAGTATATTTCTAAATATTCGACAAAATGTCTAAAATTGAAAGTTGACGGTCATTAATGGCAATATAGTGTATATGCGCAGAAGATGTGGCTGTGAATGATATTCATTAACTTTCGTTTTTAACACTTAATTACTTCCTGGTATCTGTAAGATACACAATGACTTTTTTCTGACTGCAAATGCATTTTTGGAGTTCGGGAACGCTCCCCCAACCCCAACCTATCTTCCTAACGCACAGTGAGATGAGCATCAGTCTAGCGTTGTGTATAAAGTATATCATACATTACAAGACATCAATAACTAAGTTTCTTGAGTTTAGTAATAGTATGCTAAGAGTATCTCCGTGCATACCAAATCAAATTGTTTCGAAAGATATGACATCTTTATTAATTACTGGTATTTTTTTTTTAAAGCAAAGAAGTGATTCACTGCATTAATGCCGTCCCAACTTTGCAGCCAACATTTTTCTTTTAGAACGCTTTAAAGTCATTATTATTACTTGTATAATGATCAAATAATAAACAAAGTCGTTATTTTATATGTGTATTTAAAAATATTTTTTGTGCATATGTGACAACTAAAAACCAATATAAAGAACGCAACTAGAATAAATTTAGCTTACTACTTCATAATGAAATCTTTATATTTCAAGGCTTTATAAAAAGAGCCTCTTGCTCTTTATCTTTTTTCATTTTACACTGAAAAACTGGACCCCTTTTATGGTGTTGGATATATCTTTTATTCTGGTTAATTATGTTTTTTTTTTTTTTTTTTTTTTTTTTTTTTTTTTTTTTTTCACGCTCCTACTTACATGTTACATATTCCTTTTAGCAGAAAAAAAATTAATTTTTTTAATTAGATTTTTAGTGTTCTAGCAAGAAACTTTAACATTCAATTACTCCCTTCATATCCCCTGACATATTTTTATTCAAACTCAATTAATAATAATTTTGGATTTAACGAAAACAAAAGAAGAGTTACACAGCTCATAAACAGTTGTATGAACTCTGAAAAAATATAACGTACGCGTGTATTTTGTTTAAAGGAAATTGAGAGAAAACAATTTCGGGAACTTAAAAGTGCGGTCTAAGATCAGGAAATCTTCTAAAACACCAACATCTCATATGTTTGGGGTTAGTGTTTTTTTAGCATTCTAAGAAAATTTTAGATATAGCTTAATGCTGGGCGTATAATACTGGTATGCATATAATACTGGGTAGAATGCATCAGGGCCGAAACTAGCCTTTTTTGCACCCGGGGTAAGCATGGATACCCCCCCCCCCCCTCTTCCGCAAACTATATTTACAAAGAGAATTTTACTAATTTTCTAATAGCCAACTTATTTTAAAATTTAAAATATGTAATACTGAACTACGTAATCTACAATGGCGGATCCAAGGGGGAGATCACGGAGGTCATGACTCCCCTCTGAACACCAAAAAAATATTCTAAAGATCATTTAAAAAATGAAATATACAGTTAGAGTCCCGATTATCCGAGTCCTGCTTAACCGAGTTTCCGCTTTCACCGAGTTATTTTCTTCTGGTGGACTGATGGCTTCTATTATTATGAAACAGCCATTATAAATGAAGTGTTAGGTGAAGATGAAAGAATAGTCGTAAAAAGTTAGAACTCTGATTTTCTGGTTAGAATGGGAAGAAAAAAAATGGCCATATTTTTTTTGCTCTTTAATCTTCACCTAACACTTCATTTATAATGGCTGTTTCATAATAACAGAAGCCATCAGTCCACGAGAAGAAAATGATCCATTCCAAAGGTATAATCCTTCATTTGGCGCCCCTTCGTTCTGGCGCCCGGGGCACATGCCCTCTCTGCCCCCCTTAGTTTCGGCTCTGGAATGCATGTCTCGTATGTCCACTTTACATGTAGGATAGGGCAGCATCCTGCAGATAAAATGCTAAACGATATTGTTCCTTTGCCATTTCCAAAAAATATAGTCTCTTTTTCCAACGGAACTAGTTTAAGAATCTGCCACACATTCTTTATGTTTTAGCGCTATTTGTCTTGCTCTGTGTAGTTTCAACCAACACTTATTGTTAAATACTAGTTTAAAAGTAAAGAGACCAAGAACAAACAAATCAACAGGAGATAATATTCTAGATTAATTCTACGCATCTTTAAAAGACCCTTCCGAAACTGAAAATCAATAATGAATGGCAAATCTTGTTTGTCATTGCCATTTACAAAAATGCGTTCTTAAAACAAAAATACACTAAATGAGCACATGCACATGCTGAAATTTTTTTGTAAATGGCAATGACAAACAAGATTTGCCATTCATTATTGATTTTCAGTTTTGGAAGGGCCTTTTAAAGATGCGTAGAATTAATTTAGAACATTATCTCCTGTTGATTTGTTTGTTCTTAGCCTTTTTACTTTCGAACTAGTTTTCTTTCTCAATACTAATATTCGAATCGGCCTTTTTTCTATTTTTGAACTATTTCCGGTCTGAACAGGAAGAGGGGAGAAGGAGATGAACAAGAACAAGGAGAAGGGAAGTAAAGAACATAATTCGCACGAGGTAGAACCCCCTCCCCCTTAGTGTTGTATAACTAAACTGATTCAATTGTGCATGCTATTGATACTATAGTAATAATTAAACAATCACCTATTAATATTTTACAATACAAAGATTTCTTTAGATTGAACTATCTTGCCAATATCATAATTATTTTTTATTAACAATATAAAACCTCATCAATAGCTTTTTTTATACTTGGCAATCTATATACGATTGTCATAGATATAAAGTTTTTGTCCTTACTCAGGGTGAGCCTATTCAGTTTGATTTTGGCAGAATATTTTATTAAAGAGTTGCCATATAATATTAGTCTTCAATTATTTATATAAATTTACACAAAATTAAATCAAGGTAATATATTTTACATAACCAGTTTTCAATAAATATGGTTTGCTGCAATTGATTTAATAGATAATTATGTCTAATAAATATGCTTTTGTGACTGTACCTTACATTTTTAAGACAGAATGATACGTGCAGTATATTAGATAAAAGAATTTTGTACTTTGATTCACTCATCTCTTGCGCTATTAATTACATTGATCACTGCGGCCACTTAATGTTACTTTAGCTAAAATTATTAACAAGTAAAAATTAAATTTAGAAACTTAAAAAACCCGACTGCGTAAAAAGCGAGCTAATTAATTATTTTTTATCAATGTGAAACTATTTTTTATATTACTTACCTATTTTTTTTATTTACTTGTATTAATGACTTTTAAGCTGCGTTTAATTGTTAGTTCCTATCTCTAAATACAGTTTTGATGAGGTTTATAGATGTCTATAAAGGTTAGAGTTACAGTAAAGCTAGAGATCGCACCTACACAACTTCCAGGTTGTGTAATATTTAAACGGAGCTTCTGACTGTAAAATAGTCAATGAAACATCGTCTTCATTTTGGAAGACCTATCCAATGATAGGCCACCCAATAGGGTGCGCTATTTTTTTCGTCTCTACCGCCATTTTGTATTTTACAGCCGCTATTTTGAACTTATAAAAACAAACGCTACCCTATAACCACCGGACGGTTACGACGAATCGATAGAGACCTCATTCATTAAAATCCATCCAGCGGTTGGGAAATTTCGAGGGTATAAAGAAATCCACATACCCAGATACGCGTGAAACACATAACCCTTCTTGGCCATCGGGTAAAAAGATTTTTACACAATTAAGGGTAATATAAGGTTGTACACTTATGGTGAGGATTATGGTGAGTAAAATTCTAAAGACTTCTTTTTTATATACTTACTCAAATATTCCTCAAATATGCAAATTTTAACAAAGAGTTTGCCTTTTTATCTTTTTAAAACAAAAGATCAAATTTTAATTACATTTTTTACTGTTTCAAAAAAAGAAAATAAAAAGTAATTATGCATGATCAATAAAAGGTTGTAAAAAAATCCTAAAACACACACTGACATCTCTAAAATTGTATAAAATAATGGATAAATTTACCTATGTGCACAATTTATATTACTTAACTAAATTAAATAAGCTGACACTCATTACTGGTGAGCTACAATTTCGCAAGGAAAAAAAAAATATGCATAAGGTTGCTAGTTAGATTCCCTTTAAGAAGGTTCCCTTATGTCGCTTTTTACTTATTATATATAATTTAGGTTGAAATCCCAAACACAATTAATAAATTTAGATCTCTTCACCACAGGTGGTACTTTTTCTTAGATTTTACATCTTTATTTATTACGTGAAATATGTCATTAAATAGCATTTTGTGAGTACACTTTATATATTTAAGGTTCAGATAACAAAATTTATATAGAACCTTTTAGTTTTCTATTTAAAGATATCAAAGCTAAATGGACTGAGTGTGCATACTTTTGCAAACTCACTAAGCATTTAAAAAAGGACATTAGATAAATCTTTTTATTAGAAAACATTAGTTTACATTAGTTCTTAAACTGACATACTGTTGTGCACAGAATAAAAATTTAGAATGGAATGTGGACTTTCATAATGTTGTGCAGATATGTTCCGTCACATTTTAATTCTATTCTTAATGAGTTAGAAACAAGTCGTAAATTGTGCGTCAAACGATGCAAATATGGTTCGTACTCTAACTCGTTTTATAAATATTCAGATCTTGGTGCAATAGCTGTTGCGCTCTTAAGCAAATAAGCATGAATACAAAATTTATTACAATTCTATATATTAAATTCAGTATTACGGAAATAATAGGACCCCATCTTAAATAGGATGTCATCACCATGGCAAACTAGAATCATGACCTATCATGGGATAGCATTGAATTAATTATGTATGATAGGATTTTATATAATGAAGAAAATTTTTATTAATATTTTTTTAAAGTCTCAATTCAGTTTCCATAAAATTTGAAATGAAACGACAAAATTCTGCAACGGTTATATATATTAAATTTTAACTCATTCGGTTGGGTAGTTTTTGTGCTGTTATATGCGGACAGACGGACGGACCAGACAACGACTATAGGTGCTACGTATTTATGTAATTATGACATTTTCCCATAGAACATAATGTAACATACTACTTTTGAGTGTCTCTGTAAATAAGCTATGAACGCTACATACTTTAATTTCAATACCGGACATGGCATAGAAAATCTCAATAACGCATATCAATTACAGAGCAATCCAACTATATTAACGCAAGTTAGAGTTCGGATAGACAGATGGACAAACAAATCGAATTTATATACACTTTTCAATTATGTTGGAAAGGGTTAAAAACGCATAATATGTTGAAATTTCATTTGCAGCAATTTATACCAATAGACGGAAGCATACTTGAGTACATTTGTACAGCTCCGTAGTTTACCTACTATCTTTATGAACACGCCACTATTTAGTTAAATTTAATTTTGACTAAAACGCGCTTAAAACTACTGAAATCACATTTCCAGAGATTATCATCCAATGTCGGCCATGTATCCAATTCTTTGCGTGGCCCTGTACATCATTTTATCTATATTCTTCAAACATATCTTAGTTTAACTCATTTAAAAACCACCTTTAACCTATTTTCGTTCATACTCAGTAACCCTTACGAATTCTGTTGTGTAGCCCTGTATATGATGTACAGCATTTATTCACACAACGTAATATTCAAAAATTTAGTTTAACTGAAAAATTCATATCACAACTAAAATACAATAATACTGCTACAATAATCTCTAATATACAGTACTTCGGATACAACATAGTATCCAAAATCTTCTGTATGTCTCTATAATTACTATGCGGTTTCTATTATACAGGAAGTAAATTGTAGTAAACCTCAGCAACGTATATCAATTTCATTATATGTGAAATAGTTTAACATAATTATAAAACGCAAACAATGTTTACTCCTATGCCATCATGTAACGGAATTCTTTTGTGTAGCCATGTAAATGATTAATAAATATTCTTTGCACCGCACATATTCTACAGAATGTATATTTTAGTGCACTTCATAAATGCATATCAATTTGATTGTGTTCGAAAGGGTTTGACACTATTTTTACCCACTGGCCGTAATGTAAAGGTGTATTTTTGACTGTCCTTGTAATTGAACTATACATGCGATTTTCATAAAATTAGAAATGACTTGATAAAATTCTACAATGATTATATACATAAAATTTCAAACCATTCGGTTGGATAGTTTTTTTCGCTGTTATGCGGACAGACAGACGGACCAGACGACGACTATAGATGCTACGTATTTATATAATTACGAACGCACCTACAATTTGAAAACGCGAATTTATTTTCCGACTGAAATTATACGAAACTATATATATTTCCAATACAAACACTTAATTTTGACATCATATACTTGGCTTTTTTTCGGTAAATTTCAGCTGATCCTCAACAGAAATTGATTCGATCAAATAGTTTAGGAATTATGAAAATTTAAATTTTGCAATTCCTAATTTTAAATTAATTTGCTATCATTGCAAAACAGATTGTAACAAAGCGGTATTTTTTTAAAACATAATTCAAGAGATGCTTGGTGGAATTAGTTGTAATTTTGAATTAAAATTTGTTTAGCTTCTGGCAATCGATTTCTGTTTTTAAAAAACTCCTGTTACAAATTATATTTTTTACAAAAATTAATTCATGAAAAATATTTTTTTTTAAATAAATTTTTGAGAAAACTCTGAGTTGTAACCTATAATTTTTTTATTATTTTTTAGAGCCGAAATTACCATGGAGTTTCACCATCAAAGAGTTTGAAAATGCTTCAAGATTTAAATGAGATTCCATCAACAAATATAAAATTAAAAGTATGTATATTTTAAAAAGAGCATTTCCTTATAAGTAATATTTTTGTAAGGAACTTGCGGATATTTGTCCCTACTACAACCTAATTCTCGTGAAAGTTCCAATCATGCTATAACTTTTTCAAGTATTAACTTTTGCTTTATTTAGTTAACATTTTTCCCCCTTCATAATGAAAAAACAGTGAGAATCATTTACGAGTCACGCAATTTTCGTGATTTTGGCTGAGGCTGTTTGTAACTTCGAGAGGATAAAAAAAAAAAAAATGATTTAAAAAAAGATAATTTTAGATTGATTTTTCTCTCTTGCATCCTATGGAAGTCAAAGATCACGCAATAAAATATAGCTTATGTTTCAGCCCATCTTAAGCATGCAGATCGATATGTCTTAAAAGTAACTACCAAGTCATTTTTCAAGCTTCTAACCTTAACAGTTTCAAAGGAATCATGATAGGGATTTACTGAAACAGTAAATTCGCCGAATACCGAATATTCGGTCAAAGTGTATACCGAATATTCGGTATTCGGCAACCAAATACTTATAATTGTTTAATAAATATTTTTGCAAATATTAGCTTTTTTTAATAAATATAATTTAATAATATTTTAATAAATATTATTAATTAATATCTTAACAATTTAATTGTTACATTTTTATTTTTAAATCTAATTACACAAAAAATTAATGATTTCTTTTCACTCACAAATTCATTAATCCATCACTTATTTTTCATTATTCTCTCACTAGGGAATACCCAAAATAAATTATGAAAATATTAAATTCTACAGACTATTGTTAAGGATAAGGATTGTGAGAAACCAAATAGTCCAATCAAATAAAAAGAAATTGAATATTATTATTAAGCAGATATAAACACATTGAACCGAATAGAAATTCGAATAGAAATGTTCTTAAATACAAAGGCAACATATCACTTTGTACATTTGACTATTTTCTGACAAATTTTTGCTTTATATTTTAATTAATGACTTAACTGAGTTTTTTAATTTAATGGATATAAAAGCTATAGGATAGGCATAGATATATACTTATTTAATGTATTTATTAAAGAAAATACACATTAAATAAATTTAAAAAACTAATATAAAAAATAATTAAAATTGAATGATAAGGGAAAGACACCTCACATTCATTACTAATTTATTCTCTATACTCTATTCTTTATACTCTATTGTAGACAGTTTTTTTTAAAATTATTTTACGCCTATATAGAAAATGTTAGGGAGGAAACGGGTAATCTTCATGCTCGGTAACAACTTCACTGTTTTGATTTACCCTACAAGTCTATTAAACGAAACTATGAATTTAAATAAAAATTTTATGAAATTTTAATTAATATTTCAATTTAGACAATATTTAGTCCAACTTTAGTAAAAATGAAATGAAGATTAAAATTAAGTTAACATATTATTGTTACCTTTCAATTTTATTTTCAGGGGTATGTCATTGTGGCGGACACGAACTGTTATATCCACGATTGCAACATGATAAAGCATTTACTCCAGCCCAATACATTATATAAAGGTAAGGAGGTTAAAATGTAATGAAATAGAATGTTGGATGAAATTTAAATGGGTCCATTCCCCAGTTTCCTCTTTCAATTAAAAAAAAAAAAAAAAAACAAACAAACAACAACAAAAAAAGCAATTTAACAAATTACAACGACCATTTGGAAAATGATTTTTTCGAAGAATAAAATTTAAGACATAAAAAATCGCACAGAGTTTATCATACATTACGTACGCCATGGATTAAACATTAACATTCCTGGACCCATCATGAACAAATTTTAAAAGAAATTTCAGTTTTACAATTTTCGGTACTGTAAATTTTTAAACTTCTACACAGCTGGTCATACATTACGTACGCCATGAATTAAACATTAATAGTGTTATTACACGTAAAAATTGCAAGCGACCAAAATCGCCTGCGACCCTTCAGATTTCCTGAAACTTACGTATTATCCAACTGAAACTTATGTATTATCCAAGCATTTCATTGGCTGTTCGGGAAAAGGCTTTTCCATCGTCAGATTTCCAAGAAATCTGACGACCCATTTTAAATGAAATTTCATTCTTAAACTTCTAACCATCCCACAATATTACTTTTTACACCGTCGTATAGAGAAAAAAATGTACTTAATGCAGTTTGTTTGAAAGCTGTATCTCAATTTGTTTCTGAGTTATTATTATTTTTTTTTATAGTTTTTATTATTTTTTGTCATAGTGGGAACAAAAGTATCCATCTCTGTTAAAAGTAAAGGCAAATTACAGATTACTGTATAGACCAATCAGAAAACGAATAAAATGCGGATTCAACCAATGAAAAGCTTCAGATATGTTTTTGATCTCCTACCCTGACGAGGACGATAACCATTTTTCCAAATGATTAAAAAAACATTAATTGTTCGCATAGTTTTGGAGTAATTGGTTAACATGCATTAAAAAAAAGAAAAAAAAAGATACGCGTCAAATTGGACCTTTTTTAGAAGGTCGTTTAATGACCTCCTCCATTTTTGAAGTCGGTTAATTAAATGAAGTAATTCTGGTTACTAGAATTTATGATAAATGATGTAATTGTAATTTTCAAACTATAAATATTTTACATTTTAGTTCTAATATTCATATTTCGACATTTAGAAATATATCCTGGAATGGCATTAAACGCATTGAAAGACTAAGTTCAGATACATAGGGTAAAATAACAGATATTTTCCCTATGTGTAAGCTTTGCACCGAGATTATCCTGTACACTTTTTGCATAATTTGCTCCTTGATTTTATGGAAATAAAAATTATTGAAGGAATCTGGTGTCATTGTTTAATCAAGTTTTTGTTTATCCGTGGGGGATTTAGAAAAGGTGATATTGGTTTTTAAATATTCACTTTACAATACACCGTAGAGTTTGTTTCATACAATGCTTGTGACATGTCTGTGCTTGCAAGTCACAAGCCACGCGCCTCTCTTCAAATTAAATTTATCATTTATTTATTTGAAAGGATAGTGTTTAAGTTATTATCTCACTCTATATGTGTTTGTTCATATTTCAGTTTTGTGTAAGTTCATTAGTTCACCATGTTTTGACTTTTAATTTCTAGTCTTCATATAATTAGTACTGAATTATTGTATATATATATGCACTTTTTTATACTGTAGGCGAATATGTGACGTTATATCTGCCATGGACAGTCCTAGAGGAATTAGACGATTTAAAAGAAAGATTCCAGGTAATTTCAAATCCAAGTTCTAATTATTAACCGATTTAAAAGAAAAGAGAATCGCATTACAAATGTTTCACTTAATTTATTATTATTATTTTGTTTTTACTTGTTTAAAAAATTTTTGAGATCATGTATTTATCCATTTATATTTACATTTGTCAATTCGATTTTCCATCAGTCGGGATGGTAAGTTATTGGCATTAAAATATAAGGTTTATTCTTCATTTCTGCTAGCCAAGGATACTTTCATATTTTCGTACATTCAACATCAATGAGCTTTGCTCTCTTTCCCTTCATAATCAATGAGATAGTATCTGAAATTAAGTTGGTCAATTAAATTTTATTGGGAAGAGTTTGTAAAATTTAACTATGCTTTAAGATATGAAATCGGGTATATATTATGCTAGTTATTAAGTTGCAATCCACACACTTACTAATGTGATACTGCACAAAATGCTTGTTTAAATGCACGATACTATAAACATGCTCAAATAAAAATACTTTTATTTTTATAATATGGTTATACCCACTTATATTGATATTAAATAATCTAACAATATAACTTAAATTTATATACAATTTAAAATTGAGTTAGAAGTTTCTTAAGGGCTTTCAAGACTCTTAAAATTAGAAAAAAGAAAAAAAAAGACCATTTTTAGCATTTAATAACTTAAAATATATGTGATTTTAAAACACAATTTTTATTGGGGTGAAAGATACTTCCTAGTATGTTCTTTCATTTCATGTATTTAAAAAATTGTAAGATGCAGAATTAGTATTTATAGGGGGCTCCAAACTGTCAGACATTTGGCGAGCAAAAAAATCGTATAACAGCTTACGTGCAGGATTACAAAATAAATTTTGCAATTGGAATGAAATTATTTGTGCCTAATTATACTATAAATTAAAATAATTACCCTGAACCAAAATAAATTTGTATTTAAAGCATTTTTTTTATTTTAATACAAAGTTGTATTTAGCTAATACAAAATTTTGAAAATTTCAACAGTATAATCACCTAAAAAGATATTTTTTTTAACAATAAAAAGAAAATTTTAGGTTTAGTTTATACAGACTAACATGAACCATATGTTTTTAAAATTTCATGAAAAAATATTTAGAAGTTTTTGAGATATTGTGAGCGTTATGACCAAAAACCTCATTTGGAAAAAAAAAATGACTTCAAAGTTTCGGAAACTCCGCTTCAGCTACTGCGCGAGTATAATTCTAAAACCCATAATTTCTGTTCTAATGGGAGTTTCAAGGAAATAATTATACCAAAATGTTCAGGAAATATACGAGTTTAATATCTAAAAAAAAAATAATAAAATTTCGAAAATTTTGAAGCTTTAAGAGTCCTGAGACCCCTTAAGTAAAATATGTAGAAATAATTTAGCAATAGTTTGTATTAAAATTTATTTTAAAGACTTCCTTTAAAAAGTTGATAATATTGTTGCATTGTGCAAATCTTTCTGACACATTAACAAAGACTTTTTCGTCCATGAAATTTCCAGAAATCAGCATTCTAATACTTTAAAATTAAATAGCATTTATTTATTTATTTATTTATTATTATTATTATTTTTTTACATATAAATGTATGACATTTAGAATCAATTTATTCACAATAGTTGTATTCCTAAAATCGACTTAAATCTCCAACTTTTGTACCATTTTCTAAAAGATTCATAGCCTTTAAACAAAGATAAATTCTATTCCACTTCTTAAGTATATTACTACAAATACTTTCGCATTTTGTCTATTTTTGCATGAAAATGATCGCATGTTTGAAGATGTTCTCTGAGAAAAAAAATCTCGCAATCGAGTTCAAAGGCAGTTGTCAGATTTAATATCGTTATTATAACCTTTATACAGTTTTTTAAATTATGTTACTAACATTAATTTATTTGGCACCAATCTTGCCTGTGAATCTAATTATAATGTTTCATTTTGCATGCAACATGCTATTTGCATTCTTTTTATATTTCATTTCAAATTTTGCCAGTTCTTGTACACTTGTTGTGCTTTCCGAAATGATTTTCAGCTTTGTAAAGAGCGGGTACTGCATTAAAACGATCTTCCCTGCAGATGACAGACTAAGAGATTGATTTCTAGGTCCGAAGACATCAAATTTGCCGTCTTCGTCAAAAGTGTTAGAACCATTTTTGGGGAAACTTAACTTAAGAAGAAAAAAAATCGAGAGAAGAATTTCTTATTTATTTTTTTAAATTTTCAGATCTTTTGCAATTCTTCTAATGCTTTAAATACCTTCTTCAATTCGTTGCTTGAAGAAAGTTCGGATTCAAAACCAATTAGCGTACGTTTGCTGAAAAATTAATTTCACGTTTATAAACATTGTGAACAAAATACAATTAAAATTGTGGTCAAAATACAGTTACAATTATATATAGTAATTTTATTTGACGCAAATCTTGGTTGCAAATCCGATTACGGAAAATTAGCAATTTTACTCATGCAAAGAGCAAATATAATATTCTAAATTATTTCATTTTGTATACCACATGCTATTTGTAATATTTTTATATTTCATTTCAAATTTTGTTGTTATACACTTTATTTTTTGTTTCCTGCAATGCTTTTCACCTGTACAAAGAGAAGGTTTTTTTTCCCATGTAAATTAACCCATGCAAAGATTTTTCTCGGAGAAGACACAGGCTGACCTTTAGACTCAACGATTCTCTATCAAAAAACGAGGGATGCCTGCTAAAATTTGAGTGCAACCAGCGGCGAATCTCCAAAAATTAAACCTATAGACACTTTATTATTTTATAAATTGAAAGATTAAGCAAACACTAAAATGTACAGCTTACTCATTTCTAGTGCAATATGTAGGGTTGTCTAGCAAAATAGCAGTGCAGCTAGTGGCAATCCAGCAAAATTAGTTTATTAATTGAAAACTGAAACCAATGTTGATAAGTACACAGTAAAAAAAGACAAATGTTTTGTAATAAACCAGTGGCTATACGATCCATGATCAGGGTCTATAGTGTCCAAACCTCTTTACTTGACCCTGGGCCCCGAGGTACTGCACAGCATATATCCCGGTCAGGTGGTCAGCCTAACGTGGTACCCTCGATGTTTAGTTCCCATGCTAGCCTGGTACTCATTTTATCGACCCCGAAGGGATGAAAGGCTGAGTGAACCTTGCCCAGCCAGCTGGGAGTCGAACTCTCGACCTGCAGCGCAACAGACGAGTGTGCTGACCGCTACACTACTGGGCTTCGTATTTTAATATATGAAAGTATAAAATAACCACGTGCGAAATTATACGATAAACTCTTCCGAGATCATCACGATTCCGAAAATCGTTCTTTATCTTTACAAGGCTCAGAAACCAATATATTTTCGAGGCTTAAAGAAGCATTTATAAAAACGGAGTTTTATTATTATTATTACTTATTTTTCTGCCAACTGATTTTCGAAGACATAACCGAATAATTTTTAGCTCACAGGTTATCAAAGCCTGAGAGCTAATGTGGCCACAGGTTCTGTATGTATGTATGTACGTATGTATGTACGTACATACGTAACGCGATAACTCTTGATAGAATTACCGATTTGCTTCAATTCCTTTTTTCTAGGTTCATTCTGATAAGGCGCTTCCCTGTTCAGTTTTGGGGGTTCATTGGTTAAGTATAAAGAGGGGCTAATCCCCCTTAACATACATAAATGTGTTTTCATGCAGAATTATCAGATTTTCTTCAAATTTTGGTATACCGATTAATTCTGATAACGAGCTTCTCTGATTAGATTTGAAGGTTCATTGTTATAGTTTAAAGGGGGGGACGGAGGACTAATAAACCCCTCCCTAATTTAGGTAAATGGGTTTTTCTATCCGATTTGCTTCACATTTGGTATACTGGTTTATTCTGATAAGGCGAAGTTCGTTGGTTAAATATAAAGGGGGGGGGATGGGGGTTAATACCCCCCCCTTAATTTAGATAAACGGGTTTTTCTTTTCGATTTGCTTCAAATTTGGTATACCGGTTTATTTCGATAAGGCGGTTTCCTGATGACATTTGGAGGCTCATTGGTTAAGTATAAAGAGGGGAAAAGGGCGGGGATTAATTTATTTTTCGAGGGGCATTATTCTTTGAAATAAGAGTATAATATACAAATAAAAACACTAAATAAAATAAATTAAGACAGAATTAGTCTGTCTTAATTTATTTTATTTGGTGTTTTAATGGTTTTTAATTCAGACGTTAAATGTATATATACTGCAAAATATACAAATAGTGTGAATAGTCTGTGAGCTCAATGCCATCAGTTTAACTGGGCAATTTTCATTTTTATTATAGCGTATTCCCATTTCCTCAACCTGGAATATCGGCTTTTTTAGGATGATATCCATTTTCAGTTAAACATTTCCAGTTGCGTAATAGAATTCATACATGCAAGAGTAACCAATAATATTAATTTTAGTGTTAATGTTAATGCTGTTAGTGCATCACGTTTGTCTGTAAAATATGTTTGTTGGCCATGAAAACGTTTATTTGAGAATGGATAACATCCTAAAACAGATATTCCAGGTAAACTGATTAATACAGCAAAAGAAACTACTCGGAAAAGGTTCATGTATATTTCCTTTTGCGATTATGTTATATTTTCCTAGATTAAAAAACATTATCTTTTTTTACATTGTAGGGCTTAAAAATTTCTACTAAAATGTATAGGAGTGCTCTATGAAATTGCGAAGCAACTAACGGCAACCCTCCAAAAATTAGGATTATTTTTGGACCTGTTCCTTAGTTCATTAATTAAGAGATTGAAATATATACGGTTGCTTAGTGAAATTCTAATCTAACTAGAGTCAACGCTCCAAAATTAAAGCATATTTGGAGGAATATACTCTAAGGTAGGGATGCACAACCTGTGGCACGCGAAGGGTTAACGTGTGGCCCGCGAATTCCGTCAATTTATAATTGGAAAAAATTTCAATTTTTGTCCATATGGTAGCAGGAAAAAATAGTGAATTTCGTCAATTTGCCACGAAAAAAATTGAAAACTTTGTCAATCAGTTAAGAATCGCGAATTTCGTTGATCGGGCCCTGAAGAATCGCGAGTTTTGTCGATCGAACTCGGAAAAATCGCGAATTTCATAGTTCGGGTTCGAAAAAATCGCGAATTTCATTGTTCGGGCACGGAAATATCGCGAATTTTATTGTTCGGGCACGGAAATATCGCGAATTTTATTGATCAGGCGCGGAAAAATCGCAAATTTCGTTGATCGGGCTCTGAAGAATCGGGAATTTCGTTTGTCGATCACGAAAAAAAAGCGAAATTTCGTTGGTCGGGTTCGGAAAAACCGCAAGTTTTGTAGATCGGGCTCGGAAAAATCGCAAATTTCGTTGATCAGGAAAGGAAAAATCGTCAATTTTGTTGATGATGGGTGGAAAATTACAAATTCTGTTGAAAAATTGTGTTGAAAAGTATCGTGGGTTTCGTCAATCGCGTACAAAAATCGCGCATTTCATCAATATGCCGAGGGAAAATAACGTAAATTTCGTCAGTCAATTAAGTTTCGCGAATTTCGTCGATTGGGTGCGGAAAAATCGCGAATTTTTTCGATTAACAGCGGGAAAATCTCAAATTTCGTTGATAAGCTTCAGAAATATCGCGTGTTGCGCCTGATTATGACGAGAAAAAATTTCAAATTTCGTTGATCAGGCGCGAAAAAAATCACAAATTTCGTCGATCAGGTGCGAAAAAAATCGCAAATTTCGTCGATCAGTCGTGGAAAAATTGAAAATTTCGCTGATTGCCTGCGAAAAAATCGTGAGTTTTGTCCATTTATCGCAAGAAAAAATCGTGAATTTCGTCAATTTGCCGAGGAAAACAAATTACAAATTTCGTCAGAGTCAGTCAAGAATCGCGAATTTCGTTGATTGGGCGCAAAAAAATCGCGATTTTCGTCGATCAGAGGTAGAAAAATCGCAAATTTCGTCAATCGGACATTGAAAAATCGTGAGTTTATTTGATCGGGCTCGGAAAATCGCGAATTCGTTGTTCCGGCACGAAAAAATAGCGAATTTTGTCAATCAGGTGTGAAAAAATAGCAAATTTTGGAACAGATGTCATATTCGCCCCATATTGGCGCGATTTTTTTCTGTCGCCAATATCATATACGCAACAGGTACTTGCGCCAAAGTGTCGTTATTTTGCTTGATGTGGTAACCCGGATTATGTTGTTTATGCTGTTGATGTTTTCGCCAAATTGGCAACCGAAAAAAATCGCGCCAATATGGGGCGAATATGACATCTGTACCCAAATTTTGCCGATCGGCTATGGAAAAATTGCAAATTTTGTCAGTAAGGCGCAAAAAAATTCTCAAATTTCGTTGATCAGACGCAGAAAAATCTCAAATTTCGTTGACCGGCTCCTCCTCCCCCCTTCGTTCATAAAGTTCTCATTTTTTTCGGCACTAGCCACATTTATGCCTATTTAATAAATTGCACTTTTAATAAAACAAAATTTACACCCCTGAATAAAGTCAAGGAATATTATCTCTCCTTGAAAAATAATCCTTACTATACTTCTGTTATATATACAAATGTCAACTGTTAATCTTTCGAACTGTAGTCTTGCCAACAGAATTGGATATGTTGACTGTGTTGGGGAACTTAGAGGGGGTAAAACGTCCTCCCTTCTGAAGCCTTATTCTTTATCTGATTATAGGCCACAGATCACCTCCCCGAAATAGAATTCTCTCCGTGTTACTGATGTGGCCCTCGAAAACCCAGATATTTTTGCAAGTGGCCCTTCCCTTAAAAAGGTTGTGCACCCCTACTCTAAGGAATCGTTATCTGGGGGAAAATCGGTCTGGATTGGTAATCGTTGCAGAAAGCATAAAAATTGTAACAAGAACTGCGAAAAATTGAAATGAAATATAACAATATTGAAAATGGTATGTGATGTGCAAAATGAAGCTATTGCCCCGTTCTTCGCACAGAGAAAATGGCTAATATTCCGTATTGTGATACACAGACCTGATTGGCATTGTATGAGAATGATCCTTTTTTGAACTGCGTGAGAGTTATAATACTGATATTATATGTGCCAGTTGACTGAAGTACACCAATTGGTTTGTAATCGATTACGGAAGTTTCCCCGGAAACACAAGGAGTCTTTTCCTACGAATTTTTTCTCAGGAGTTTATTTTTTTTCTCATTATATCAAGTACTAATGTTATATAGGATCAATCCTTAATTATATGAAACACAACTGCCTGAATCAAATATGTGTAATTAAATAAGATTTTTCTCTCTCATGAGTAAATTATTTTGTTGCTTTTTTATTATTATATATTATTTATTAATAGGTTTGCAATTCTGCAAGAAAAGCTATAAATGTTTTACATAAGAACATGATTTCTAAGAATTGTCGTCTTCAGCATCAAACTTTAGACGAGGTGAATATGTTTTTAATAATTTTCATTTGACAGTAAAGATGTACTTTTAATTTAAATACTGTTTGTTGTGTGTAGTTTTAAGTTTGATACACAATCTGTCGCTAAAAAGTCCATAGAATCAAAGATGAATTATAAACACCTCCCAGGCCCCTAGACTTGACTTTTAATTTAAATACTGTTTATTGTGTGTAGTTTTAAGTTTGATACACAATCTGTCGCTGAAAAGTCCATAGAATCAGAGATGAATTATAACCCCCTCCCAGGCCCCTAGACTTGACTTTTTTTGTGACCCACCCCCTCCCTCAAAGCAATATGTATATATATATAATACATCCTGTGAATATTTTTGAATCTTTTGAATACATTTCTTTTCAAAATGAATTTGCAGTACATTTAGAAATAAATATATTTTTATACAGATATTTATGCGGAATCTCTTACTTGTTTAATAATAAATGTTAGCAGAGTAAATTTCACAATACATATTAACTGAAAGTTTCTTTTAATGCTGTAAATTACCGTGTTTAAAAAACCAAACCCCCTCATATTTCTAAATATAAATATATATTTTAAATTCTCAGCGCCGGACCCCTTCGTGTGGGCCCCTAGGCTTCAGCCCATATTGGGTAATCCGCCTCCGTATAGAATATTTACAAAAATATGACAATGCTAATTACTAAAACGATTTATCTAATTGACTTTGAAAGCAACCATCCTCTGACAAAAAATACTCATCGTCAATTTATTTCATGAATAAAAATTAAAAAAACTTATATGTATTTCATCTTTTCTTTTTATATTTAAAGATATTATCTGGATTTAACGATGACTCCCCAAATGGTATTTATTTTGCAATTTTTAACTAGATAAAGTTGAATTTTTGAAGGTAAACAACCTTAACTTTTAGTATTGTATAGGACAGGGATGGCGAACCTTTTCACGTCCACGTGCCAAATTTCCCCAAAAATATACTTTACGTGATCATGACGTGCCAACAATAAAAAATTTTAATGGATCAAATAATAATGAATCAAAACTACTTAAAATTTTGTTTTTAAAAAAATGCAGGTGATATTTGATGTTATACTGTAGAAATTTATTTAAAAAATATTATTTATGTTGTTTCATCTTAAATGCCAAATAATTTATATCCGCTTTGTACTTAGTTATTTTCGATAGAATGCAAGTTTAATTGCACTCACTTGACAAGACGTTTTAAGTTGAATTTTTTTTTTTTTTTTTTTTTTTTTTTTACGAAAAGAATGTCTTGTAGAAAAAATTGTCAAAATAGCAAGAGCCAGAAATTATAGCTTTTAGTGTCTGGAATTGAATTCCAAGTTGTTACAATTTTAAAATCAGCATTTTTGCTCATTACATTTTTAATTTTTGTTTAGCGATAATCTTCTAATTCTCAAAATTTTCTGAGCCAATATTGAGCTAGATTCGGATAAATTGAGTTATATTTCAATTTCTTCAATCTGTGTGACAATCACAACCAACCGAACTAATCGGATTCAAGTAACACAGACAGCATCTATATTAATTAATGCATTTTGTGAAATTCTACTATATTTTGATGTAAAACTTAAATCTATGCCGTGCTAAAAATAATCTGCAGCGTGCCACTTATGGCACGCGTGCCATAGGTTCGCCGTCCCTGGTATAGGAGAATGAGAGTTCTGAATATAAATATCAGTGGTCAATGACCATTACATCAATGGTTTACAAAGTATCTTACATGTCTCCAAGTGGAGGCACGAGCACTTTTCAGCTTGTTTTGAATGAAATTAAACTTTCATAAAATCTGCAATTTTAATTTAAATATTTTTTATTTTTTTCTTTTCTCTTGCATGTTTTTCCTTTTGGATATGTTATTTTTAAAATCTTGATACTTCGAAAACGCTTTATATTTCATTTTTTCCAATTCTCCTGATATTCAAAATAAGCCTGAAAATAGATATTTGTCATTAATTATCCTGGCCATTATATTTCTGCAAGCAAAGATAGGGTTGTTTCTTTATTTCACTTTTTAATAAATAGCCAAATGTGAATTCTGTACTTGGCTCTTATCTCGTTCAAATTTGAATATTGCTCACAACCTAATCTATATTTTGTGATTGGCGTATTGGCTTAACACATATGTATCCTTGGTGTTATGAAATTACGCAGATGAAAAGACTTCGCCTCTGATCTTTCTACTGTTAACATCTAAAAAGTTTTGCTGAGTAGGGGAGACCGGGGGAATGCGACACCTTAAGGGAATTTAATTTTTTTTCACCTCAAAAAAATGTTTATTTTTTAATAGTAAAAACTCTAAAGCTGAATCATTATCTTTAGTATTTGTATAAATTTAACCGTAATCATAACTGTAAAGTAAGCATTCTGAGGCAATTCCGCCACTGTATCGGGGTAATGATGCCACTCTTTAATGACCTAGTAAATACATAAAATGGATACTAGGAAACACATTACCTACTAAAAATGTTTAGAAAGCAATAATTTATCAAAATAATGAATAATTACAATGTTTCTTAAGCTAGATTTATTAATGTACTATGCTTACAATTTAACTCAAATTGGAAAAGTCACCCTTTGCCATGGTGGCGGCATTACCCCGAGAGGACAATATAGTGGAAAACACCCAGCAAAGCTGAAAGAAGAACCGAACTTGTTCAACAAATTGCATCAAAATGTCGGTGAATGCATGCAGATTACGGGTAATATTATCTTAAGTACCTAATGTTTCAATAAAAGGTGTTTACCTCTACTCATTTGAAGCTCCAAAATAAGAAGCAACTAGATGGAAACTAAATTTTTCACTAGAACCAGCGAACGACGTACAACAAAACCATTCTCACTCTAGGCACTTTTTCTATTGTTGGCCGCTATAGTGCAAGCGCAATCACTATCTCAAACTGCCGTTAGTTTTTAAACTAGACGGGATGGCGGCATAACCCCGAGTGGCGCCATTCCCCCGGTCTCTCCTATGGGGAATCACCACTATTTTACATCTTATCCTTCTGTGTAAATAATGAAGTAATTTTCCTTGGAAAGATGGGCCCCACCAGTGGCTGAGAGGTTCTGCTCTCGAAGCTGGTAGACGCGAGGTGCTGGGTTTGAACCCAATCGCGCCCGTCGGCCTAATCGTTCGGAGTTTTCGTTGTTTTCTTCGAGCCATGTATTTCCATGCGTAAATACGGGTTAGATTCCCTTGGAAAGACCCCCACGAAGGGTTCTCCCCCTTGGCCCTATATCCCTCGTGCAGATAATTGGCCGTCAAATATCAACCAACCAACCTTGGAAAGATGGTTTCTGAATTATTGCCTGATGGAATACAGGAAACGGATTACAAAGGAATGGGGTTTGCTTTGGATTACAGCGTGTTTTACTTACCGAACATTATGCAAACGATCACGATCACCATAACTCCACGACATTGTCATTTGTTTTTTATCAAAATGACAGACTCCCCTTAACACTGGCCAACAGTGTAACAACAGACAAATACATGCAATACATTTATGTTTGTCTTTCATGGTTATATATTAACTTAAAACGTCATATTTAGGGGAGATGTGAAATTTTGATAGATCAGAGGAGCAGTAGACACAATTTTTTAGTTAGATGAAATTACATTACATAAATGCCGAGATATAGCTATTTATGGAAATCATGAAAAGCACAGCGTAGCAGCGAAACCTGTTAAGTGATATACATCAAAACGTAACAAGCATCAATTAAGTCTAAATGGAGGTCTAACTGAAAATGAAGTGTGATGAAATTTCGTGCATTAGTTGTTTAGGTATAGCTATCACATAAATCGTGAAAAACACTGCATAATACTATCACCTGTTAGGCGATACCACCAAAATCAAACTAATATGTCATGGTCTAATTAAATGTGCAGTTTTGTGAAGTTTATGCATTAATTTATAAGTTACAGAAGCCACAAAATTCTGTTCCATACAGACATACATTTACCAAAAAAGTCCTATCATATTCAGGACTTCCCCAAAATATGTAAATCCATCAAAAAAGGTGGGGGGAATACTTTCCTCTTATACATATATACAGAGAGACGACAGTAAAAAATATATAATTAAATTTTTTTAAATGACAATTAAAATTTTTGCAGTTATGTTGAAAAAACTGCTGTTTATGCTTGAAACGAATCCCTTAAAACTTCTATTTACAGCTTCGATATATTTTTTGTGAAGATTATTGTAACTTTATTAGGAGACGTAGTAGGCTTCGCCTGTTACGCTGGTCTATTTCTCCAAATGAATCTCTAATTTATCGAAATATATCAGTGAATTTGACCTTGTGTTTTAAAACAATAGAAATCTTTACCTAGTATGTCCTCCCGCATTACTGAAAACGATACCAACGCCATTGCGCTATTATATTTTCTAATGTGTTAGACAAAATTTGGTTGTTATGGACCAGTACAAGTTATAGTAGTAAGTCTCATCAAAATCGGCCCAGTAATAGAATTTATCATAAAAGCTAATCTATCGTAATAGGGTTCATTTGTTTAAATATAAGTAAAATAGTCTTAATTATTTCTACTATTAACTATACCATAATAATATATATTCCAAACAAATGGCAAAACATATATTAAAATACAATTATTTGCTTAAAAAACGTAATTTTATTAAAAACACGTTAAAAATACTAAAAATTTATATGTTTCGACTCTTTCATTGCGTCATCATCATAATATATAACAAACTACAAACACAATGCACATGAAAGCTGGAAAATAGTCATCAAATAAAAAGTTAGCATACAACGCCCCCTATATTTTAGATATCTCCCGTTGCTCCCTCTATGTACCGTTTCCGAAGGTTGTTTAACCACTCTATCCAAATATTCGGGATGCGAAAAGATAAAGTATCGTTACAAACTTTTCGACCCCTTAAATAAATTTCAATTGACTCCCTTATAAATAACTGTAAATAAAAATTAGACATGTAAATTAATCTACCCTCGTTAAATACTATGTTAATATTCTCTTTTTTATTCAGTCTGTGTTTTATTCAGTATTTCCTCTGTTATATTTTATATTTGCTATATATGCTCCTTACATCTGATAATTTTCTATGTGTCATACCTATATAGTGGTTTCTGACTCCCCCCTCCCTATGGAATCATATAAACTCCTGAGAGGTTACCCTTATCAATCGGATCTATTTTGGTATTTAAAATCATCTTTAACTTTGGTGGAGGCTTCGCGATTAAACATAAACCAAATTAAAAAAAAAAAAAAAATCTTTTAAAAGCCTCCACCGAAGTTAAAGATGATTTTTAATACCAAAATAAATCCGATTGATAAGGGTGACCCCTCAGGAGTTTATATGATTCCATTTATTAGGGAGGGAGGGAGTCAGAAACCACTATATAGGTATGACCCAGAGGAAATTCAGTATCAGATGTAAGGAGCATATAGTGGATATAAATTATAACAGAGGGAATATTAATTTGTCTAAACTGAATAAAAAAGAGAATATTAACATACTATTTAACGAGGGCAGATTAATTTACAGATCTAATATTTATTTACAGTTATTTATAAGAGAGTCAATTGGAATTTATTTAAGGGGTTCAAAGGTTTGTAACGATATTTTATCTTTTTTGCATCCCGAGTATACGGATCGAGTGGTTAAACACCTTTCGGAATTGGTACGTAGAAGGGGCAAAGGGCGATATCGAAAATATAGGGTGCGTTTGTATGTTCACATTTTATTTGATGACTATTTTCCAGTTTTCATGTGCATTGTATTTATAGTTTGTTATATATTCTGATGATGACTCAGAATGAGTTGTAACATAAATTTTTACTATTTTTAACGTGTTTTTATTGAAATGACGTCTTTTAAGCGAGTAATTGTATTTTAATATATGATTTGACATTTGTTTGGAATATTTATTATTATGGTATAGGGTTCACCTGATTATAGAACTTTCCCCCTTAATTATGTAATTAACCCTTTGTTGCATATTCTAAAACTGGCAAATCCCCAATGTTAAATGTAGTATTTTCCTACTAAAAGTATCATGCTGAATGAGAAAAAAATTATTTTATGTGTAATAATTTTTTATTATTCGAGTTACAGCTTGTCCACTATAGTGGACACTATGAACACAGAATTGAAATGTAGTGCTGTTAGGAAAATAAGATTTATGATAGTTTTCTGCTAGAATATTATCATATTTAAAAAATAATTGCGATTAAAATTGAGAAACCATTCATTGATGGCGAAATTTGTAAAATCAATCAGTTTATGCATCGATGCAAATGTAAATTTTGCATTTTACGCATGAATATGTTGACTTCCTTTTACATAGTTCTACCTTGCATTGCTGTGCATTTTGGGATATTTGAGGGGTAAGTGTTCCACCTTGTCATATCTGGTGTCCTTGTGTACAGAATTTGCTCTTACTGTCAATTGTCTTAGTTGTTTGTTTTCCAGCACATCACATTTTTCAGAATCTGGAATCAAATGCGGTTCACCAGATTATCACGTCACTGACTCAATGAGTCCACTAGCTAAAGCCAGTTTAAATTTTCCAAATTGTATGTCACAATTTCGAAACGAGCTTCTGTATACAACGGGATTTCTTTTGCACACAAGTCGTATGTTTGTTGTACAATAAATAAATAAATCCAAATAAGTTTTCACTTAAAATTTTTAAAAAATATTTAAAAAAGATGTTCCATAGGTATTAATTTTAAAATTGCTTATTGCTATTTTATTGTTTTTCAATATTGTCATACAGATCTATTTCAAATGAACACATATGCGATTTTTTTAAGACTAATAAATTGCATAAATAAATGAAGTCAGGCATTTAGAACTTTTAAAAATGTGAAAGAGATGAAAATTTATATAAAATATGCCTGCATAATATTGAAATCACATAAACACATCAAAATTATATTTAAAAATTTTCACTGTCCACACTCATGCCATCAACTTCACTTCACAGAGTAAAATGTTATAATGTTGATGTTGTGCATGACGTCCACTATAGTGGACATTATGTAAAACCTTCCATAAAATAAACAAAAATGTATTTTTATACTTGTTTTTCAATTGTCTATTAGGCCAAGACATCTAAAAGCAATAATTAAGGAACAAAGTATCATTTAAATAATATTATTATAGGTTTAGTAACATTTTAGTTCATGTTGAACAACTTACAGGCATTCTGATGGGACATCCATATTAATTCTATCTCAAGAAGTAAGTTAACCGTCTTGTTTCGCCATCTCGATTTTTTCCCTGCAAGCATGAATGTCAAAAAGTAGCATAAGCTTTAAATAGGAACTGTGAATGAAATAGGTTGGGAAAGAAAAAATTGGCAATTTTGTCCACTGTTAGACACTATGCAACAAAGGGTTAAGCAACGTAGAACGATATATGATACACTAAAACTTTCCTGGAAAAAATATCAAACTAACATTGCAATTTCCATCAAAATCCATTCATATGACCTCAAGTTATAAGCAGACGGAATGAAATTCCCAGTTGCATTTGATATATATTGTAGATATAAATATTTCAGTAAAATTTCAAAATATTCTTCCAATAAAATTTTGATTTTTTTTCCAACTACTTCCAATAGATTATTCATCTTCTAATAAAAAGATTTCTGTATACATAAGAAGAGTTTTGGAATAAAAAGAAAAAATATGTAAGGGAGACCGAGGGAATGGCGACACCTTAAGGGAATTTATATTTTTTTCTCCACAAAAAAATGTTTATTTTTTAATTGTAAAAATTCTAAAGCTGAATCATTATCTTTAGTTTGTGTATACATTTAACTGTAATCATAACTGTAAAGTAAGAACACATAAAAAAAAGAAATTCTTACAACCTCTGTACAAACCTCTGGGCGGATTACCCAAGATACTGGGGTTATTCCGCCACTGTATCGGGGTAATGACGCCTCTCTTTAACGACCTAGTAAATACATAAAATGGATACTAGGAAACACATAACCTACTGAAAATATTTAGAAAGCAATGTAATTTAGCAGAATAATAAAAAATTACAATGTTCCTTAAGCTAGATTTATTAATGTGCTAAGCTTACAATTTAACTCAAATTGCAAAAGTCACTCTTTGCCATGGTGGCGGCATTACCCCGAGTGGACAATATAGCGGAAATCCCTCAGCAAAGCCGAAAGAAGAACCGGACTTGTTCAACAAATTGCATCAAAATATCGGCGAATGCATGTAAATTACGGGTAATATTATCTTAAGTACCTAGTATTACAATAAAAGTTGTTTACCTCTACTCATTTGAAGCTCCAAAATAAGAAGCAACTAGATGAAAACTAAATTTTTCACTAGAACAAAAGAACAACGTACAGCAAAATCACTCTGGGCCCTGTTTCTATTGTTGGCTGCGATAATGCAGGCGCATTCACTATCTCAAACTGCCTTTAGTTTTTAAACTAGGCGGGGTGACGGCATAACCCCGAGTGGCGCCATTCCCCCGGTCTCCCCTATATTAGTTTTCATTAAATTTTTTTTTATTATTTTTTAATTGACTAAGCGTAGTGACTAACCTGATTTTTTTCTTATCGTTTGCTTGTTAAACAGTTTATTTGATTTTAATTAAAATTATTTTCTTTTCCTAATGTAGTATGAAGTAAGTTGTAGTTGTTTCGAAATAAGCAAAGACGACAAAATACTACAAAGCTGCAGAATTTTACAAGGTATTTTTTTTGTTTACATAAAAATTTCTTTTAATTAAAACTAGTTACTATTTCTCAACCAATTATTAAATTTTGATGACTATTTTAAAAATTTAACATAAGTTTCTCAAAAATATTATTTGTCAACTTTTCCTATAAATTTAACAACAACAAAAAAAATTCTAAAATATAAATAAGTGAAATGTAAATAAAATACAAATCATTTGCTGAAATGGTGTATTGAACATTTAATACAGATTAAAACATTAAAAACACTAAAATATCTATTCTACGGTTTCAGCATGTCGGACGTAGTTTTGACATAGCTGACATCTTGGTTCATTTAGATTCCTGAAGAAGGCCACGGAGGCGTGCTGAAACCGTAGAATAGATATTTTAGTGTTTTTAATGTTTTAATCTGTATTAAATGTTTATATATCATTTTAGCAAATGATTTGTAGTTTATTTACATTTCACTTATTTATATTTTAATTACCTATGGTGTAATAGTCCAAAATTTTGTATAAAAAATTTCTATTCAAAATGAATCAAGGTAACTTGGGGTGTATTTCCTCTTAAAGAACGTAATTTTAAAAGGATGACTTTTTTTCCCCATTATAAACTTTATGCCTCTATTTCATAAATTATTCTGATAGAAAACTGTTTGTTCCTGTATTAAAGTAGTGCAAGAATTTCTCATCAAAAATATAGGGTGGTCCATCCGTTGGTTCTTTTTTAGGTGCGTTCGTAATTATATAAATACGTAGCACCTATAGTCGTCGTTCAGTCCGCCTGTCCGTCCGCATATAACAGAGCAAAAACTACCCAACCGAATGCTCTGAAATTTTAGATATATGATTGTTTCAAAATTTTGTCGAGCCATTTCAAATTTTATGAAAATCGGATGTATAGTTTAATGACAGGGACAGTCAAAAGTTTTTCTTTACATTACGGCCAATGGGAAAAATTATTGCAAGTGCATTTTAATGATGTTACAGTCTTCCGAATAGTCTGAAATTTTAAATACTATATAATTGGTGCAAAATTTTGTCGAGCCATTTCAAATTTTATGAAAATCGGATGTATAGTTTAATTACAGGGACAGTCAAAAGTTTTCCATTTCATTACGGGGAATAGGAAAAAAAATTATTGCAAGTGCATTTTAATGATGTTACAGACTATGCACTTATGAAGTGAAAAAAATATACATTCAGTACAATATGGGGTGCAAAAAATAATTATAAAACTATCTGTAGTACGAACGCACCTCATTTGCCACGTTTGACGAGCAATTTCCAACTTGTTGAACTATGAATATTTCACAGGTTACTTGTGTCAGCTGCCATGCATGTATGAACTGTCAAATGTATGCCATTTGTATGACAAGGAGGTGCAACGGCACACACTGCTCGCCTACCATCAACTTATTGAACGAGAAATTTACAGATCGCGCAATTTCAAGAAATTCTGATGTGAATTGGTCGCCAAGATCGTGCAATTTAACCCCAATGGATTATTTTCTTTGGGGATTTCAGAAAAGTAAAGTGCATCCCAATGTCCCCGCACAATCCAAGACCTCAAGCATAACATCCGGACTGAAATTTTGGCCATGGATCTGTTCATTCTAGGATAAGTCATTGAAAATTTTGACGTTCTGATGATGGCATATAAGCAGAGCTGCAGTGGCCACATGTGCGATATTGTATTCCATACATAAATGGCATAGACCCACCATTCATGTTCAATTCAGAATTTCGATTTTCAACCATAAAAAATGCGTTTTCTTTCATAATAAAAGAAGAACCTACAGATGGACCACCCAGTATATGAAAACTTTTCTTGAATAATGGGAGATTCTCAAAAGGTGGGATCATTAAACGTTAACTATATGTATTTTTTAAAATTTTCAAATTTAAGGCCAATTTTTTTTAATAGTATAGTATTTTGTCTATAAATATAATATATAAATATTTTTAATAGTATGTCTACAAAATTATACACAAACAGCAACTATTCTGGAAAATTAATGATTAAAGCATTTAATTAGCAGTTACATACGTTACAAATTTTGGACACTCTTTCGCACGTAACTTACAGATTTTGGACGTTGCTCTTAGTATTTAAAAAATTCTTAAGACTAAGAATGTAGTAAATGTGTCTGTATACATATATATATATGTATAATTAACTTTTTGTTATCCAGTAATAATAATAATAAAATCAAATACTTTGTTACGTACGTTACTTTCGGACATAACAAAATGCAGAAAAATTCTTTATAGAAAAGTCCTTCTATCTTCAAAAAAGCAATAAATCAGCCTGCCATCTCTTAACGAAATTATCAAAAAATCATCCGTTTCCTTTATGCATTCGTTGTTTACCATTAGAACCACCTGGAAAAAAGTTAAAACTCTTTTTCTTGGTGGTACATTGTAGCAGTTAACGTTCTGAATGTCCGAAATTGGCCTCTTTAGCATAAAATAATAAAATTTTAAGATATTTATACAAAGCTTTTACAAAAATTATGTCATTTTCTGTCTCTGAATAGAAGTAAAAACTCAGTGTAAAAAAAAAAAAAATAAATAAAGTCAATGATAATTAAAGTTATGTTTGAAAGACTTAAAGTTATGACTTGTGTCCTGTGCCCACCTTTTGAGAATCGCCCATATATATATATATATTTTTTTTTTCAGTGGAAAATAAAGTAATACTGCTCACTGATGATACTAATTTGCAGTGCAAAGCAGTATTAGCTAATGTAGAGTACTCCAAGACTACAGATTTCACTTCCAACTTACAGGTTTGTAACGAATTGTTTTAAAAAGTGAGAATATAGTAAATATAAATGTTAGAATCAAAAATAAGTTTCCATTATTGTAAGTGTTTATTGAGCATTTTTGTATGAAGAATGTCAATTATGTATTCAAATAAAGTTTTGAAATTTATTAAAAGCTGTACTTTCGCATGCCAGGAATCTAGGCAAAGAAAACTCCAACAATTTTGCTAGTTACTCCAGCCATTTAGATCCTGATAATTTCGGCGGTTTTCCGCACATAGCTCGGTTACATTCGTGTTAATGGGTGTTTTATTCATATTATAGTATTTATTTATTTATTGATGGGGTTTTATTTTCTGTTTGGAATACTAGACTGAAAAAAATGCTGAACTATTTATATTGTTCAAACGGAATAATGCTTCATAATCGAGCTGCAAGTGATAGAAATAGATTTAAGAAGAAATTCATGCTTGAAAGTTATTTTAAAAACATAAGTAATCAGTAAACTGAGACACAACTTTCAAACAAATTATATTTAAAAATACATTTTTTCCCTATTTAATGGTGTAAAATTTAAATTTTTAGACTACAAATATGTTAAATTTGTGTTTTATTTTATTTTATTTTGTTTACATCATTTATATTTTGCTTTATATTATTTATGTTTGTTTATATTGTTATTTAAATATTATTTATTTATTTATCTATGAAGTTTCAATTTCGTTACGGCAAATTAACTGGGAACAAATTCTGAAGTACTCATATTGTTTTAGTGAAAAGGGTTATTATTATACATCCTTATTGGAGCCTGCACACAATGGAGACAGATATAAATATTCATACTTGAAAAATTACTTTAAAAATCACAATAAAGGAATAAATTGCGAAACTTTTATCATATAAACTGCTTTTGAAAATACATTTCCCCCCCCCTATGTAATGACTGTGACAACATGCGATCTTTAGTAGTTTAATAAATTGTAGTATCCTAAAATTGCAAAATCCAAATTTAATCGTCATATATTGTCAACTTCAAATGACGTCAGCGTTACGAACGGACGCGTTTATTCTCTATGGTATACCGGGTGTCCCATAAATTCGTTAATACTTTAAAAATTCGTAAAAAGTTGAAAAATTGGTTTATTTGAATGCGGTTTGCTGCAAAATTATTTTCGTAAGGGGAGAATTTTTCTGGTAAGGAGAAAAAAATTAGTGAAAATTTTTGTCAATAGATGGCGCTTTATGCATTTCATTTACAAGAAATATGCAAATTAGATTCCTATAAAATGCCGAGTGCACATTTAACAACTTATTTCAAATTTCCCTGATACTAAACGGAGAAGTACGTTTTCCCATGTGATGTTGACGTTGGTGTATAAGGCATTGCTGGTGAAACTGTTTTACCTTAGTCAGGATAGATAGAATCTTTACGACAGCTTTGGACACAGAAAGGAATGTAGAAGGGAAAAGGTCTAATAATGCCTTCTGGGCTGCTCTCCCTTGTTCAACGTTTCAAAGAAACGGGCAGTTTGTGGGATCGACCTCGCAGCCGCGCACCATGTTTATCAGAAACCTCTGCAATAGCTTTACAAATGGACACTCTAAAGTAAACAGCCCACGAGTGGGATAAGTAGTGCAAGAGTAAAGAGAATATCTGGCATACCAAAGACATCGGTATTCCGTATCTTTCCATAATAAACTTAATTTTCCCTTTTGGGATATTTATGTTAAACCTCCCTCTATTGTCAAAAATGTTTATTAATTTTTTTTCTTTACCAAAATAAAATCCCCTCTGGTGAGAATAATTTTACCGCAAACCGCCTTCAAATAAATCAATTTTTCTACTTTTAATGATTTTTTAAAGTATTAGCGAATTTATGGGACACCCGGTAGATTACAAAACTGTACAAGAAAAATTCTCAAAGCATTTACCTAGAGTTTGACAAATTTTAAAATGATAAGAGCAAGTTAGTTTCAATTTCATATGAAACTTTCTCCTTTATTGTATTAAAGGAAAATACAGTACCAAGCTTAGTTACTTTTTACTTTATTTTATGCAGTGCATTATATGCAAAATCCCCTTAAGTTGTATACCCCAAACCAAAAGTTGATTGCCTGTTATATCTCTGTTATTTACTTATGTACCATACTTTTAAAAAAAAAGACAGGTTAAAAAGTTAAATTGCTACATTTAAAGTACTACAGTATTTGATGCAATTATTACATTTCTACAAAAAAGAACTACACTACTCAAAAATCTTTATTATATCAAACATTTGGGAAAAAATTACGAAGTTTTATTTTTATATATTTCAATTGCATTTGTACATGAAGAAAACTTGGATAAAAGACAGCGACAGCGTAGATTTCTTGCCAGATAAAGTTACCAATTAAAAAAATTACCAATATTTTTAACCAGTTTTATTGCCTATTAAGAGTACTAGCATACTACTAGATAAACCCGGGCTTCCCAGGTTACAGAATATAGTTGGAAATAGTACTCTCGATTATACGTATAAAACGTATACGTAGATAATCGCTTTTACCATATTATACCTAACCAAAATCCGAATCGGTATAATACGTTTTATACGCATTATACGTATAATCGCGAGCACTAGTTGGAAACCATCATAAATATTATTTCTGCTGTCAACATCCTTTTTTCTCTGCAAAACGTCCTAATTTTTTCATGAAGCAAATTCCTTTTTGTACTGTGCTATCTGTTAGTATTAATCGAGTGGAACTTAATGCAGTAAAACTTGTGAAGGCAGAATCTATGTCTATAACGAAAATTTTTGATAGTCTATTCGAAAGGAATACCTTATTGCGGCTGGTGCATTTTTGTGGTTCATAGCTACCCTGTGTTCACCGGGTTCTTTGTTCAGTAAATCCTGTGGTAACGGACTTGTTTATAGCGGAATTCAGTCTTGAAAGTAAAAATTTCATTGTACCAGTGATTCCACTTTCACATGTTTTATTGTAAAAGGTTATTCGTTTATTTAGTATTAGTGTAATAAAATATGTTAAGAAAGCATCCCAAGGAATTGGAGTGAAATTACATTTTCAACAAGTTTACTTTTTAGCAGGTGTAATTAATTGTACGGTATTCTTTGCGTACGGATAATGGATATTTTTACGTTTTAGACAGGTTCTGTGTTAATAGGGTTTACTGTATTTTTTATCCCGATTTAGAGGCCATTGTCCCGTTTTTTTTTTTGTCTCACTGTCCCAGTTTTGTGGACAGTAGATCACTAATTTTTATTGACATTTCTGTAAATATCCCTGAGTAATATTCCGCATAAAAATTGGTTTCTACTGGATTTTTGATAGCCAGTCCACGGCCAAACTCGATCGCCTGCCTTATACGGCCGGAATCGTTAAAGATTACAGTCGCCGCAAGACGGCGCGAATGCCTACTGTAAATTGTAGTTTTTATACTGTAAATAATGCTTATTAAGTGTTACTTCCATGCATAAAGATACACAAAATGTCTCTGTATATGCGTTATGAAAGGTATCGATAATATACGCATATTTTGCCTCGGCGTTTTTTATACAGCAAACAGGAAAACTAAAGGATTTGGAGATAAAATAAATAAATACGATACATTAAACATAAGCAACTAAAAATATCTTAAATAACACGCTACTATAACACGGAAAACAAAGATTATAAGTCAATTTATGCATTTGTTTAAAAAAAATTAAATTAAACTAAATTGCAAATTAAATTTTTTTTAAATATTATTTACTAGTTTCAAAGTATTAAGAATTAACCAAAACTTTTTTCAAAAAACAAATTCTTGTCAAATCAGATTTTTAAACCAAATCTGTTTAAACCATTCAATTATTTTTTGCACCAGTCTTCTGATGCAAAATATAGGTATATAAAGTTGATTGCGGACAACTTTGGATAATAGTAAACATTAGAGGTACTGAAAATGAAGTGTACAGGGAAATAGAAAATAATAATAATTATAGATTTCTATCACTTTTAGAAAAAATAAATAAATAAAAAACAGGGGAAGTTATAAAATCAAATGTTTGAATTTTAGGCAGTTATATTATAAAAACTATAATAAAAAAATATTTACACAATATTAAGAGAATAAGCAAGTAAGGGGAAAGGGAATCGAGTTTGGCTGTGGCTAGTTCAACAATGAGATATCATTTGCTTTAGACCATGATTTTCTTGATTATCAGACATGGATTGAGCCATTATGTTGCTAAAAATGTATGATTCAGATATAAGATGCTTCTTATTTAGCATCTTAATAACAATTTTTCGAAAGAATACTTTGATATGCCTTAGAATCTATTTTATTGTCTAAAAATGCTATTGGAGTTGCCGTTCTATTCAAAACTAGCCAAACCAAGTGTCTTCCTATTAAACGTACAATTTGCTAAAATGAATGTGGTTAGTATTTTTCTCAAACAAGAAGTTCAATTTTGGTTCACTCGGGCAGAACCAGTTTAAATGAACGGCTTTCGTTATTATTGGTATGATATTTGGTGTGAAAAAGCAATATTCCCTAAACAGTAGTACGGAAGAGTAAGGCAGATCTCACACCGAACAGACAAGCGTGCGACATGCGGCAAGTTGTAGCCTTCAAACCAGTTACTTCTTTGTTAAAACCAGTTTGAACGCTACAACTTGTCGCATGTCGCACGCTTGTCTGTTCGGTGTGGGATCTGCCTTAAGCTGCTATCAGATTCACCAACTTTTCGAGCAAGCAAATTTTCAGCCGATTTCAACCCCAACTTTTTCCAGTTCAAAGGGAGAAAAGGTTACAATTGTCGTTGCTAAAGTTGGAGGAAAACCAGTACTACTAGTACCAGCCGCTAATATTTATCACCTATTCGTATCAATCGCTTATCTCTGATTGGCTGTAATCTTGAAAGTTGGGGGGAAAAAGCTGCGGCTAGCACAGACTTTTTAGAGCTATGGATAAAATGTTGGGGATATTGCTGTTCGCTATCACACTGGGTGTTGAAACAATATTTCGTGAAAAGTTGGAGGAAATCAAGAGTTGGCTCAAAAATTGCTCGAAAAGTTGGTGAATCTGATAGCAGCTTTTAGAGTGTTTATTACCTGACTGCCAAGAAGGGTTATGTATTTCACGCGTATCTGGGTATGTAGATTCCTTTATACCCTCGAAACACCCCAACGGCTGGATGGATTTTAATGAATGAGGTCTTTATCGATTCGTCTTAACCGTCCGATGGTTATAGGTTAGGTTATGTTTCTATAAATTCAAAATGGCAGTTGTAAAATACAAAATAGCGGTAGAGACGAAAAAATTTTTTTACGCACTTTATTGAGTGGCATATCACTGGATAGGTCTTTCAAAATGAAGACTATGTTTCATTGACTATTTTACAGTCAGAGGCTCCGTTTAAATATTACACAACCTGGAAGTTGTATAGGTAGGATCTCTTGCTTTACTGCATCTCTAACCATCATAGACATCTATAGGCCTCATCAAAACAGTATTTATAGATAGGAACTAACAATTAAACACAACTTAAAAGTCATCTATGCAAGTAAATAAATAAAAAAAAATAGGTAAGTAATATAAAAAAAAATAATTTCACATTGATGAGAAATAATTAATTAGTTCGCTTTTTATGCAGTCGGGTTTTTTGATTTTTTAAATTTAACTTTTGCTTGTTTAATGGTTATTTTCCATAGAGGCAACTCCAATAGAATTTTTAAGTAATAAAATAAATTCTGGAGTATGCTAAGATATTCTGCGAATTTACTACAGAATTTTTTCTCAGCAAATTATATTTAAAAGGTTACATAAAATGCTACAAAAAAAAAGTCCTTCCGGCCAGTGCCGGGAGGAAGAGGTAGCTTTCAAATTCCTTATTTTAAAAAAGCCAACTTATATTATTCAAACACACGAAGCTCAATTTAGTGGAAACCGAATATAGGAGATTCAATACTAATTTTTATTAATACTAAATCTTTATGAATGAGAATTCCGCGAAATTAGTCAGCTTTATCCAAGCTGCTTTTATTTAAAGTAACTTATATTTGGCTGAGATGTTGATGTATACTATCCACATGCCTTCTTACATGGAAATAGGCCAATACGTGTGTTATCGCGTGACAAATACAAGATCGTTTCAAAATGTTAGCCATACTAGAAATTCAAAGTGCTATAATTCAACCATTTTTTAAGATATAAACAAAAGAACAAATTTTCAGAAACAAAATCTGCCCCGGAATCTTTGTATCAAGGACAAACACATAAAAAAATCTTTTTCATTTTCCAATTTTTTAATACCTCATTTTAAATTTTAAATTACATTTTTTTTTAAAAAATGGCAACCCTTTTGAAACAAGATGGCGAATGAAGCTGGCCAACGAACTCGGTCGAGACATTGGTATGTACTATTTACAGACCAAGTTACATTCAAATCGGTTCATAAATACGCCTGTTATCGCGTGACAAATATCAGGTCGTTTTAAAATGTCAGCCACAATAGAAATTCAAAATGTTATAACTCAGCCATTTTTTTAGATGTAGACGAAACAAAACCTGTTCCGGAATCTTTGTATTAAGGTCAAACACATACAAAAAAAATCTCTTTCATTTTTCAATTTTTTGGTATCTCATTTTAAATTAAATTTTTTTAAAATTTTTTTAAATTGCCACCATTTTGAAACAAGATGGCGAATGAAGCTGGTCAACGAACTCGGTTGAGTTATTTGTATGTACTATGTACACACCAAGGTACATCCAAATCGGTTCATAAATACGTCTGTTATCACGTGGCAAATATCAGGACGTTTCAAAATGTCAGCCACGCTAGAAATTCAAAATGCTATAACTCAGCCATTTTTTAAGATATAGACGAAACAAAAACTGCTCCCGAATCTTTTTATCATGGTCAAACACATAAGAAAAAAATATTTTTTCAATTTTCAATTTTTTGCTACCACATTTCAAATTTAAATTTTTCTTAAAATTTTAAATGGCCGCCATTTTTAAACAAGATGGCGGATGAAGCTGGACAACGAACTCGTTCGAGACATTGGTCTGTACTATGTATAAACGAAGTTACATCCAAATCGGTTCATAAATACGCTTTTTATCGCGTGACAAAATTCAGGACGTTTCAAAATGTCAGCTTTGCTAGAAATCCAAAATGCTATAACTCAGCCATTTTTTAAGATATAGACGAAACAAAAACTGCTACGGAGTCTTTGTATAAAGGTCAAATACATAAGAAAAAAATATTTTTCCATTTTCAATTTTTTGGTACCACATTTCAAATTTTAAATTTTTTAAAATTTTTTAAATGGCCGCCATTTTGAAACAAAATGGCGGATGAAGCTGGCCAACGAACTCGGTCGAGACATTGGTATGTACTATGTACACACCGAATTATATCCAAATCGGTTCATAAATACGAGAGTTACAGTGTGACATAGGTCAGATATATATATATGGATATATATATATATATATATATATATATATATATATATATATCAATTTTGAACGGAGGGTGGTTTCGGGGTCTGGGGGTCATGATCGATGAAAATATACCAAAATTTTTTGAAATCGCTTTCCTCCGAACGGCTGCAATAGGTAGCTTTTTGTAAAGAAAGCTACCTAAAAAAAATGCAGTATTTAAATCTGAGTGAACTTAAACTTTAAATGTAGTGATAATTAAGTATGGTAATTTAGTTATAATTAATTTGATAATTTCATTAATTTAGCTGCTATTTGTTTATTTAAATTTTAGGTGCCGTTGCAACAGGCAACAGCTGTTAACAGTAACAGGGGGCAAGGTAAAAGTTCTTCAAGGAAAAGTGCTACAGTAAGCTGTCCTTCTATATCTGACGAAGATAAACAAGCCATTGAAAGAGTATGTATGCATGTTCTAGTTCTTGTGGTTTTTAACTATTATAGTCCCCACATTTAGCCCCATAGTTCCTAAACTATGCGCTTACCAATACCACAACCTATGCACTTACTAATACCACAAAGCATATAATATTTTTACAAAAATTCCACACAATGTGATTTTAAAGGTAGAACTAAGTCGAACTATGATATCTTTAACATACATGAAGTAAATCTTAATATAGTAAAACTTGTAAAAGCAGTAAATACTTACCTTAACAAAAATGTGTATGATTCTGATCGACAGGAAAATCCACCCACTAAGATAGAAACCTGTCTAAGGCAGAATAAATTTCTGGTTTCCAGCTATTCTGTTTTTGCAGGATTTAGTGTACATTGTTTAGTGAAATTTGGGAAACAGAGCCTGTTTATAACAATTCTGTCTTAAATTTAAAAATCCCATAGCCCCTGTGTAATGATTAATATACAAATATAACTGCTCAATCAGAAACCTCTGTAGAATATCATTTTGTTTTAGGTCCCTAGCTACTCTGCTTCTACATATTTTCCTGTGTAAGATTATAGTGTTTATTTAATACAATAAATCCTACTAAAACGGAAAATAAAGTGAAAAGAGATTCCGTTTGTGATAGGTGTCCGTCTTAACATGTATAGTTATATGGTATTCCATCCGTAGAGAACAAACACTTTTTACGTTTATGATAGGTTTCGATTATAAACAAATTCCCTTTTCATCGAATTTACTGTATCTTTATGTCCGATATAGAAGCCTTGTCCCACTTTTTTGTGAGGGTGGACCTGTCAGCATTGTATGTACAACCCGCTGCAACATGTCTTGTAATCGCTGTATACACATATGCAGTGATTGACAAAAGTTGAAAACTCTTATGCGCCAGGAAAAATTCTTAGGAGCCAGCTTGAAGAATCATTTCTCTGACATTAACGCATTCACTACAAAATGGAACACTGGCTGCTCATAATCGTATTCGGCTATTTTTGAGTGATTTATGTTTCATTTTGCAGTGAACAATTTAACTGTTCAATGAAAAAAATCAAACTGAGCAAAAATTGTAAGATAATACCACTTTTATATTGTAAAAATTAAATAGAAACAAATTATGAAATTAAACATTAAAACAGTAGACAAATTAATATCCTTACCTTTAATTCCCAACAGGAAATTATATACATCGATTTTGATTTGAAATACCATTTATCGATTTCTCATTTTTGTCAGGTTTATTTTACACACATTTTGGTGCATTCCACTTAATGAAACCTCATTTACATTTTTTTTTTCATTTTCTGCTGTAGTATTTTTAAGGTTTTCTAATCTAAGCAGTTCTTTTTCAACATGCACTTTAGTTTAGCTTAGCAAAATCTCCGATTTCTGAAAAATTAGGGAGAGTTGTTGCGCCGGTATGGTGTATTTTCGTTTTCTGCAAATGATCGCGCTATTAAAAATAAATATTTTCGCACTTAAACTTTTTTTGGTTAAAGGGAAAAAATTAAAACTAATAAGTAGGCAAAAAAGTTAGTCGCCAAGCGCAATCTTTTAGTCGCCCGGGGTTTGTCGGACCTTGCATATATGTATATATGTCGTAGGCTAATTTCGAAATCGGGCTTATTGGACTGGCTAACGAATGGCTGACTAATTGGAGAATTATCTCTGTTTTTCCAATTGGCCTGTTTGTTTCTCCAATTGGATGTTTTTCAGGCTTATTGCAAAGCAGCTTTAGGCTAATTGGAAAGTGACCACTTGTTTCTCAATCAGCCTGCTATTTTTCAGGCTTATTAGAAAGAGACAGTGGAGAGTTTGGCTAATTAGAAATTATTTATTTCTCAATAAGCCTGACTTTTTTTTTCTTTGGACTCATTGCAGTGACCATATGAAGTTTTAGACTAATTAGAATATCGATCAGAATATCATTATAGAATATATCTTATTAATCAAAAGTTACTTAAAAAATGCTCAATTATGCGTTAGAAAAGTATTACAAAATATAATCTTTGAAATGAAAAAAGATTTTAGTATACTAAAATTATGAATATTGCATAATTTCATTTTTTAAATTTTCTTTTGTAACTTCATTTTTTTTAAGGTTTGATTAACATTTCTGTTATTGACAAAATTTTTACTTTTCATCAATATTTTATTTTAATGTTTTTCACTTGAACCTTCTTCAAGCTCTCTCAGATTTCAAGGAAGACAAAACTCACTAATTTTTATATATCATAGAGACATCCTAATTTCTGTGAAAACTGAAGAATAGAGATTGGATAGATAAACAAATAATATACATAGTACTTTTCATTTTTCAAGGAGCTTTGAAAATGTAAATGCTTAAATAAAAATGCACAATATGCTAGCCTTAAAAATTTCAAAATATTTCTCTCTCTCTCTTTTTTCTTAAATTAGACTAAAATCAAGTAAACTTATTAAATAAATATATCTTTTCTTATACGGCATAACTACTTTAAACGAGAGCTGTATTACTTGTAGTCATGCTTAAACGTGAATTTTTTAAAGAGTCAATCCTTGTATGAAAAACAGTAATGGATTGTACAAGTCTAGTGATGAATCTAGCTTTCATTTAATATGACGTTTACAACTATGCAATAAAAAATGGTGATTTGCTTGTTTTCGTTGTTTAGATTCTGAAATTCATTACTTGTTTACAATCGGTAGGAATATTTCGAAAGAACAAAAAGAGTAGGGGAAAGTAGGGTAATGCCGCTCACTTAAGGGAAAGCACGAATAGCTACTCAAATTTATACAAAAAAATCAATATTTTATTACCTTAGTATAAGTCCAAAGCATAAGGAACAGTTTGCAATAACCTAATTTGCATAAAAATTTTAGGATTTTCTTTTATCGTTTCATTTAATTAACCATCGATTGAACTGTAATGCCCGGCGTGGTAGGGTAATGGCGCTCAAAATTTGAATACAACATTTAAGTACGAGAAAAGTCACATATGGAGTTGTGTGGTCTATTCACACCACAGCAGACTTTATACGATCACTTTCCACATACTGTGCAGCGAAACCACGACCCACCATGCCGGAAAGGGTTAAAAAGCTAAGCATTTGTTCGTGGTTTTCATCTGTAGCACTGTTGGACAATGTTGCCAGACTTTTTTTAAATTCAGGTTTTTTCATTGTCACCACTCTTTTAAATCGTAAAATTCGCCTTGTTTAATGACATATTAACAAAGGCGAAAACAAGGGGAATTTTACCATTTTAAAAAAGTGGAATCAATCAATAAATTTGAATTATTATTTTTTAATTCAAAAAAGAATTTAGCACACTGGAAAAACTGCTTCTAGAATTCCACGTGAGCGCCATTACCCTTCATAGCCATATTGGATTTTAATGCCTTATATTTGGCGTAACAACGCATTACAAAAATAAAAAAATAAAAAATGCAATTTAATAAATTACAACGACCATTTGGAAAATGATTTTTTCAAAGACTAAAATTTAAGACATAAAAAATCGCACGGAGTTGATACTACATCACGTACGCCATGAATTAAACATTAATAGTGTTATTACACGTAAAAATTCCAAACGACAGAAACCGCCTGCAACTCGTACGTATTATCCAAGCATTTCATTGGCTGCTCGGGAAAAGGCTTTTCCATCGTCAGACATCCAAGAAATCTGACGGTCAATTTTAAATGAAGTTTATTTCTTAAACTTCTAAACATCCGACAATATTACTTTTTACACCGTCGTATAGAGAAAAAAATGTACTTTTAAATGCAATTTGTTTGAAAGCTGTATCTCAATTTGTTTCTGAGTTATTAATTTTTTTTGTAGTTTTTATTACTTTTTTGTCATAGTGGCAACAGAAGGTATCCATCGTTGTTAAATGTAAAGGGAAATACATATTACTGTATAGACCAATCAGAACACGAATAAAATGCGGATTAAACCAATAAAAACCTTCAGATATGCTTTCGATTTCCTACCCTGACAGAGAACAATAACCATTTTTCCTAATGTTTAATAAAAGCATGAACGTACAGCTAAATGTATATATTTTGTAGACATAATGAGTGAAGTAACATTTGAAAATAAGAATGTACACTTACCTTCAAGTTAGACATTGTAGAATTTTATAATAAAACAACTGCAAACTAATAACGTGAGGACACAAAAATACTTTCCTTCCGACGGTTACTATATCTTTACTAGGAACTTTACGATGAAGTTCGCTAGCTGCCGGTACCGATCGCACGTTTTCAATTCTATTCCATTTGGAGATATTGGAGTGAGCGAGATTACCCGCTGAGCGGCATTATCCTACTTTCCCCTAAAAGAGATATCGTGAAATATCGCTCGAAAAATATGACTCCACTCTTTAACTGGGGAAAAAAAATAGACAAAAAAAAAAAAAAAAATCAGAACTATTGCAACAAGCAAAAATGTAAAAATTTGTTAAAAGAAGCATGCCTTGCCTGTTAAATTAATAAGATCTTGAAGAATTTTCAATGCCTTTAGCTTTTAATGAAACATCTTTCTAGTCTATGTTTTGAAGGCATTTCCTCATTTTACAAAATATATTTTCTTGATAGAAGGTTCTACTTCTTTGTGTTCAAATTTTCGATTCTTTATTTTTTGATCGCTTAAGTGTATATAGATCATCCTCTTAAAAGCGGTTTCGCGATACTTTGTGATACAATGTTTTTTTTCTTATTGAACTTAACGTTATGGTAAATCTTTAAAATTGCTTTTGACGAAACCATCTTTTTCAAACTGGGCGACCACGCGACCAATTTTCTCGACAACTATTATACCAATTTCTTTCCTTAAAAAAAAAAAAAAAAAAAGTGGTGGTGGTGGTGCGGGGGAGACTCTTAGCAGGAGCTTATACCGCCTAAAATTATAATTTGCATTGATAAATTATTTTTAAAACTCATAAAAGGTTTTAAAAAAAGGGGGAAGGGGGTGCGAAAAAAATGACATTTGAAAAGTATTTTAAGTACCTTTTACATATTTCACAAGGGTTCGAAACAAAGTTTTTTTTGTTGAAGTTTCGATTGTCTTTGCATCGCGGCTCTATCATGAAGTTTTTTAAATATTATGGTTCACCAGTATCACAGTCATATTCTGCTGCTTTCTGCATAAAACTTTTTCAGTTTTGCAGCATCTCTCATCATAACACTAACCGCTTCAATACCAATGTCGTATTCTTGAGCTCATTTTGTCATACTATTACTCGATTCTACATGACTCATAATTTGAATTTTTTTTTCAATACTTAAAGTAGTTAAATTCAAAGAAATTCTAAGAAAGGGAATCCAAAATATTTATCTGTATCCGTGGTTCGGAAAGGACCGCTTGCACACAAGGAATGTGATAGTGAAAAAAAAAAAAAAAAAAACTTTAAAAATGGATTTCGGTTAATCGAGAGTTTCAGTTAAAAGAGCTTCGGGTAAAAGTGGTTCCATTGTAATTGTAAAAAAAAAAATTCCTTGAAATGTCTATTTAAACCGATGTTAAAATTTATGCTTAATTGGAATTTTTTAAGTTGATATTTGGATATATCTAAGTTTGTATTTTAGCAGTTTTAAATATACTGCATTCTCATATTTAAAAAAATGTAATTAAAAAATTAGTAATTTATATTTTAGAGATTTTAAATGGATGTCTAATTGAAAAGCAGGCAGTGGTGAATAATGTTAACAAATATGGTAGGAGTAAATAAGAAAAATCGTTGGGATTTTCCACTCTAATAAAACAATTTTCCTGGATATATTTAACTAATGCCTAAAAATTAATTTAAATACTGTACTGTATTTCAGGATTTCTAATAAAGATTAAATTTTCTATATGCATTAGACTTAGTTTTGTACTAAACGAAAGCCCTTTTAGAAAAATTTCATATTATAACATCTTTTTAATGATTTCATAAATTGTCTGGTGTTTTGCTTATCTGGATTGTGTCTAGAACACATCAATCTGGATAATTGGAATTTCATTGAAATTTACCAATATACCATTTTTATTTTTATCAATAAAATGATAGAGTTTATGAGTATAATGTCATAAGGAATTTTTTTTTTATATTTTTCGCTTATTTTAGCTTAAAGCAACTGGATTTGAAGAATCGCTGTTAATTGAAGCTTACTTCAAAAATGGAAAAGATGAAACTAGAACTGTGGATTTTATTCTTCAATCTTTATCAGGAAAGGACTAAACATTTGTAAATATTTTCTATTAAAGTAACATAATGTTATGATAACATATTTAAATGGGTAAAATATTTGAATATTCTCTGTTTTAAGTTGTCCTCGATATTTATGGCTGTATATGGCTATATTATTTTTGTACTGAAATAATAGAATAATAATTTACACCTTTAAAAATTATTCTTTATTTGTTATTGTTCCTTTTACAATAATTTGTTTGAGTATAATTTTTAATGTAACACTACAAAAATAATTACTTTCTTTAAACAATTAATTCAAAATTAACTTAAAAAAAAAAGAGCTTGACCAGCAGAAACATGAGCACTTCACTAACATGTTGTTAACAATTTTCTCTGGATCAATAGTTCATAACTAACCAGGGCTCGAAATGGAAAAATCTACGAACCGGAACGCTATTTCAAAATTATTTTGGATTTTTTTTTTTTTTTTTTTTTAAGTGTAAACAAATTTATTTCTAACCATACAGAGGGCTTAATAAGCTATAGTGTCCCCGGTAAGGGCAAAATTCAGCCTGCTTCTATTATAGTGTCCCCGGTAAGGGCAAAATTCAGCCTGCTTCTATCTTCGTTATAGGGCAATTCCGTCGTAACTGACATAACATTTTATCATCGAATTTTGTTTTCAAATTTATATAGAGAATTTACTAATAAAGCTAGAAGAAATTTTCATAGTTAAAAATATTTCTTACTAAGGTCTTAATACCCAAATACCTGTAGATTATTTCAATCTCTCTTTGAGTCCCAAAAATTGCAATTCAAAATTCTGTAACTGACGTAACATGAAATATACATACGTTTTTTCTGCCTTCACTGAAGTGTAAAAATTATCAAAACTATCCAGTTAAAAAAGGTGATTTAATGTTCTCAACAACACTAAGTATAATGCCAAATTATAACAGTAACTTGTTTAATTAATTTCTGAATAATAAAAAAGAAAAAAAAATGGCATTTACACGTGTAACTGACGTAACTTTTATTGTGTAATTGACGTAACATTATGACTTTACAAAGACAATAATGGTACTTAACTTAGTTTGTAAACAGTAATTTACAATGCCTTTTTGTTACGATTTTTTTTTATAGAATATAAAAATATCAAGTTTTCCAATCATACTCTTAAATTAAACATATTATAAATTTGATCCCCCCCCCCCCCAAAAAAAAAATGATGATTTTCTATGGAATTGCCTTATATCAAAAGATTAAAATTAAGAAGTTCGGATGTGTGGTCTATTATATTTATTCGGTCACTGAAATTTAATAGTCATCTGCCTCGTGAGTCGTTTACTTGGAATAGGAAATATCTCAATCTCTTCACAGCCGTGATACGTAAGGGGCGGTGGCTTATCCCAGGGAAGTAAGTAAGTGCGTCACCGCATGTTCTATCTCTTTTTTCGAATGAACCTTAACCGGAATATAAATATAGGGTAAAGTGCCCATATTTCGTGCCCCCCCCCCCCCAGTCACTTTTAGGCCCTAAATGTTGTAATTTTCAACCGGAACAATATTTGTCTAATCTCACGAATCGGAATAATATTGTTCCTGTTTGCTCCGGTACATTTCGAGCCCTGTAACTTCCACAAATTCTGACCTTCAAACATTCTTGAATTTTTGAACAACATATTGTTATATAATACAATTCTAAAATGTTTGTACACATTTGTTCTTGACATTTCTGTGTATTTCAATAGCATGTTATGTTGTTGTAAAATATTTGTATTTTCTCTACTTGGTGTTTATCATTGATATTTGTGGTTGTTGGTCACTATTTTAATTTTACCCTAAAATAAGAGATTAATAATTTATTCTTTTAGAAATTATTCTTTATTTCTATATATATTTCTATAATTATTCTTTATTTCAAATATAATAACTTATAGAGTATAAATTTTAATACTACATTAGTAAAATAATTATTAATTATTTTTTAATATAATAATTTAAAATATTTCATAAAAGTCTGACCAGCAAACAATTCTGAGTATTTCAATAACATGTTATGATGTTGTAAAATATTAGAATATTCTCTACTTTGTTTTTCATTAATATCCATTTTTGTTTATGGCAATATTAAAATTTTACACAAATAAACATGAAGAAATTTTATCTTTTTAAAATATTATTCTTTATTTTATTATAACTAATTGAGTATAATTTTTAATAGAACACTAATAAAATAATTATTATTAATTTTTTTTAAACAAAACAATTTTCTTTTAACAGTTCAAAATTAACTTTGAAAAATCAAAAAAATTCTGACCAACAAGCATCTTTGAAGGATTAAACTCTATGTTGTTATTCATTCGTTTAGCCTACTTAATTTATTTAAAACTGTTGACAAAGTGAACCCTTGTTCTTAAATATTTTTATATGTTGCATCTAACTGAATTGTTAATACCAAAATTCTTGCTTCTAATGTGTGCATTCTATACGTCTGCTTTATATATACGTTTTAACTTTTGTAAAATAAAAAGATTGTATACATTCATTTGCATTTATTTGTCTTGAATACCTTAACTTTTAACTTTTGTAAAATAAAAAGATTGTATACATTCATTTGCATTTATTTGTCTTGAATACCTTAACTGTATTCGAAAACATTGGGGAGATTTTTCAGTTTTAAGCACTAAATATTGAAAACATACATTGGGGAGGGGGGGGGGGGGCTTTTTTTAATCAACGCGTTTACATTGAAATTTCTAAATCTTACCAGAGCATTTGACAACCAACAGATATTAATGAGGACAAAATGAAAATTATTCTTTTTTTTTTTTTACTCGGGTCAAAATTGATTACTTAGGTCATTGACATCGCTCCCCTGCCAGCGTTTCTTACAGGCATGTTTTTAATTTATAATAGAGATTTTTTTTTAGGTTATTTTATTTTTATTTTAATATTGCCTACTAACAATCACAACACCAAAAATAATTTTCATATGAAAAATATCAGTTTCGTATTCAAATAAAGTTATGAAATTTATTCAAAACAGTATTTTAGTATTAGTCGTACGCCAGTAGTTAATGGCCAAAGAAGTTGCTGAGAAGCAATCGTTTTGATTATGATTATTTCAACACTTAATAGCCAAACAAGTTGCTGAGAATTTCACCTATTTATAGCAATTCTTTTTATTATGATTATTTCAACACTTAATCCTTTGCACTCAGGGACGTAGCTACAGGGGGGGGGGGGGGGGTGCGACAACACCCACTTCGGTAAATTCGAATACATTCGGTAATTTCACTTTCGTTCAAAAACTGCATCATTTGGCTCTGATTTTTTTTCTTTTTTTTTTCAAAGAATTTTTAAAAGCATATCACAAAATTTATTACAAGACAGAAAACAATGTCAAAACATATTTAAAATTATTAAATATTTTCTAATTAGAAACTTCCATTCTCTTTGCATTATTTAATTTTTTTTTTCGCTCGGAGTCGCTTGCAATTTCACTTTTTAGCAATTCCATGGGTGTAAGAAGGCGGGAGGAGTCCATGATACAGTATCCTTTAGAAGATTAAATATACCTTCTTCCTATTTCTATGCAGTATCCCTGTAGAGAATATCTTCGCTTCATTCAAGAAAGGAATCTGGAGAAAAAGGCCTTGAGGGTAAATGCGTACACTCCTTGACCAATGCAAATGAAATTAGAAGGCCAGACTTCTTGCCGATAAAATTCGTTTTGCTGGACTATGAAAGTTATGGGGAGGGGGGGGGGGGATATTTCGCGGTTTTTTCTTCGGGGGACAGGATGTCGCCAGATATTTACTGTTGTATTGTCTGTTTTTCAAAGCAAAAAATAAGAGAGAACCGGGATTTTTTTCTTATCAAAGAAAATTAAAACGGTGTAATAAAATTACATCAGCTACTAAGGATGTATCGAATAGTGATTTTAACCGAATACCAAATATTCGGCCTACAGACGAGACGGATACCGAACATTCGGCTAGTCGAGTAGTAACTTTTCGGCCAAATACCAAATATTCGGCTGGTCGAATATTTTAAAATTTTATTAATTGAAAAAGTTTCATATTTCATGGTTTCTTCTGGTGAATTAAGCCAAGTGAATATATGTTTTTTAATTCTAAAACAAACAACTTAGCAAAAATAACTTTTCTACCGAATATTCGGCCTACAGGCGAACCGTATACCGAATATTCGGCTAGCCGAATTAACTGTTAGAATATTCGGCCAGCCGAGTAGTAGGTAACTATTCGGCCAAATACCAAGTACTCGACTGGTCGAATATTTTAAAATTTTATTAATTAAAAAAGTTTTATATTTCATCGCTTCTTCTGGTGAATTAAACCAAGTGAATATATGTTTTTTAATTCTAAAACAAACAACTTAGCAAAAATAACTTTTCTACCGAATATTCGGCCTACAGGCGAACCGTATACCGAATATTCGGCTAGCCGAATTAACTGTTAGAATATTCGGCCAGCCGAGTAGTAACTATTCGGCTAAATACCAAGTACTCGGCTGGTCGAATACTTTTATATTTCAAAGATTAAAGGTATTAAAATGTTAAATTTTAAAATAATTTTACGTAATATTTAATGCAGAAACTTACATATTGATAAACAAGAACTTTTTACAAGTAAACTTTTTAATGAAAAAATCTGCTTTGAGGTATTTAAGACGAGAATTTAAAAATTTTATTAATTAAAAAAGTTTGATATTTCATAGCTTCTTCTGATGAATTAAACCAAGGGAATACATATGTTTTTTAATTCTAAAAAAAAAAAAAAAACTCAGCAAAAATAACCTTTCTACTGTCTTTGATTTAGCAAGGGAATTTTTTAATGCATCTTAGATCAGTGTTTCGAATGGGCGATTATTTTCAGAGATTGTAAACATATACATTGTTCCTAAAAAATTGTAACAAACTTTCAACAGATATAATGCACTCAAGACAAAAAAATTTGAACAAGAAACAACACCTCACTCCATTTATTCCATCAAAATTTCAATATATTCAGTCAAAAATTCTGGGTGTAGCAGAAACTGAATTTTCGTTCACAACTTTATCAGTAAATGAAGATATTTTAGCAAGATTCGTTTCATATTGATTTAGTTTGTATTAAATATGATGATATCATTGAAAATGACTGAATTTTGGCCAGTGACACAGTATAAATACTATAAATTGCATTCTGAATAAAGGAATGTCTACCTCATAGTTGTTTAAATATGAAAAGTGGCAATTTCCTGCACTTCTCATCATGATATTATATTTCACAGAAATCAAAGCAAGTTTGTTAAAAATATAGCTATGATATCTTCGTTAGGGTTAACAAATGAAATCCAAGTTTGACCTCGAATGAGATGAGATGCACTTTATTTATAACTGAATAAGTGGATTGCTATTATGATTTTCTGAGCAAAAATTGTCTTTCTTGATGTGTATTATCAACCCTGAAAGTTTTTCTGTTTTATTAGAAGCGCCCTTTTTTGTGAAAAAGCAAGAAACAGATTATTTACTAGAAAAGGTTCAGGAACTTGCATTTTTACATCGTTAATTCCTATGAAAATCCCCATTAATGGTTAATTTTCTTAAGTAATACTTTACAAAAAGCAAGCAACGTAAAAACATTCTCTTTTACTTAAATATGATTCTGTTTCTAATTATTATGAATATCTTTATAAGTTGACAGTTAAAAGTAGAAATTGTATAAGATTTTTTAAAATGTTTTAAAAGTTTTTTTAAGTATTCAGTTTGGCCGAATATCTTGATATTCGGCCTAACCGAATATTCGGTAACATGGCCGAAAAGAAAAGGCAAAAAACTTGTCGTCATGTGACCACAATCACTTATAACGCGATAAGTAATTTTATCAAAAAATTTAAAACTAGTTTCCATTGTATTCCGCTTCAACAGTCAGGCCTCCCAATATGCTTAAAAATGAGACAGAAAATGTGTCAGAAAATTTTGCGTTGTTCAGTAGGACGCTCGAGAACCGCTTTAAAGAAAAACAATTTTTTTAAGAAGCTCCTCATATCCTTTGCTTCTCAAATAAAGCATTAGCGTATACTGTATCCATGAATGTTCATGACTTTAGCGTATATCCTTTGTTTTTTTAAGACTGCAACACTGGTTCTTATCATTCAGTTCGGAAAGATATTTTTTATTTATGTTTTTGAACTTGTTTTAAAATCATTGATGATAATCATTAATCTTTCTTCTAATTGGCGGTTTGAGACATACATTTACTTTCTGTTGCAAAAACTGAAAGTAATTTTTTTCTTTGTTTTCTGAAATGAAGGGATCTCAAAGTTAATTTAAATTAATTAAAAAAAATCCTTTGACTTGAATCAGGCTAATTCATGTAACAGAATCAACGCTACAGCTCACAAAAAAAATGTAAGCAAAGTAATTTTGCAGGAAATAAAATAATTTTCCACACTGTCTCCCCTCTCTCCCCTTCCCCTTTTCCATCGAAAAAAAATCTTTTTGTGTTCAACACTCTTTTTTTTATTATTGAAAATTAAAATAACAATATTTCATTTTTTTATACTTATGCTCAATTGCTCAACATGATATTTGACTATTTCAGTTCTGATAACTTTCTATGTTACGAGTTCCAGCTTAAAAATCCAACAGAAAAAATATCCTACAAATAAAGTGCGGCTTTGATTAGCCACATTTTGTGGTTTTTAAAAACTATTTAAAGCTGTTCTGAAATCGTAACTTGCATCTTTTTTTACACTTTCGTGAAGAAATTTTCATTTTTAAATGCACGAAATTTGCTGATATCCTTTATTATTCGTAAACGAATAGCGTTTCTCTTTTTTCCTATAAAGGTAATTGATCTTTCAGAAAATGGTGCCAAAGTAAAAGATCGGTAAAAGATCATTATGAGGTAGCAATTGATTATAACTTAATATGGAATACATTTATCAGAAAATTTAAAAGTGCTATTTAATTTCAAAGCACTTTATGCCTCATGCCTGCTGATTACATGCTTCTGGATTTAAAAAAAAAAAAAAAAAAAATGTCTACTTAAATGAGTCAGTAATAAATAATTTTGGCAAAACATAAATTAGGCCTGTCCGGCCTAATTGATGTTTTCTGTACCGAGCCGGGACTGGTTTCATTCTTTCAAGTCTTCACGGGCGAAAATTTTCCGTCCCGGTTTTCACCCAACCCGTATGAAAATCATTGTCTCAGCGTGGCCTGATAGCAAAATACAGCTAAATTAAACTATAGTAATACTTGTGAAAAAGAACCTGCCTATGACGGAATCCTGTTTTAAACTGAAAAATGTGTTGATCCATGCAAAATTAATATAATAATATGTGAGAAAAGAATATATAACACATTTACACCTATTAAAAAGGGAACTTGTCTATGACGCATTTTTTTACTTTACTGTGCAATTCCGTCTTGGAAGATTTTACTGTATAGCACTTTTTAGATTTTTAAGTCTCCAATACATGGAATATGGATTAACAAAATTAATGATAATCGAAACATTTGCATATAACAGATAGAGATTTATTAGAAAAAAAAAGAAATATCGTGTACACAGCCTACGTGAACCGCAGTGTGAACAGCCTACGGCATTGCGATAAAAATGGAGATTACAAAAAAAAAAAAAAAAGAAAAAAAAAAAGAAAGAAAGAAAGAAAGAAAGAAAGAAAAAAGCTAAGATTAAGTATTTTTGATCAGAATTGCTCGTACAGACAAATTTTTAACCAAATCGACGTAAAAATCAATGTTTTGTAAAAACTCACTCGGGCCGTGCCAGGCTCGGGTCGAGATTTTCATTTTTTCCGGGCCAGGATGGTCTCAGGCTGAACTTTTAGCTGCTATAACGCCGGATCAGGCCAATAATTTTTTTCGACATGCCTGGTCGAGTTCAGGCTTACCTTTCATAATGGGCCGGATCGAATTTTTTTTTATGGGTCGGCCTGGCCCGGGCCTGAAAATTTCTACCCGTAGAGACTTCTAACTTAAAATTTAAAAAGTATTGCAAATTTCAAACTTTGAGTTATAAATTATTTTTTAAATATGTTTTACTGAATTTATTTTTATTGTAATAATAAATAATCAATCTAAATCTGTCTTTTTACACCTCACCCCAAATTACTGCTTTTACCTTTGCCCCCTCCCCCCCTCACTGGAGTATCGAGCACGAAAAGATTAAACCTTAAGTGATGAGGTGATTTTTGTTTTTTTAATAACGTGGTGAGGTGGTATGTATGCAAACCCAAAATTTGATTTCTTGTCTTGTGCATTCCACAAAATGTAGCGAATTAAAATAAGAAAATCTACTGTGAATTTTGCATTATTTACTTGAATAAAAACAACTGAAAAAGTACTGTAAGTGTACATACATATACATATAAGTACACGTATCTAAATACCACAAAAAAAATTTCTTTATAATTGAAATTTTTCTAGGGTGGAAAACACCCCACCTGATCAGTTAAGGGTTAAAGTCTTTAAAATTACTTTTTTCCTCTGCTTTATTCGTAATTGTGCAATACGATAAATGAATCAGCAGTTATCTAACTTCACACCCTCCATTCATAATTTCTACTACCCTCCCTCCTCCCCCAGTTTGTAAAATTTTAAATGGTTGAAATTATTTAGTTTTTTGTTAAAATTTTTTGGTCTGTTTATTTATATATTGCTGAAATAATAAATAAATGTCTAATCCCCCCTACCTTCGCCCAAAAGAAAATAATGCGAAAAAATGCAAAATACAAATAAATACAAAATACAAATAAATACAAAAAAATACAAAATTTACTATGAACATTCGCTAAATTCGATCTCCACCCCCCCTCCCCCCCAAACGAAATGCTCTAGCTATGCCACTGTTTGCACTCCAACGGTGAGTCTCACTCACCACGCAATTCTTTACATGAACTCCAACGGTGAGTCTCACTCACCATCTTAATTTACATGAACAATTTACATTAATTCCAACCTTGGTTTTTACTTACTGTTCTATTATTTACATTAACGATGTGATCTAGTTGGAATCTGTACAGATGTGATAAAAGGAAGTTATAATATATTTTATAACATTTTTTTGTGAAAAGAAAACTGTCTGATATGTATCATAAATAAAATTTAACATTATAAAAAACGGCACTATTATTCGATGTGCTTGCTCTCTTTTGACAAAGTAATGTTATAACAATATAAGAAAAATAAAACTAGTACTCACTCAGTATAATATTGTCGTGGCATTAGAACGTACTAATTAATTAATAAATTTTGTTTAAAGTAAAAACACGTGGAGACATATTTTTTGAATAGATAATAATCTTTGTTGAGTATAAACTTGTAAAACAGCAGAGAAATGAGAGTCCACTCAGCCATTTAAAATACGTGAAACTATTGATTAATCAATTGAAAAGAAATTTTCAAGAAAACCATGTGGCTTCAACATCCACTGATACCCACACAAGTGTTCGACTAAATAGAGGTCTCCATGTAATGCTAACAGGTAGAATCAACGATTGTCGAGTTTACTCTCACAGAACAGGAAAATGTAACAGACATCAAACTACATACTTTTGTGACACTTGTTCCGAGAACCTGCAATGCACCTTGGCACCTTGCTTTATAAAATACCACTCCCAACAGAACTATAGAGCATAAGATTTAAATATTATATTTCTAACATGTGAAAATATATAAAACATTCAAATAAAAAATTATTTTCAATTTGACTATATAAGCCCATGTTTTATTGTCTTTAAGGGGACAGTGGAGCTTAAAATCCTTAAAAATAATTTTTTTTATTTTTGTAAATTTCAACTTAAATATTATTCAAGGGTACATTATATACATTATGGCATGCATTTATCACAAAAAAATGTAAAAAAAAAAATTTATTTTTGAGAAAAAAATGGAATTTTACGCATCGTCTTAGAAATCTTCGAAATGCCCCATGCGTCTTCAATATCAATGAAAATCCCCAATATTTTTATAAAAGTTTGGTTTATATATATAAATAAAATCAAGCATCGAATTTTATATATTTGAATTTAAAGGTAAAACAAATAAAAAATTCAAAATTTCAAAAATTTTCAAAAAAAAAATTTTTTTTAAACCTTTAAATTCAAATATATAAAATTTGATGCTCTATTTTATTTCTATATATAAATCAAACTTTTATAAAAAATATTGGGGATTTTCATTGATATGGAACGCGCAGGGGGCACTTCGAAGATTTCTAAGACGACGCGTAAAATTCCATTTTTTTGTCAAAAATAAAAAATTTTTAAATCTTTTTTTGTGATAAATGCATGCCATAATGCATATAATGTACCCTTGAATAATATTTAAGATAAAATTTACAAAAAATAAAAAAAAAATTGAAAAAATTTGAAATTTTGAAAATTTTTCGAAAAAATTTCAATTTTTTTCAACTTTTTTTTTTTTTTTTTACCTTTAAATTCAAATATCTAAAATTCGATGCTCTATTTTATTTCTATATATAAACCAAACTTTTATAAAAAATATTGGGGATTTTCATTGATATGGAAGACACATGGGGCATTTCGAAGATTTCTAACACGACGCGTAAAATTCAATTTTTTTCTCAAAAATAATTTTTTTTTACATTTTTTTGGGATAAATGCATGTTATAATGTATATAATGTACCCTTGAATAATATTTAAGTTGAAATTTACAAAAATAAAAAAAAAATATTTTTAAGGATTTTAAACTTTACCGTCCCCTTAAAAATGTCGCGGAATTGCTAGTTCCGCCATGGAAAAAAAGCATGGAGTACAAAGGGTTAATACCCAAAGAAGTTGTTGAGAATTTCACTATATATAGCAATCCTTTTGATTATGATTATTTCAGTATTCCTTAATATGATCATATCTCTATTAAACTTGTATTTTATTTATTTATTGATGGAGTTTTAATTTCGTTATGCATTATCAACTGGAAGTAATTGCTGAACTATTTTTCTTACACTCGTCTATTTATGTATTTATATGTTTAATTATTTATAAATTCTTGGGTTGTCAAAAACGGCTCTAACAATTTTCACGATTAAGAGGCTTATTGTAATAAACTGAGTACGTGGCAATATTGTGTACGCTATCTTGGCAGTAATCAACAGATATTTGGATACAGGTCCTCATCTTTTTTGCTTCCTTTTTGGGAACAACGGATTTCGAGCTTATTCTATCGATGATAATTTTCAGAATTTTCAAGCTATGTTTTTGACATTTTCACAAAAGTTACTCTATACACTTAGCTAATACATCATACACATTATATTTTGATTGCATTCGCGCATGCGCAGTGAAACATTTCTTAGCAAATCTGCTCATTTTTCATCCAATTTTTATTATTTTTTTAATTCTGATTGCAGGGTATTAGGTACAATGTTGTTTGCCATATTTTCTGAAACGAACATTTTTTTATATTAAGAACTCCGCAAATTATAAGTAAAAAACTTGGCAAAATTTGGAACTGTTTTTATAAAAACCTTAATTTCTCTGCTAGTATACATGCTATCTTCATAAAAATGAGCACAGTTTATGACAATAAGCCTCTTAATCATGTTCTACAGTTTGAACGCTTTTGCTATATTAGTTTTTACAGGGTTATCCAAAAGATATCCGTTATTTTTCAATTTGTTGACGGTCCCCTATGGGGTTTCGGGAAGTATATGTCCTATTCTATTATGTTTACACACCTGGAGTTTCAGGATAATTCCTCATATATTTTTCTAGATATTTAACAAAACGTTTAAAATCAGAAGTGACCAATTATTATTGGCCATATAGTGTATATACACTTTTATATCGCCGCTCTCTTATTATTACTATTTACTAAGGAAGGAGGCATAACTATAAGATTACTTATAGTTTTATTTATATATTTACAATAGCTGCCAAACGCAGCTACTCAGCACAAGTCATATCTTACAACTGCATCGATAACTCTGGTTGCATGCAAAACCTTACAATCTCAGACTGTGTAGTGCTGCCATCTGTTAACATAGATCTCAACTATTGTTGGATTCTTATTGGGATTGGGATATAACATCCCTCCCCTCATAGTTCAAACGAACTACCGAACTAGAGCACTTTTCTTTGAGTCCTCGTCATTAGTTTTAGTCAAATTGTCTTTCACAGATTTATCTGTTGTATTATCATTTTTATTAGTCACAACTGTTCCTGTTACAATATCATGCGAAGGCTGAGATTGGCTTGGTTCTATAGCATTATCATTACTAGGACTTCCCTCAGAGGGATTAGTCTGAGCGATATTGCTGAGAACATAGATTTAATAATAACATGTGGAAGCAAAGAAAGTGAGATGTTATCTTTAATTGTCCATATACTGCGATAAATTGAAATGATGAAAATAAACGAATCGTAGAATTACAAAATCTTATATAAAATTCGTATACACTGTTTAAAAAAATGGGAAATCAAACCATGCAAGACAGCCATGCATGGTTATAAAATTGAAAGTACGCAATATATTAAAAGTAAAATGGAAAATGAAACACTAAATTATCTTATATCGGAATTTTAACTGTATAAAATGATGTCAAGAGCATAATCATACGCTCCGCACCAATTTGAGTAACTTTAAATGACAAATATATGATGTTTAAAAAGGATGGACTATACTTTATATGGTGTGTGCTCCCCCGGAATAGTTAATATTGTACAATATCTGTTTTCCACGGATACAATGAGGTTGTCGATAACAGTTAAGGAATTCTCTCCTCAAAATCTGATATAGTATCAAAGTACCGAATACATCAACAGTGGCATGCAATGCTTCGTTAGAGTGTGTTTTAGATATGCTCGATCGGATTTAAATGATGAGTGTATGCTGGCCACTACATACGCTGTATTGTTTTGTTTTCAAACATATTCTGCACAAGTTGAGCTGTATTTAGCATGTATTAAATAAAAGAAATCGGCAATGATTGCAACATAAAGTATGACACAAGATCTGAATATATCGTCTGCATAACTTTTGAGCTGTCAAAGTGTCATTTGAAGTAATTTACAAATCCATACATATTTATTCAGCAAATCATGCAAGCTAACATACGCCAATATGAACCCGATTATGAAATTTCACCAGAATAAGTTAATATATAAAAAATCTACTAATGATAATTGAGAATATGACCTTATGGTAAAATGTCTAGAAAAAAGAATCAGATAAAAAATTCATATCACATTTAAAACGGCACTTCCCTCTGTTAGTGGCCTTGGCGAGAGAGAGAAAAGCCTAGAGAAGGAACAGTTTAACAAGTACTTTCGGGCAACCTACTCACTGTTTCATACAGGTCTTTATTCAATATTTACACAATTTATTTAATGCTAGGTGGGTATCTATCAGTTTTGTTGCATTTAAATTGCATGTTTTGCGGAGGAAATGCAGCATTATGAAATATTTAAAGTTGCTATACCTAATAATTCTAAATTAATGGTAATTGAGATCGCTTTCCGTTAATTTCATCTTTTTAAATTTTAATTTTTTTAGAAACCATTCATAGAGACAATTGTATTGTGGGCTCAGCAGTAACACAGAAATAGAAAATTTTCGAAAGTTTTTTGTTTCTGCACTGTTTTATATAGCGACATTTTTAGAAATTGTTCTATTACGAGAATTTACGTCATGATAAATACAGCCATGTATATTTTCATGTTTATATTCCTAACAATTCCATGTACTTCGTTACTTAGATCATCGTTAGATCTTTTTCCGCTCTGTTTAGTCTTTCGATTTTTTAGAATTCGTTCTACAACGAACATTTACATCTTATAAATTACTACCATGCCAAAGTTCTAGTTTCTAAACCCAACAGTATCCCAAAAATTTCAGTATTCCAAATAAATCATAGTTTAGAACCTTTCTAGAAATTTTTACGTTTATCCGTCAAATTGAACATTTTAGAAAGCGTTCATTACGAGTATTTACATCTTAAAAGTAACTACCGCACCAAATTTAAAATTACTAACCCAATCAATATCGCAGAAATCGCAATTTTAGAACTTTTTTACTCCTGCAGCGATGTAGGTTCTTGTACTGACATAAAATACGGTCTTTTTTTTTGGAGCAGAGATGGCCACCAACATTTTTTTATGTTGGCTATGTAGTTTCAGAGATAACACCTCACAAACGTACAAGCATTAATATTATTATACACTTAATAATTTTATAACGCTTTATAATATTAGCATTAGATGTACAGATACGAAAGCCATTTATCTGTTACAAACTAAAGTGCCCGGCGTTGCCGAGAATGTGAAGGATGTTTGTTCTGAAAAATTAATTTCAAAATTTAACATACAACACAAAACAAACATTAAAAAAAGCAGTCGAAATGTTGTATGAATGAATCATATGAAAACGCTATATAAAAATGTATAAATGTATATAACAGACGCAAAAGAATACAGCTATAAATGAACTTATTTCAATTTATAATTGGAGCAATAATGTTAAAATACGCCAATATTTTCCTAATCGGGTTTTTATCATGCTTCAATACATTTTTCACACTCATATCACGTTATACTATATCCACCACCTCCTTTATATTTCCAATATGACGTAATATTTCCCTCTTTCACGTGGAAACCTTGAAATAGAAAAGTTATGAAGTTATATTCACTTTCATTTAAATTCGTCAAACTATTTATTTCATTTTCATTTTTCACGTGAATATCTTGCAATAGAAAAGTTATGATGTAATATTCACCTTTTTTTAAATTCGGCAAACTATTTATTTCATTTTAATTTTTCACGTGGAAATGTTGTAGTAGAAAATTAATTGTTGTAGTAATAATTTTATTGTGTATTTTAATTGTTGGCAACTGCTATAACGAAAAATGTTTAAATTTGATAAGAAATTGCTGTTAAATTGGTGGTTTTTTATTAATTAAAAATTAACTATAAATTATTTCGATTCTGGATTACTTTAGTTGCCTCGGCCATGTTTTAATACACATGTACGTATCTTTTCTTTTCACAATTTTGGCTTCCAAATTGTGGATTTTTATAGAATTACAAACAGACAGATAGACAAGTTTTCATATTTATATACCTATCTATTCTAAAAAAAAGTAACTAACGCTGTCACCGCCGCCGCCGGTTTTGAATTTTTTGTGACCGGGGTCTTTCTTCGTTAATATTAAGAAAACTATTGCATACAAAAATATGAAAATCGTTGATATTATAGATTTGTCAACACGATATGTTTGATCAAAACGCTGATGCATACAGTTTTCAAATCGAAGAATTATTTTAAGAGATATTTAATGCTAAAGTTGGACAAAACCGTTCCATTAAAAAAGTTTTATAGGAGCAAAAACTATACATGGGAATTTAATCATTTTTAGATCATTTTATTCAATAGAAGATCCCGGTGTGCAGATTCCATTATTTATTTTAATTTGACTCATTTTTTGAGGTTTTATTTGTATTTTAAATTCAAATATTCAGTATTTCGACAGATATTTTTTACATATTTTAGAAAATGGTATTAATTAAACTTTTGCCAACTGTATAAACAGCACAAACAATAATGTTTGCTTTAAATAAAAAAATTATTTACACGTTACTATTATAAACAGAAAAAAACCTTCAAATTAGAATTGAATAATTAGGTATAAAAAGCAGGCACTTATTGGAAATTACGCCGTAAAACTATATTTACATGTGAATTTTAAAAGAGAAAGGATATTGTAAAATAAATTCATTAACATGCGTTAGAAGTCTTAAATAGAAGAAATTACGTTACATTACACTTATTATGCAAAATGAACAAAAAATAATACTGCAAAACAGTTTAAATTTAAAAATTGCGCGAGACAAAATATTAGAGGTTAAATATTAGACCTTTTTAAAAAATTTATTATTTGTCGTTTGATGTGAGGTGTTCAGCTATAAGTATGCAAAATTTCATGTCTCCAACTTAATTAGGGTCTGAGTTAGAAAAATTGCTTAAATTACACAAGTTAGAGCCCAGAGGGTTAAATAATAGACTTTTTCAAAATTTTGTTGTTTATCGTTTGATGTGAGGTGTTCAGCTATAAATATGCAAAATTTCATGTCTCCAACTTAATTAGGGGCTGAGTTAGAAAAATTGTTTAAAATACATAAGTTAGAGCCCGGAGGGTTAAATATTAGACTTTTTCAAAATTTTATTATTTGTCGTTTGATGTAAGGTGTTCAGCTATAAATATGCAAAATTTCATATCTCCAACTTAATTAGGGACTTAGTTAGAAAAATTGTTTAAAATACATACGTTAGAGACTGGAAGGTTAAATATGACTTTTTCAAAATTTTATGATTTATCGTGTTATCGCAAGTGCTCAGCTATAAGTATGCAAACTTTCAAGTCTCCAACTTAATTAGGGGCTGGCTAAGTTAGAAAAATTGTTTAAAATACATAAGTTAGAGCCCAGAGGGTTAAATATTAGACCTTTTTCAAAATTTTATTATTTGTCGTTTGATGTGAGGTGTTCAGCTATAAGTATGCAAAATTTCATGTATCCAACTTAATTAGGGGCTGAGTTAGAAAAATTGTTTAAAATACACAAGTTTGAGCCCAGAGGGTTAAATATTAGACTTTTTGAAAATTTTATTATTTGCCGTTTGATGTGTGGTGTTCAGCTATAAGTACGCAAATTTTCAAGTCTCCGACATATATAATTTCTGAGAACAAGGCTCTGTGACAGACGGACAGACAGACAGACAAAGGAGTGAGACAGGTAGGGTTTCGTTAGATGAACGAAACTCTAAAAACATGCTGCGGATGACTGTAACAACATCCTAAAATTACATTACCATCAGCGATCTACCAATCCCGAATTTAGTTTATATTCGTTTCATATATTCTTATTCTTTTGTGCGGCCCTGTAAAATAACTATCAATAATATATACAGTAAAACCTCTGAATAGCGGACACCTCGAGAATGCAGAATTTGTCCTCTATTTGGAGGTGTGCGCTACTGAGAGTAAAACATGTACTACAGTTATTTAAATGTTGGTAATCGAAAAAATGTCCGCTAAATAGAGGTATCCGCTAATCGGGTGTGTCCGTTATGGAGGTTTTACCAGTAAAACCTCTGAATAGCGAACACCTCGGGAGGACAGAATTTGTCCTCTATTTGGAGGTGTCCGCTACTGAGAGAAAAAAAAATGTACAGTTATTTAAGGGTTGGTAATCGAAAAAATGCCCGCTAAATAAAGGTGTCCACTAATCGGGTGTGTCCGTTATGGAGGTTTTACCGCATAATAATATTATCCTTTACAAGAAAATTGCATGCTGTATGATAGACAGACAGACATCCAGAGAAAGATAACCTCCCGGAGCAATAAACACTCATGTCTTTTGTTTTAATCATTCACAATCGTTTCTAAATTTCGTTATACGAGTATTAAAAAAATCTGTTTCTTTCCAGTCAATAGGCTGACAACTATCTTTTAGCCTCAGTTTTTAGCCGGATTTAGCCTATTGTATGTCATACAACAGGCTAAAAACGGTCACCGTGGTACGGAGTACTGTATTATTATTTGTTTGCATGGAGGAAAGAGATAGATGGAGTTGCAGTATGCCTTAAAAAAGGTTTGCAATATGAAACCATTTATCGCTCAAATTTAAACGTCCAAGAAAGCCCAAACAAAACAAGCACGTGGAAAGTATTTTGTATTAATAAGACGAATTCAAAGAGATGAATCACAGCTGAAGTATATTTTAAGAAAAAATGGTACATTTTTTAAAGGGCTTTTCTTGTGTTGTTATTTATTAAAATAAATGCTTGCTTTTAAAGTAATTGGAATTGCAAAATTAGCAATAAATAAATTCCAAAATAAGATTAAATAAAATATTGAAAACATCTGATGAAAACTAAAAATTGTATTATTAAAACTTTTCTTTCTTTAACCTTTTCCAACATAGATGAAAAATGTTTGTCTTCGGTTTGTATGGCCTTCTTGCCGAGCTCTAACTCCTGTAAATATACTGGGATCACCCTGCATTTTTACTTTCTTCTATCTTTACAAGAAGAAAGTATTGGATTCATGAAAATTTTCGAATTCCGGTTTTCGACGGATTTACACATTTTAGGGGTCAGAGATTCCAAAAAACATGTTTTTACAAAATGTCTGTCTGTGACTCTGTGAGTCTGTCGGTCTGTCTGTCTGTGTGTATGTGACACAAATTTTGTGGGCGCTCTATCTCAAGAACTAATGCACGGAATTTAATAAAAATTTATATTCAGTGAGTCCTTAATACAAATTGATGCTGATTAGTTTTTGGTGTAAATCGCTCAACAGGTGGCGCTGCTATGCTGCATTTTTCACGATTTTCGCAATAGCTCTATCTCACGAACTAATGCACGGATTTTGATCAAACTTCAGATTCAGTTAGTCCTTGATATGACTTGCTACTGATTATGTGTTCGTGTAAATCGCCCAACAGGTGGCGCTTCTGTGCTGCCTTTTTCACGATTGCCTCAATAGCTCTATCTATAGAACTAATGGACGAATTTTCATCTAACTTCAGATTTAGTTGTATGTTGACACAGGTTGTTGTTAATTAGGTTTTGGTGTTAATCACCCAATAGGTGGCGCTGATATGCAGGAATTTTCACGATTTTCGCTATAGCTCTATCTCAAAAACTAATGCACGGATTTTCTCCAAACTTCAGATTCAGTCAGACGTTGACATAAATTGTTGCTGATTAGGATTTGGTATAAATCACCCAATAGGTGGCGCTGCTAGGCAGCATTTTGATGGATTTAGACGATTTCAGCGATAGTCATATCTCAAGAACTAATGCACGGAATTTCATATCTTTAGAATCCTCATGAGATGCATAGATTGCCATTTAATTTTGGCAGTGTGATAGCGAATTTTGAAGTATTAACATGTATGAGATTGAAGAAAGTTTTGGGATTGGTACATCCGACTAGTTTATATGTTATTGACGTTTACTATAGCGTGATCGCTATTGAAAAAAAAAAAGTGTGACACTTATAGTTCATTTGCATGGGCGGTTAAAAGTATTCTGTTACATTACGCTCAATGGGAAAAATCGTTTCAAGTGCATTTTAATGATGTTAGACAATTTAAAACATAAAGGAATTGTTATGCATTTATAAAATGCAGTAAAACATGCATTTCGAAGAATATGTGGTTTGCAAAGCATTTATTATTCATTTAAAGAGCACACAAAAGAATTCCGTTATATAAAAATATATGGGGGGGGGGACTGTTTACAGCGATATTATGTTACTGAAATATAATGGAATAGACATAAATTACTCAGATTTACTACAATGTACTTGCGGTGAAATATGATGTGCATAGCATTTATCGTTCATTTACAAGGACACAGAAAAGATTCGGATACAGTACTGTATCTAAAGTACTTGTCAGTATGTCACACAAATTTTGTGGGCGCTCTATCACAAGAACTATTGAACGGAATTTAATAAAAATTTATATTCATGTAGTCCCTAATATAAATTGGTGCTGATTAGTTTTTGATGTAAATCACCCAACAGGTGGCGCTGCTATGCTGCATTTTTCGCGATTTCAGCAGTAGCTGTATCTCAAGAACTAATACACGGATTTTCATCAAACTTGACACGGATCATGAGTTGGTGCTGATTACGTTTTGGTGTAAATCGCCCAACAGGTGGCACTGCTATGCTGCATTTTCTGGGATTTACACGATTTTCGCAATAGCTCTATTTCAAGAACTGATGTACGGATTTTCCTCAAACTTCAGATTCAGTTAGTCCTTGATATGACGTGGTGCTGATTGCGTGTTGGTATAAATCGCCCATCAGGTGGCGTTGCTGTGCTGCATTTTTTACGATTTCGGCAATAGCTCTATCAAGAACTAATGCACGAATTTTCCTCTAACTTCAGAGTTAGATGTTAACACAAGTTGTTGCTGATTAGATTTTGGTGTTAATCGTCCAATAGGTGGCGCTGCTACGCTAGAATTTTCATGATTTTCGCAATGGCTCTATCTCAAAAACTAATGCACGGATTCTCCCAAAAATTCAGATTCAGTTTGACGTTGACATATGTTGTTGTTTGGTGGTTTTGGTGTATCATAGGTTTTGGTGTAAAGCACCAAATAGTTGGTGCTGCTAGGCTGCAGTTTGCTGGATTTCAGCGATAGTCATATCTCAAGAACTAATGCACGGAATTTCGTATCTTTATAATCCTCATGATGGGTATAGACTGCCATTTAATTTTGGCAGTGTGCTAGCGAATTTTGAAGTATTAACAAGTATGAGATAGAAGAAAGTTTTCGAATTGGTATAGATGGATTTTTTTTTTTTTTTTTTTTTTTGGGGGGGGGGGGGGGGGGTCAATTTTCTGAAAAAAAAAAGTTATTCTTGAGAAATGCATAACAATTTTGTGAAAAATAAAACTTTGTATCGAAAGGTCAAGTCCAATTACTCTAGCTAAGTATTAAACAAAAACATAATTTGAAGAACAAATTAAAAAAACAAAATTTATTTCCTACATTGTTTAAGCCCGAGAAGGGACAGATATCAAGTTATTTCATTCAATTAATTCTACATTTAATGTTAAATTTTTGTAACAAATTAGTTAAGCCATTGGAAGATTAAAAAATAAAATAAAATTCATACAATATGATATTTAAAACACCCTAAAAAATTAGGTTCCATTCAAATGAAATCGAAATAAATCTTAGACTTCTTCCATTTTTAATTGAGAATATTTGTAGTGCAGATTTTGTATTATGTTTATGACAATTGTGCATAAAATGATAAGATGCATGCAAAATACAAAACTTAAAAAAAAGTCTAAGATTTATTTCGATTTCACTTGAACGGAACCTAATTTTTTAGGATGTTTTAAGTATCATATTGTATGAATTTTATTTTTATTTTTTAATCTTCAATTGGCTTAACTAATTTGTTACAAACATTTAACATTAAATGTAGAATTAATTGAATGAAATAACTTGATATCTGTCCCTCCTCGGGCTTAAACAATGTAGGAAATAAATTTTGTTTTTTTAATTTGTTCTTCAAATTATGTTTTTGTTTAATATGTGAAGTTTTTTAATACCTAATGCACTCAGACGAACGCATTTCAAAATTAATAGAGAGTATCATCATCAGGCTTTGATGTATTGCATCACAATGTGGGATTTAATTTGCCAATGTGTAATTCAAAAGGTTTCACCACTGTAGTGGTGCAGGTTGCAGTAGTTTGTACAAAAACTTCTAATCTGAACGTAAAAAATCTATAATCAAAACATAAAAAATTAAATTAACTTAAATTTAGATTCCCTATTAAATTTAGATCCCCCCCCTCCCCCTATTTCCCACTCAGGAACGCTATGAATGTAAATGTAAATTGTGTTGAATCTTTACTGCTAATATTTAACAATATTATAGTTGTGATACAGTAAAAAATAAAAAATAAAAGTTTTACTTAAATTTTTAAACCTTATTCTCTCCCTAGGGGTAATGTAAACACATCAGAAAATTATTACCTAAGTTTAGCTTGGGGTATAAATAGTTCTCATCTTGGAAAAAAAATACATTTTAAAATTTAAGATATGTAATTTCCCACTAAGTTCACTACCTGCGTAAAAATAGCTATCCATTAGAAACTTTTTACTAAAATATAAACTTGACCAAAGCAAAAACTTATTCTCAAAATATCCTTTTTTATTATTTATTTCCACTATGACGCCATATTCACCTTTTTAATTTTTGAAAAAAAAAAAAAAAAAAAACTAGCTCAATTTAATAATATTTCACGTGAAAATCATTCAACTAAAAAGAAATAAATTATTATTACGGCTTTTGAAATTTTTGCAACAATGAAGTAAAAATGCTACATTTTCTATGAAAAATGTCCGTTGATTTTCAATGAAAAAAGCGAAAATTGGAATTATTAAGAAAAATATTTGAATAATGCAAAAAAAAATTGGCCCATGTTTCTCTTTGGGTTATAATTCAACCCTATGCAAAGGCATTTTACCACTCGTTTTGACCCTGACGTCAGGCAAACGCTTTTACACTTTAAATTTATAATATCATTAGAATTAGTAAAGAATAAAAAATGAGTGGCATCAGGGACAAAAAGGTGGGGAGAAAAAATGAAAAAGTTACGATCTCCATAGGCTTTTGCATGTTAAATTAACATTGAGAAGTGACACTGGAAATAAATAAGTATTGCGCTGCCGCGCAATACTTAAATTATAGCTAATATAGCTATTAATATCGTATCAGGTGAACTTATTTTTTTGCAAATAATAATGTTTCAAAACTCAAGTAATTCAAACTAATTAATGGAGTTTCTTTGATGGAATGAAATTTTATAATTTCGCATTAAATAGGCCACCATTTTTGACAGTATCAATCGCTACTAATTTAATTAAACTATTTGTTTTTAACAGCATATTAATAATTGCATGTAAATAGATAAAATATAATGATGAAAGCATTCTTTTAAAATTATATATGAAACTTAAATTACAAATACTAATAGAAAATCTAGATTTTCGAGTGCAAACGATTTTTCTTTCTTTATTTCTTATTTCAGTTATTTTATTATTTTATTTATTTATTGTATTTTTATTTGATTGTTATTTATTATTTTATTCTTATTTTAATCTTAATTTTCATTATTTTTAAACTATTTCTTTTTTTCTTTTATAATTATTATTTTTTTCTTTTTACAAAATCTTTATTTAATTTCTATTTATGGATTTAGCAACCAAATTGTATTTTATTTTTATCATTTTTTTTTCTTTATTAATTTATTTCAGAAAATGACATTTATTTGATTACTTTATATATTTATTTTTATTTTTATATTTTTTTCTTTATATATTATTCTATTTTAACTTAATTTTTCTTTATTTTTAACCTATTTCTTTTTTTGTGTGTTATTTCTTTTTTTACAAAAACAGGATTTTACTTTGGATTATTTATTTAGCAAGGAAAATGTATTTTTTTTTACCAATTTTTATATGTATATATTTTTTATATTTCTAGATCGCGCCTGGACGTCAAAAAACTTCACAATGGCCAATTAAGTCACAAGATCACAACGATTCCCTCCTCCATTGTTTTCCGGTGTTTAGACATGTGTGAAAAATTAATATTTTGGCAAATGATTTTATAGTTTATTAATTCCTAAACAAAATTTAGTAGTGTGTACTTGAAACATTTATTTATTAGTTTGTTCTATATTTAATATTCTTTTTGAAAGCGAAGTTTATTAATTTCCCATGTCAATAAACGTCCAGTACTTGTTTGAAAACCTCTCGTCCACCGTGCGAAGATGTACAGTTACTTATCACATACTCTGTTAGATAAGACATTTATGTCTTTCCTGCTTCCAAACACCTACCTTCTGATATGAGATATTAGAGATTTTCCTTATATAGAAACATTTTGTAAATTTATTTTCAATAGATAGAAAAAAGTTAGATTTTGGTCGATGAAATTCTCGAAAAGTTTCATAAGGCTGGTGCGGAGATTTATATAGAAACTTGTTTCCATTTTGTTGGTGCAGCATACAAAAATACACATTTTATACAACTGTATCGTATGTATTATATGCCGTCATCTTTGCTAGACACCCGTTTCCTCACTTTTTTCATGATTTTTATGTGAAGAAAACTTTTTTTTTTAGAGTTCTGTTAAGAAGCTGTGCAGTAGGGCTTCAAAACACTTTTCCATAGTCCTATATATTTCAAGTTCTTTTGTAGAATTCTTCAGCAAACGAATGAAATTTCAAAAAATAGACGATCAATATCGTTTGGAAATTGGAATGTACAATATTAATTCGTTCATGTAAAATAGCAGCCACGAATTGCTTTGTTGTTAATTTGGTTATACACGCGATAGATCGGAAAATGCAAGACCTTTATATTTGAAGGTATAATTTTAAAATGCATATGTGTGTCTAATTTTCTTTTTGAACGTGAAACAGAGGATTCTGTGGAGTCAACAAAAAGAGATTTTACCCTGCTTTCAGTTCCTAACATTTCTAGTTACACTTTTCATGGGAGAGCTTTTATAACGAAAATAATGTATATTATTCAATATATCATACAACAATTATATTAAAATTAACACAATTATAATTTGGAAATTCCTCTATGCATATATAGTACGCTTCGGAAGCAGGCATTTTACTATAACGTCAACGATTTTTTACTCTCAAAGTTCAAAGTCCAACAACGGAAAAACTTTTCCCTCCGTCATCATTTGCCCCGACTAAGCGGTCCAACGCTGACGTTGAAATTCAACCGGCCCTCAATCATCTGCCCAATAACTTGCATCATGACAATCAAGACGTATGTGATAGGTATGCATTACGACCCAAGAAAAGTGAAATACGCAGAAACGTATGTGCTTTCCCACTGATGTTGGCAAAAGACGGATAGACCACCTCCATCCTCTCCAACCGGCTTTAGCTGATGTGTCATGTTGACGAAAACCGGCTGTTTGGAGCCATCCATTAATGGAATAACTCTTTTTCAACCAGGGTATGATTCGTCGCCGTATCGTCCTGGACGCTGCTGGTGTTTTGCAAAGTTGACAAAAATAGGTCGCTGTAAGTTTTTTGACGTCCCTCAACGAGATGAAAATTGAAGGACTTTGCATAAAAATTACACATTTGGGGTTTTTAAAAACCGAAATTTACATTTTTATTGAAAAATATTTTAAAGTTATATTTATATTTTCATATTCATTTGTTATATACTAATTATGCAATTAAATATTTTTTATACATATTTATTTATTAAACAGTTAAATTTGTGTATTTTTCGTTTTTTATACTTTATTTACTTATTTATCAGAAACTAAAACTTCCTTTATTTTCTTTCTTTATTTCTTATTTCAGTTATTTTATTACTTAATTTATTTATTGTATTTTTATTTGATTGTTATTTATTATTTTATTCTTATTTTAATCTTAATTTTCATTATTTTTAAACTATTTCTTTTTTTCTTTTATAATTATTATTTTTTTCTTTTTTCAAAATCTTTATTTAATTTCTATTTATGGAAATAGCAACCAAAATGTATTTTATTTTTATCAATTTTTTTTCTTTATTAATTTATTTCAGAAAATGACATTTATTTTGTTAATTTATATTTATTTTTATTTTTTATATATTTTTTTATATATTATTCTATTTTAACTCATTTTTTCTTTATTTTTAACCAATTTCTTTTTTTGTGTGTTATTGTCTTTTTTTACAAAAACAGGATTTTACTTTGGATTATTTATTTAACAAGGAAAATGTATTTTTTTTACCAATTTTTATATGTATATATTTTTTATATTTCTAGATCGCGCCTGGACGTCAAAAAACTTCACAATGGCCAATTAAGTCACAAGATCACAACGATTCCCTCCTCCATTGTTTTCCGCTGTTTAGACATGTGTAAAAATTTAATATTTTGGCAGATGATTTTATAGTTTACTAATTAACAAACAAAATTTAGTAGTGTGTACTTGAAACATTTATTTATTAGTTTGTTCTATATTTAATATTATTTTTGAAAACGAAGTTTATTAATTTTCCATGTCAATAAACGTACAGTACTTGTTTGAAAACCTGTCGTCCTCCGTGCGAAGATGTACAGTTACTTATCATATACTCTGTTAGACAAGACATTTATGTCTTTCCTGCTTCCAAACACCTACCTTCTGATATGAGATATTAGAGATTTTCCTTATATAGAAACATTTTGTAAATTTATTTTCAATAGATAGAAAAAAGTTAGATTTTTGTCGATGAAATTCTCGAAAAGTTTCATAAGGCTTGTGTGGAGATTTATATAGAAACTTGTTTCCATTTTGTTGGTGCAGCATGCAAAAATACACATTTTATACAACTGTATCGTATGTATTAATTGCCGTCATCTTTGCTAGAACCCCGTTTCCTCACTTTTTTCATGATTTTTATGTGAAGAAAACTTTTTTTTTAGTGTTCTGTTAAGAATCTGTGCAATATTGCTTCAAAACACTTTTCCATAGTCCTATATATTTCAGGTTCTTTTGTAGAATTCTTCAGCAAACGAATGAAATTTAAAAAAATAGACGATCAATATCGTTTGGAAATTGGAATGTACAATATTAATTCGTTCATGTAAAATAGCAGCCACGAATTGCTTTGTTGTTAATTTGGTTATACACGCGATAGATCGGAAAATGCAAGACCTTTATATTTGAAAGTATAATTTTAAAGTGCATATGTGAGTCTAATTTTCTTTTTGAACGTGAAACAGAGGATTCTGTGGAGTCAACAGAAAAGAGATTTTACCCTGCGTTCAGTTCCTAACATTTCTAGCTAAACATTTAATGGGAGAGCTTTTATAACGAAAATAATGTATATTATTCAATATATCATACAACAATTATATTAAAATTAACACAATTATAATTTGGAAATTCCTCTATGCATATATAGTACGCTTCTGAAGCAGGCATTTTACTGTAATGTCAACGATTTTTTACTCTAAAAGTTCCAAGTCCAACAACGGAAAATCTTTTCCCTCCGTCATGAGTAGGGGAGAAAGGAGAGTTCAGCGCCAGCAGGTGGTGGTGGTGTGAGGAGGAGGGAGTAATCCACCTTGTGGATGGAGGAGGAGGGTGGAATCCACCTGTGAGTGAAAAGGGAGACTTATCCTATAGTAGGAGGGGCCTTAATTTTTGAGGGGGCTTAATTTTTGAGAGGGGCTTATTTTTTTTTCGAATCGACTTAGATTAGAGATGGAAATATACTATAACATAGGTCTTTTCGAGAGGAAGTATGAAGACACTAAATTTTTCGATGGGCTTAATTTTTGAGGGGGCTTAATTTTTTGTTCTTCGAATCGACATAGAGTAGAAATGGAAATATACTATAACATAAAGATGTAGGTATTTTCGAAAGGGAGTTTGAGGAGCCTAAATTCTTTAGAGGGGCTTATTTTTTAGGGGGGCTTAATTTTTTTTTCTGAATTGTCTTAGAATTTGAATGAAGATAAAAATGTCTTATGTTTTCTGAAAAAAATTTTTGATGCTGCCATCTGTATGCGGTAGTGCGAATTTATTATTGAAAATAGTATTTTATTTTTGAAAAGTTTTGAGGAAGGTTTGAACCTGCAAAATAGTCTGTTGGCTCGATGATATGTTGAAGACTTAACTAATCGAGCCAAGAAACTATGTCTATATGTTTAGATTTTAGATGTTTCAAAACAAAAAATTGTATTCCCCCTTCTGTATGCGCAAAGAGAGGTTGGTTTCTTAAGATAACTCATTAATACCTATTTTAACTGCTCACTCTGTGAATTCTTTTAATGTGTATGATTTTTATTTTTAGTTTAACTGATTTTATCGATTTTGTGAATGAGAGTTTGATTATTTTACCAAGCTAAGGTTTCGAACCTGCGAACTCCGATTCAAATTTAATTTTTTGTAACCGATAAGCTATCCACTATCCAGACCGCGTCCGGGCAATTACTGAATTACTTTTGAACACTATATATTTATAAAAATACCTACCTCTTCCTCTTTCTTATACTAGGGAAGTTAATACAATTTATGTTTAAATTGAAGAAATAATTTTTTATATTTCTTTAATAAGCAAGTCATTTTTTTTAGATCGATTTGATGGCTACCAAACGATTTGAATTAAACATTGCTTTCACCAGTATTAATCCTCATACCTAATTTTAAAATTATACTTTTTCTTGTGAATCATATCATATTCATTTAATCGTCTAAAATACACTTCCTAAACTCTCTTATCAACGTTACTCACTATCTATCACAAACATCCGATAAGTCTAATCAGCTTTTTTCAACAGAAAATAGCTATTATGTAAATATTGATAACTATTGAAGAGCTTATTTCACTTGTTTACAGATTTTAAATGAAAGTTTGAAATATTTGTCAGATTTTCTATTTATCAATTATTATAAATTGAATCAACTCATAGTTTGTTATTGCAATAGATAATTATTTGATGATTCTACACTAGTTCTAATGAATTTTAAAACTACTGCTTCACTTCAACTCATTCTTCAGTTTAATAAATTTAGTATGAATTAATCCATTGGTTTGTCATATATTTCACTGAAATAATAAAATTAATGTGTAAAACCTTAGAATGACGAATTCAAAAACGTAACGTGATGAATCATATACTTTTTAAACATTACATAAAAACCTTTGGATTGATTCACTTCCTGTGAACTTTCTACACATACTTTTTTATGCCACGTGTTTTTCTGAAATTTTTGCACCAATCATATTACATGATTTGCACTATCGTAATAATTTTTTAACATGCGCCCCCTATGATTATACAGGGTGATTCATAAAAGATGGGCAGAACTTTAAGGGGTTATAGTACACTTAAAGACAAATAATATTAAATAGGAGACTAAGGGTCCCAGACGTATTCCCAAGGAGATAGGGGGCATTAAAGTTTAGGGTCCGAAATTTCAAATGATTATAAAACATGGAAAAATTGGTCGATTCGTTTGCGGTTTTTGCAAAAAATTTTCTTTATGCCAGTATTTTCTTGAAATAAAATTTTAAAGTTCAATTTCAAAAAATGCCGATAGGGGGCGCTTTAGACTTTGGAGTAACAAACAACTATTTTTTAACGTTATTTTTTGTATTTCTTTAAATGATTTCGAAAGCTTAGACTTAAACTTAAATTTTGATCTAAAAATCTGAGTCCTAACGAGTAGTTAAGTAGCATAAACTGAAATTTGAAATTTGAAACCCTTCTCCTCCCAGAACAAAAATCAGTTATTCCCGATCTTTGTGTCGTAGATTAGGCTCTAACTACTGCCGCGTTTTGCTAAAATTATTCTTTATGTCAGTATTTTCTTAAAAATAAATTTTAAAGAAAATTTTCAAAAAATTCCGATAGAGGGCGCTTTAGACTTTGGAGTAACGAACAACTATTTTATACCGTTATTTTTTGTGTCTCATTAAATGCTTTCTAAAGCTTAGACTTAAACTTAAATTTTCAGCTCAAAATCTGAATCGCTGAGCGTGGTTCAGTAGCGAGGGGAGGGGGTTCAAATTTCAGCTTCTGAACATAGTTCAGTTTGCACTACTTAACCATGCCCAACGATTCTGTGCTGTGATACGAGGCAAAAATACAACTTTCGTCAAGGACTGCATAGTCGGAATTCACTCATAAAGGCACTGGCACAGTTGGAAACGTCGCTCATGCAAACGTTAAAGCTCCATTCCTGACGCTAGTCACCGGGTGAAGAAGGAAACACAGAAAGTATGCAAATGTCAAATGGGGAAGAAGAAGAACACGTATGCAAAATTTCGACACGATTCAGGCATAAAAACCACTGAACGGTGAGTCAAGTGTAAGTCGCTGTAGTAATGAATCGGAAGATGGTGCCCTTCACGAATAAGGAAAAGACTGAGATGCATTTAATTTACGGAGCGGCAGATGGAAATGGTGCAGAGGCACAACGAATGTACGGAGAGCGATTTCCCAACAGGCGGTTGCCTAACCGCAAAACTTTCGAGCGCTTGCACAGACAGTTGTGTGAGACGGGATCATTTCTCGCTTCCCGGTCGAATGCAGGTCGTGCAAAAAAGGACGAATCAGTAGTTGTTGCAGAAGCCATTCTGGATGTAGTAGCGCGCAGCCAAGTACAAGTACACGAACAGTGGCTAGGCAGGTGGATACCTCACAGTCCATGACTTGGAGGGTACTGAAGGATGAACATTTGCTCCCGTTTCATGTGCAACGAGTCCAGAAACTGTCTCCAGGGGATTATCCAAATCGTATTGAATTCGCCCGCTGGTTTCTGCAGCAGAACGCGCTAAATCCACATTTTGGACGAACTGTGCTTTTCACCGATGAATGTACCTTCACACGTGAAGGTACATTTAACACACACAATGCACATGTATGGGCGGATGTCAATCCACATGCTACGTATCCACATGCTCATCAGAGACGCTTTTCCATCAATGTTTGGGCAGGAATCCTCGGAGACCACCTAATCGGACCGTACCTTCTTCCTGAACGCCTCAACGGTAAAACATACCTCACATTTCTGCAACATGTGCTGCCAGACCTGTTAAACGTTGTTCCTCCACGCATCCGGCGGGTCATGTGGTTCCAGCACGATGGAGCGCCAGCCCATTACGTACGAGACGTCCGCAACTATCTGGACATCACATTTCCGAACAGATGGATTGGTCGAGGTGGTCCTGTTGCTTGGCCTGCTCGCTCGCCAGATCTTTCACCCCTCGATTTCTTTTTTTTGGGGACGGTTGAAGGCTCTTATGTATGAGACACCCATTGAATCCCCCGAGGAACTGGTCGCCAGACTTTCCGCCGCTGTAGGGGAAGTGCTCGAAAAGCCTGATGTTTTCGCGAATGTTCGCCGTTCCATTCTTCGCCGTTGTTCTGCGTGCATAACCTCTGGTGGTCACAATTTTGAACATTTATTGTAATTACATGTTAATAAATATGCTTTGGTAACATAATCCTAATTTGTGTCTTTTTACCTCGTATCACAGCACACAATGTGTGGACATGGTAAACTGAACTGTGCTCAGGAGTAGAAATTTCAAACCCCTCTCCCCAGAAACTTAACCACGTCTAACGATTCAGATTTTGGGCTGAAAATTTAAGTCTAAGCTTTAGAAAGCATTTAATGAGACACAAAAAATAACGGTATAAAATAGTTGTTCGTTACTCCAAAGTCTAAAGCGGCCTCTATCGGAATTTTTTGAAAATTTTCTTTAAAATTTATTTTCAAGAAAATACTGACATAAAGAATAATTTTAGCAAAACGCGGCAGTAGTTAGAGCCTAATCTACGACACAAAGATCGGGAATAACTGATTTTTGTTCTGGGGGGAGAAGGGTTTCAAATTTCAAATTTCAGTTTACGCTACTTAACTACTCGTTAGGACTCAGATTTTTAGATCAAAATTTAAGTTTAAGTCTAAGCTTTCGAAATCATTTAAAGAAATACAAAAAATAACGTTAAAAAATAGTTGTTTGTTACTCCAAAGTCTAAAGCGCCCCCTATCGGCATTTTTTGAAATTGAACTTTAAAATTTTATTTCAAGAAAATACTGGCATAAAGAAAATTTTTTGCAAAAACCGCAAACGAATCGACCAATTTTTCCATGTTTTATAATCATTTGAAATTTCGGACCCTAAACTTTAATGCCCCCTATCTCCTTGGGAATACGTCTGGGACCCTTAGTCTCCTATTTAATATTATTTGTCTTTAAGTGTACTATAACCCCTTAAAGTTCTGCCCATCTTTTATGAATCACCCTGTATATAAAATTGAATGAAACGAGACTTTTTCATTAGTGTTTGCTATTTTTTGAGTGTGTGAAGACGTTTTTTTCACTTAGGATAATATGGCTAGCTTTCAAGATGGACATTCTACTATGTTAAGCGATGATGCATCACGTTTGAATAATCAATATTTTTCATCAAGATTAAATGATCAAGACATGGGATTAATAGTACAGCCTAAAGTAGAACCCGTTTCAGATAATGAAGCGGAATTCTCCTCATCAGAACTGAAGAAACAGAAGCCACCTTTTTTGTGTACTGTTTGCAGCAAATCTTTTTCACGAAAAGGCAATTTAAAACAACATTTGAGGATTCATTTAGAAGAAAGACCATTTATATGTGACATCTGCCAAAAAGCATTCTCTAGAAAGGCTATTTTGAATCGTCATAAACTATCCCATTTAAAGATTCCTTCCCAACATAAATGTGAATCGTGCGGTGAAGCGTTCTCAAGAAAGTATGACTTATTAAAACACATGAAGATCCATAAGTCCTCCAAAAAGGATAAATGTATACAGCGTAGTGAAATATTCAATCCCAACTCCGATTTTTTATATCATTTGAAAACTTCACAGAGAGTTAGATGCAAAATTGATAATTCATCCTCTTTAAAAGATATGTTTTTTGAGAAGGTTAAGCATTTTAAAAGGCAAAATGCGTTAAACATATTTACTAAAACTGTAATCAACTCTAACGAGGAGAATGCTACAGACTTTAACACATTTTTTGATAGTATTCATTCGGACGTTTTAAACGAATTAATCTACCAGATTCAAGTTAAAAGATCGATGAAATGGTATGCAAGTGTACAAGTTGTTGTATATCGTGTAACACAGGAGGGTGTCTTAGAGATTGCCACATCCTATTTCCTTTCAAAAACTATACTTGAATTAACGAAACAAAACTTATCTGAACATGTTGAGGATACCTTTTCAAAAATTATTAAGTCCTATGAGAAGTCCACCAGACGTGGTTTTAATTGGACATTAGATAAAATATTGAATTTAGAACTATCTACCTTTAAAATATAACATGATTTGAAATGTCTATACCTTTTTTGAAATATGTGTACTCATGTTTTCACTATTGTAACTATTGAAAACGACGAATAAATAATGTATAAATGAAAAAGCTGTTGTCTGTTTATTTTTGTTAGAACAACTTGTGATTTTTAATAACTCATGAAGTCGTAACGGCTTTACTTACTATTTTTTTTTTAATTTCTAATCAAATGAATAATGAGTTAACTATCTTTTATTAATTTCATATTGAAAGTCTGAAATTATCCATTGAAATAGTTATTTTTCAATATTTCTAATTTATCATAATTATTTTTAAAGTTTAATATATCACTCGTTGTTTATATAAACAACTGTTATTGCTCAATAATAATAATAATATTATCATTTATTACCATACAATTCTTTAAAAAAAGCATAGAACCATTAACATAATATAGCATTAACCACTTTTTTAAAAACTGTTACCTTGTGTTGCCATTGAATTCTTCAAAACAAAAAAGAATAAAACTAAAATCCTTATCGTTAAATATCATACACAACTTATATAAAAAATGTTACTTTGTGTTGCCATACAATTCTTCAAAAAAAGAATAAAACTAAAACTATTAACATTAAATATCATATACTGTAAATATAAAAATTGTTACCTTGTGTTGCCATACTATTCTTCAAAAAAAGGATAAAACCATTGACATAATATATTATTCACCACTTAAATAAACTGTTTATATATATATATATATTTAGACTTAAACTAAAATTAATAACATTACTAATTCTTTTAAGTGTTTATCTGTAACCGACACTGATTTTTAACATATATTAAGGGATGTGCTGTTTCTAAACATTCAGTTTCCAACTGATTTTTCTTCTATCTTCATCTAATGTTACCTTTATTTTTTGAAAATGGGTTCTGTAGTAAATATGTTAAAAAGATCTTCCGACAAAGTGGCTTCTTCTTCAAAATATCAACGTTTAGAAGAACCTAATGATCCCACTTCCGCAAGTGAATTAAATATACCAAGATTGGAAATTCCTAATTTATTAAACACTGACTGTGTGACAATATCACGTGATTTATCACCGAATGTGAAATCTGAAATCGATATGAATTTTTTTATCCCTAACTTTGGTGATGATACTACATCTTCCGAGAATTCATGCAAAGAGTCAATTTCTGTCGAGGATTATTTGAATATATTTTTCAAAGACATGAATTTTGAATCCGCTTTAACCTCGACCTCAGCTAGTAACATAATTTCCCAAAACGAATCCTTTCAAGAACCTACTATTGTCCAAGAGGTTTCTGACTCCCAACCAAGCAACCTTTCTAAAGCAAGTGATGAATTACAAAGCACAACACCACCTACGAATGTCATTCCACAGTCTAAAACTAGCAAATCCAATCATCCTATTGTATTTCGAGAAGAACTCAGTGACTGTATCTTTTTAATTTTAAAATTTAATAGACAATTTCATATTCATATTCGAGAGTTTAAGCGCAGTGGGCTTACTAGTGAAGAAATTCTAACGAAAAATGGTATTATTATGGATATTAACAGCTGGTTCGAATTTTGCAAGAAAATTTTTTCATTTAATTTGAGATATAAAAGTTCCTCATTTGTTTCTAATAACATGATATTAGTGTTAAATTTTAATAATTCTATCATGCGAATTAAAAATTTAAAGAATTATTCTCACATTGACTTAAACGAGTATCAGTTGCTGAAATTAAAAGAAAAAATACATGATTTGAATAAGGAACTTCTTCAGCATATATATGTAAACCATATACCAAGCTTAATTAGGCAGAAATGTATCATTGGTCATATATCTACAGAAAATGAACTCATGTTGCGGTCTAAACTTATAACATGTATTGAGAATAATGTATTAACTATACTAAACCGCATTTTTGAATGTGATGGATGTATTTTTAATCAGAAATCTCAAAGCCCTCATTCCTGTTGTATACTAAATAATCGACAAAAATTTGAAAAACTAGGAGAGATGTTATTAACACTTATAGATTTAGATTTTGTTATTTCCTCATTTTTAAACGGAGTGGATTGTGTTAGTGAAAACTTTTTATCAAACATTCATGTAGAAACAATTCAAAACGAATTGTTTAAAATAATAAAATAAAATGTATTGCTATCCTTTTTAATACGTGTGTGTTTATTTTTCTAAAGTGTATGTTTATTTTGTTATGTCTTTTAGAACTTTTAATAGAGTGTTAGACTTAAATTTGCATATGTATATAACTAAAGAAATCAACAATTCTTTAGCAATTAAAAAATTAACACAAGTTTAAAATATTAAGCTAATAATCTTAATACTATAATTTCTACTTTCTAATATATATATATATGAGAAACTTAATTATATAAAAAAGTTTTCAATAATAATAATAAGTTTAGAAAATTAAAAAGTTTAAAAAACAAAATTAAGAAACTCATTTAAAAAAATATTTGAAAAGTTAAAAAAAATAAAGTTTTCAAAATAAAAAAATCTTTATAAAAAAAAATAATAATAATTTTAAAAAAAAATTAAAAAGTTTACAAAAGTTTAAAAAAAAATATTAAAAAGTTTACAAAAGTTAAAAAAAAACTAAAAAAAATTAAGTTATCAAAATAAAAAAAAAATTATAAAAATTTAATATTAAGTTTTCAAAAGTGAGTTTACCTATTCGTATATGTATACATGCATGTGACTTTCATTATGTTTCAGTTTAATACTTCTTTTTATCCTATAAAAGTGTTAGATTAATATATACTTATAAAAATATTTGTAAGTTAAATTAAAAAAAAAGTAACTTATAAAAAAAAAATGTTTACAAAATTAAAAAAACAAAATCTTTCTAAATAAAAAAATTTCAAAATTAAAAAAAAAAATCTTTTTAAATAAAAAATGTTTTCAAAATTTAAAAAAAAATTGTAAATAAAAAAAAAGTTTTCAAAATAAAAAAAAATACTTTGTAAATAAAAAAAATATTAAAAAGTTTATAAAAAAAAACTTTTTTTATAAAAAATATTTTCAAAATTTAAAAAAAAATTGTAAGTAAAAAAAAAAAGTTTTCAAAATTACAAAAAAATAATTTGTAAATAAAAAAAAATATTAAAAAGTTTATAAAATTAAAAAGTTAAAAAAAAACTTTGTAAAAAGTTTTCAAAATTAAGTTATCAAAATTAAATAAAAAAAAACTAAATAAATTTTGTTATCAAAAGTCAGTTCACCTAACTGTATATGTATCTGACTTTCATAATTAAAAAAGTTATCAAAAAGTTGAATTAGATTGCAAATACAAGTATACAATCAATCATATATCAATCAGTCATAGCAATTAATCGATCAATCAATTAACCAATCAATGATATCAATCAATAAATCAAACCAATCAATCAATCATATTAATGAACCAAACAATAATATCAATCAGTCATATCGATCAATAAATCAAACCAATCAATCATATTAATCAACCAAACAATAATATCAATCAGTCATATCGATCAATAGATCAAACCAATCAATCATATTAATCAACCAAACAATAATATCAATTAATCATATCGATCAATAAATCATATTAATCATATCAAGCTATCATATCAATCAATCATATCAATCAATTAACCAATCATTCATATCAGTCAATCATATCAATCAACCAATCATTCATATTAATCAATGATTCATATTAATCATATCAATCGATTAATCAAGATACTGAATACAAGTATTCATACAAATAAATCACATCAATTGCAGTTCAAGTATTACAAGTTAGTATAATAACATTATAAGAAAGTTTTGAATTAATACAAGGATTAACTACCAACATTTTGTAACAGCACTTTTACAAAAGCAATGTATGAATAGATATTTTAGTTACAAAAAATATTTAAAATGCTTTTGAAAGTTAACAAAATTATTTTCCAAAAATGTTAAAAACATTACAAGCTGCTAAAACCTACACTTTAACAAGAGTGAGTTGTCCTATATTTCCTTTCTATTTGCATGTCCTATATTTCCTTTCTATTTGCATTTGAGTATATGTATACGGATTCCTCCTTTTAATTATGTTCTGTAGTATACACTTAAAAAAAATATATATATAAAACATTAAATTAAAATATTCTTTAGTTATTAAAAAGTTTAAGAAATTAGCAATTTTTTTAATATTATTAGATAACAAAAATTATTTTGTAATTTATTAAAAGTGAATTTACCTATCGCTATATATGCGTTTAATAAGATAAATCTTTTTTATGTGAACATCCTACCCACATTTTATTCTATAGTTATACGCATCGAAACGAAAAAAAAATAAATAAACAATCTATTATTAAATTCTTCAATTTAAAATTTTAATACATACATACTTAAACATTTATATAAAAAATAATGAACTTGCCATGTTTTAACTCAGAAAAGAGATGATGAGCTTATCACGTGGTAGATTGTGACGTAATCAATTAGATATCACGTGCCAACCTCGTGCCTTTTGATTGTCTTATCTACAATCAGATTGTATTATCAATCACGTGATCTAACTGATATGAGTCTATACCAAGACACTAGCCATTTTTACTTCAGTCATCGAATATGTAGGTCGTATATGTATATTTTTAGGTAGCTTTCTTTACAAAAAAGCTACCTATTGCAGCCGTTCGGAGGAAAGCGATTTCAAAAAATTTTGGTATATTTTCATCGATCATGACCCCCAGACCCCGAAACCACCCTCCGTTCAAAATTGATATATATATATATATATATATATATATATATATATATATATATATATATATATATCTGACCTATGTCACACTGTAACTCCCGTAATTATGAACCGATTTCGATGTAATTCGGTGTGTACATAGTACATACCAATGTCTCGACCGAGTTCGTTGGCCAGCTTCATCCGCCGTTTTGTTTCACAATGGCGGCCATTTTAAATTTTTAAAAAAATTTAAAACTTGAAATGTGGTACCAAAAAATTAAAAACGGAAAAATATTTTTTTCTTATGTATTTGACCTTTATACAAAGATTCCGGAGCAGTTTTTGTTTCGTCTATATCTTAAAAAATGGCTGAGTTATAGCATTTTGAATTTCGAGTGTGATTGACATTTTGAAACGTCCTGAATTTTGTCACGCGATAAAAGGCGTATTTATGAACCGATTTGGATGTAATTCGGTATGTACATAGTACATACCAATCTCTGGACCGAGTTCGTTGGCCAGCTTCATCCGCCATTTTGTTTCAAAATGGCGGCCATTTAAAATGTTTTTAAAAATTTTAAATTTGAAATGTAGTACCATGTATTTGACCTTTATACAAAGATTCCGGAGCAGTTTTTGTTTCGTCTATATCTTAAAAAATGGCTGAGTTATAGCATTTTGAATTTCGAGTGTGATTGACATTTTGAAACGTCCTGAATTTTGTCACGCGATAAAAGGCGTATTTATGAACCGATTTGGATGTAATTCGGTATGTACATAGTACATACCAATCTCTGGACCGAGTTCGTTGGCCAGCTTCATCCGCCATTTTGTTTCAAAATGGCGGCCATTTAAAATGTTTTTAAAAATTTTAAATTTGAAATGTAGTACCAAAAAATTGAAAATGGAAAAATATTTTTTTCTTATGTATTTGACCTTTATACAAAGATTTCGGAGCAGTTTTTGTTTCGTCTATATCTTAAAAAATGGCTGAGTTATAGCATTTTGAATTTCTAGCGTGGCTGACATTTTGAAACGTCCTGAATTTTGTCACGCGATAAAAGGCGTATTTATGAACCGATTTGGATGTAACTTCATTTATACATAGTACATACCAATGTCTCGACCGGGTTCGTTGGCCAGCTTCACCCGCCATTTTGTTTAAAAATGGCGGCCATTTAAATTTTTAAGAAAAATTTAAATTTGAAATGTGGTACCAAAAACTGAAAATTGAAAAAATATTTTCTTCTTATGTGTTTGACCTTGATAAAAAGATCCGGGAGCAGTTTTTGTTTCGTCTATATCTTAAGAAATGGCTGAGTTATAGCATTTTGAATTTCTAGCGTGGCTGACATTTTGAAACATCCTGATTTTTCTCACGTAATAACTGGCGTATTTATGAACCGACTTGGATGTACCTTGGTGTGTACATAGTACATACAAATATCTCGACCGAGTTCGTTGGCCAGCTTCATCCGCCATCTTGTTTCAAAATGGCGGCCATTTAAAAAAATAAAAAAATAAAAAAATTTAAATGAGATACCAAAAAATTGGAAAATGAAAAAGATTTTTTTGTATGTGTTTGACCTTAATACAAAGATTCCGGAACAGTTTTTCTTTCGTCTATATCTAAAAAAAAAATGGCTGAGTAATAGCATTTTGAATTTTTCTTGTGGCTGACATTTTAAAACGACCTGATTTTTGTCACGCGATAACAGGCGTATTTATGAACCTATTTGGATGAAACTTGGTCTGTACATAGTACATACCAATGTCTCGACCGAGTTCGTTGGCCAGCTTCATTCGCCATCTTGTTTCAAAAGGGTTGCCATTTAAAAAAAAATAAATTTAAAATTCAAAATGAGGTATTAAAAAATTGGAAAATGAAAAAGATTTTTTTATGTTTTGGCCTTGATAAAAAGATTCCGGAGCAGTTTTTGTTTCTGAAAATTTGTTCTTTTGTTGATATCTTAAAAAATGGTTGATTTATAGCACTTTGAGTTTCTAGCATGGCTAACATTTTGAAACGATCTTGTATTTGTCACGCGATAACACACGTATTCGCCTATTTCGATGTAAGAAGGCATGTGGATAGTATACATCAACACCTCGACCAAGTTCGCTGGTCAGATTCATCAGCCATCTTGTTTCAAAATGGCGGCCATTAAATTAAAAAAAATATATATATATATTTAACGTGAGGTGCAAAAAAATTAGAAATAGAAAAATATTTCTTTCTTAAGTATTTGATCTTGATATAAGGATTCAGGAGCATTTTTTGTTTGTCTTTACATTAAAAAATGGCTCAGATATAGCAGTTTCAATTTCTATTGTGGGTGACATTTTGAAAAATCTGACTTTTTGCATGCGACAGCACTCCTATATATTAACCGATTCCGATGTGAGTGAGCATGTGCACAACAATTACTAAGGTCTCGACCAAGTTCACTGCTTAGCCTCATCCACCATGTTGTCTTAAAATGACAGGCACTTTAAGAAATTGCCGAATTTGGCAGCCAAATATAAGTTACTTTAAAGAAATGCAGCTTGGATAAAGCTGACTAATTTCGCGAAATTCTCATTCATTATATTGATAAAAATTAGTATTGAATCTCCTATATTCGGTTTCCACTAAATTGAGCTTCGTGTGTTTGCATGATATAAGTTGGCTTTTTTTAAATAAGGATTATGAAAGCTACCTCTTCCTCCCGGCACTGGCCGGAAGGACTTTTTTAAAGTCTTTTATTTTGTGGAATCTTCAGCAACATGATATCAGATATTTGCAAATAAAATCCTATTAAAATCTTTCTCCCAATTGTGAACAAAGATTAATTTACATATTGTTTAAGTATAATCATTGATTATTTAACTGGATAATAATATTTTTAGAAGTAACTTAAATTTCTTATAAAAACGGAAGTATTTATTGCATCATTCATAGAATTCAAGTTTGAATATTAACCAAGTTTTTTTAAACTTTTATAAACTCTTTATACTAGAGTATATACTAGTTTTAACTAAGTACTAGTATATACTAACTACTAGTATAAATTATAAAAGTTTATTTTCCTGGACGCTGCTGGTGTTTTGCCAAGTTGACAAAAATTGGTCGCTGTAAGTTTTTTGATGTCCCTCAACGAGATGAAAATTGAAGGACTTTGCATAAAAATTACACATTTTGGGTTTTTAAAAACCGAAATTTACATTTTTATTGAAAAATATTTTAAAGTTATATTTATATTTTCATATTCATTTGTTATATACTAATTATACAATTAAATATTTTTTATACATATTTATTTATTAAACAGTTAAATTTGTGTATATTTCGCTTTTTATACTTTATTTACTTATTTATCAGAAACTAAAACTTCCTTTATTTTTCTTTCTTTATTTCTTATTTCAGTTATTTTATTACTTAATTTATTTATTGTATTTTTATTTGATTGTTATTTATTATTTTATTCTTATTTTAATCTTAATTTTCATTATTTTTAAACTATTTCTTTTTTTCTTTTATAATTATTATTTTTTTCTTTTTTCAAAATCTTTATTTAATTTCTATTTATGGATTTAGCAACCAAAATGTATTTTATTTTTATCAATTTTTTTTCTTTATTAATTTATTTCAGAAAATGACATTTATTTTATTACTTTATATATTTATTTTTATTTTTTATATATTTTTTTATATATTATTCTATTTTAACTTAATTTTTCTTTATTTTTAACCTATTTCTTTTTTTGTGTGTTATTGTCTTTTTTTACAAAAACAGGATTTTACTTTGGATTATTTATTTAGCAAGGAAAATTTAGTGGTGTGTACTTGAAACATTTATTTATTAGTTTGTTCTATATTTAATATTATTTTTGAAACGAAGTTTATTAATTTTCCATGTCAATAAACATACAGTACTTGTTTGAAAACCTGTCGTCCTCCGTACGAAGATGTACAGTTACTTATCATATACTCTGTTAGACAAGACATTTATGTCTTGTCTTCCAAACCTTCCAAAACTTCCAAATCTTCCCTTCTCTTCCAAATCGTCCAAACACCTACTTTCTGATATGAGATATTAGAGATTTTCCTTATATAGAAGCATTTTGTAAATTTATTTTCAATAGATAGAAAAAAGTTAGATTTTTGTCGATGAAATTCTCGAAAAATTTCTTAAGGCTTGTGTGGAGATTTATATAGAAACTTGTTTCCATTTTGTTCGTGCAGCATACAAAAATACACATTTTATACAACTGTATCGTATGTATTAAATGCCGTCATCCTTGCTAGACCCCCGTTTCCTCACTTTTTTCATGATTTTTATGTGAAGAAAACTTTTTTTTAGTGTTCTGTTAAGAAGCTGTGCAATTGGGCTTCAAAACACTGTTCCATAGTCCTATATATTTCAAGTTTTTTTGTAGAACTCTTCAGCAAACGAATGAAATTTAAAAAAATAGACGATCAATATCGTTTGGAAATTGGAATGTACAGTATTAATTCATTCATGTAAAATAGCAGCCACGAATTGCTTTGTTGTTAATTTGGTTATACACGCGATAGATCGGAAAATGCAAGACCTTTATATTTGAAGGTATAATTTTAAAGTGCATATGTGTGTCTAATTTTCTTTTTGAACGTGAAACAGAGGATTCTGTGGAGTCAACAGAAAAGAGATTTTACCCTGCGTTCAGTTCCTAACATTTCTAGCTAAACATTAAATGGGAGAGCTTTTATAACGAAAATAATGTATATTATTCAATATATCATACAACAATTATATTAAAATTAACACAATTATAATTTGGAAATTCCTCTATGCATATACAGTACGCTTCTGAAGCAGGCATTTTACTATAATGTCAACGATTTTTTACTCTAAAAGTTCCAAGTCCAACAAAGGAAAAACTTTTCCCTCCTTCATGATTTGCCCCGACAAAGCGGTCCAACGCTGACAATAAAATTCAACCGGCCCTCAATCATCTGCCCCATAACTTGCATCATGGCAATCAAGACGTATGTGATAGGTATGCATTACGACCCAAGAACAATGAAATACGCAGAAACGTATCTGCTTTCCCACTGATGTTGGCAAAAGACGGATAGACCACCTCCATCCTTTCCACCCGGCTTTAGCTGATGTGTCATGTTGACGAAAACCGGCTGTTTGGAGCCATCCATTAATGGAATAACTCTTTTTCAACCAGTTAGTCACAGGTTAGGGTATGATTCGTCGCCGTATCGTCCTGGACGCTGCTGGTGTTTTGCCAAGTTGACAAAAATTGGTCGCTGTAAGTTTTTTGACCTCCCTCAACGAGATGGAAATTGAAGGACTTTGCATAAAAATTACACATTTTGGGTTTTTAAAAACCGAAATTTACATTTTTATTGAAAAATATTTTAAAGCTATATTTATATTTTCATATTCATTTGTTATATACTAGTTATACAAATAAATATTGATATACATATTTATTTATTAAACAGTTAAATTTGTGTATATTTTGCTTTTTATACTTTATTTACTTATTTATCAGAAACTAAAATTTCCTTTATTTTTCTTTCTTTCTTTCTTATTTCAGTTATTTTATTACTTTATTTATTTATTATATCTTTATTTTATTTTTATTTATTATTTTATTCTTATTTTAATCTTAATTTTCATTATTTTTAACCTATTTCTTTTTTTCTTTTATTATTATTTTTTTTTTCTTTTAACGACATCTTTATTTAATTTCTATTTATAGATTTAGCAACCAAAATGTATGTTATTTTTATCAATTTTTTTATTACTTTATTTCAGAAAATGACATTTCTTTTATTACTTTATATATTTATTTTTATTTTTTATATATTTTTTTATATATTATTGTATTTTTATTTAATATTTCTTTATTTTTAACCTATTTCTTTTTTTGTGTGTTATTGTATTTTTTACAAAAACAGTATTTATTTTGGATTATTTATTTAGCAAAGAAAATGTATTTATTTTACCAATTTTTATATGTATATATTTTTTATATTTTTAGATCACGCCTGGATGTCAACAAAACTTCACAATGGCCAATTAAGTCACAAGATCACAACGATTCCCTCCTCCATTGTTTTCCGCTGTTTAGACATGTGTATAAAATTAATATTTTGGCAGATGATTAGTTTATTAATTCTTAAACAATATATAGTAGAGTGTACATGACACATTTATTTATTTGTTTGTTCTGTATTTAATATTATTTTTGAAAACCAAATTTATTAATTTTCCATGTCAATGTTTGAAAACCTCTCGTCCACCGTGCGAAGATGTACAGTTACACATCATATACTCTTTTAGACAAGACATTTATGTCATTCCGGCTTCCAAACACCTACCTCCTGATATGAGATATTAGAGATTTTCCTTATATAGAAACATTTTGCAAATTTATTTTCAATAGATAAAAAAAAGTTCGATTTTGGTCGATGAAATTCTCGAAAAGTTTCTTAAGGCTTGTGTGGAGATTTATATAAAAACTTGTTTCCATTTTGTTGGTGCAGCATACAAAAATACATATTTTATAGAACTGTATCGTATGTATTAAATGCCGTCATCTTTGCTAGACCCCCGTTTCCTCACTTTTTTCATGATTTTTATGTGAAGAAAACTTTTTTTTTAGTGTTCTGTTATGAATCTGTGCAATAGGGCTTCAAAACACTTTTCCATATTCCTTTATATTTCAAATTCTTTTGTAGAGTTCTCCAGCAAACGAATAAAATTTCAAAAAATAGACGATCAATATCGTTTGGAAATTGGAATGTACAATATTAATACGTACACGTAAAATAGCAGCCACCACTTGCTTTGTTGTTAATTTGGTTATACTCGCGATAGATCGGAAAATGCAATACCTTTATATTTGAAGGTATAATTTTAAAGTGCATATGTTTGTCTAATTTTATTTTTGAACGTGAAACAGAGGACTCTGTGGAGTCAACAGAAAAGAAATTTTACCCTGCGTTCAGTTTCTAACATTTCTAGTTAAACTATTAATGGGAGAGCTTTTATAACGAAATTAAGGTATATTATTCAATATACCATACAACAATTATAATAAAATTAACACAATTATAATTTCGCAATTCCTCTATGCATATATAGTACGCTTCTGAAGTAGGCATTTTACTATAATGTCAACGATTTTTAACTCTAAATGTTCCAAGTCCAACAACGGAATTAACTTTTCCCTCCGTCATGATTTGCCCCGACAAAGCGGTCCAACGCTGACGTTGAAATACTTCAACCGGCCCTCAATCATCTGCCCAGTAACTTGCATCATGACAATCAAGCCTTAATGTGACAAAATTAAGACCCAAGAACAGTGAAATGAGCAGATAACGCATCTGCTTTCCCACTGATGTTGGCAAAAGACGGATAGACCACCTCCATCCTTTCCACCCGGCTTTAGCTGATGTGTCATGTTGACGAAAACCGGCTGTTTGGAACCATCCATTAATGGAATAACTCTTTTTCAACCAGTTAGTCACAAGTTAGGGTATGATTCGTCGCCGTATCGTCCTGGACGCTGCTGGTGTTTTGCCAAGTTGACAAAAATTGGTCGCTGTAAGTTTTTTGACGTCCCTCAACGAGATGAAAATTGAAGGACTTTGCATAAAAATTACACATTTTGGGTTTTTAAAAACCGAAATTTACATTTTTATTGAAAAATATTTTAAAGTTATATTTATATTTTCATATTCATTTGTATACTAGTTATACAAATAAATATTTATATACACATTTATTTATTAAACAGTTAAATTTGTGTATATTTTGCTTTTTATACTTTATTTACTTATTTATCAGAAACTAAAATTTCCTTTATTTTTCTTTCTTTCTTTCTTATTTCAGATATTTTATTACTTTATTTATTTATTATATCTTTATTTTATTTTTATTTATTATTTTATTCTTATTTTAATCTTAATTTTCATTATTTTTAACCTATTTCTTTTTTTCTTTTATTATTATTTTTTTTTCTTTTAACGACATCTTTATTTAATTTCTATTTATAGATTTAGCAACCAAAATGTATGTTATTTTTATCAATTTTTTATTATTGCTTTATTTCAGAAAATGACATTTCTTTTATTACTTTATATATATATATTTATTTTTTATATATATTTTTTATATATTATTGTATTTTTATTTAATATTTCTTTATTTTTAACCTATTTCTTTTTTGTGTGTTATTGTATTTTTTACAAAAACAGTATTTGTTTTGGATTATTTATTTAGCAAAGAAAATGTATTTATTTTACCAATTTTTATATGTATATATTTTTTATATTTTTAGATCGCGCCTGGACGTCAACAAAACTTCACAATGGCCAATTAAGTCACAAGATCACAACGATTCCCTCTTCCATATTTTTCCGCTGTTTAGAGATGTGTATAAAATTAATATTTTGGCAGATGATTAGTTTAGTAATTCTTAAACAAAATATAGTAGAGTGTACATGACACATTTATTTATTTGATTGTTCTGTATTTAATATTATTTTTGAAAACCAAATTTATTAATTTTCCAAGTCAATGTTTGAAAACCTCTCGTCCACCGTGCGAAGATGTACAGTTACACATCATATATTCTTTAGACAAGACATTTATGTCATTCCGGCTTCCAAACACCTACCTCCTGATATGATATATTAGAGATTTTCCTTATATAGAAAAATTTTGCAAATTTATATTCAATAGATAAAAAAAAGTTCGATTTTGGTCGATGAAATTCTCGAAAAGTTTCTTAAGGCTTGTGTGGAGATTTATATAAAAACTTGTTTCCATTTTGTTGGTGCAGCATACAAAAATACATATTTTATAGAACTGTATCGTATGTATTAAATGCCGTCATCTTTGCTAGACCCCCGTTTCCTCACTTTTTTCATGATTTTTATATGAAGAAAACTTTTTTTTAGTGTTCTGTTAAGAATCTGTGCAATAGGGCTTCAAAACACTTTTCCATATTCCTTTATATTTCAAATTCTTTTGTAGAATTCTCCAGAAAACGAATAAAATTTCAGACGATCAATATCGTTTGGAAATTGGAATGTACAATATTAATACGTACATGTAAAATAGCAGCCACCACTTGCTTTGTTGTTAACCCTCCGTCTACCAGACGGGTCCATTGGACCCGACAGGTACATACAAAATATTCATTCAAACCAGAAATTTCTTTAAAATAAACTAAGTATATAAACCAGACAAAAATAAGGTAAATAAATAAGTTAAATAGTTTTAAATAAAAATTCTGGTGTAGAACGTTTTATTAAAACTTGAATAAAATTCCCGGTAGATCTAGGGTTAATTTGGTTATACTCGCGATAGATCGGAAAATGCAATACCTTTATATTTGAAGGTATAATTTTAAAGTGCATATGTGTGTCTAATTTTCTTTTTGAACGTGAAACAGAGGACTCTGTGGAGTCAACAGAAAAGAAATTTTACCCTGCGTTCAGTTTCTAACATTTCTAGTTAAACTATTAATGGGAGAGCTTTTATAACGAAATTAAGGTATATTATTCAATATACCATACCACAATTATAATAAAATTAACACAATTATAATTTCGCAATTCCTCTATGCATATATAGTACGCTTCTGAAGCAGGCATTTTACTATAATGTCAACGATTTTTAACTCTAAATGTTCCAAGTCCAACCACGGAATAAACTTTTCCCTCCGTCATGATTTGCCCCGACAAAGCGGTCCAACGCTGACGTTGAAATACTTCAACCGGCCCTCAATCATCTGCCCAGTAACTTGCATCATGACAATCAAGCCTTAATGTGACAAAATTAAGACCCAAGAACAGTGAAATGAGCAGATAACGCATCTGCTTTCCCACTGATGTTGGCAAAAGACGGATAGACCACCTCCATCCTTTCCACCCGGCTTTAGCTGATGTGTCATGTTGACGAAAACCGGCTGTTTGGATCCATCCATTAATGGAATAACTCTTTTTCGACCAGTTAGTCACAAGTTAGGGTATGATTCGTCGCCGTATCGTCCTGGACGCTGCTGGTGTTGTGCCAAGTTGACAAAAATTGGTCGCTGTAAGTTTTTTGACGTCCCTCATCGAGATGAAAATTGAAGGACTTTGCATAAAAATTACACATTTTGGGTTTTAAAAAACCGAAATTTACATTTTTATTGAAAAATATTTTAAAGTTATATTTATATTTTCATATTCATTTGTATACCAGTTATACAAATAAATATTTATATACATATTTATTTATTAAACAGTTAAATTTGTGTATATTTTGCTTTTTATACTTTATTTACTTATTTATCAGAAACTAAAATTTCCTTTATTTTTCATTGTTTCTTTCTTATTTCAGTTATTTTATTACTTTATTTATTTATTATATCTTTATTTTATTTTTATTTATTATTTTATTCTTATTTTAATCTGAATTTTCATTATTTTTAACCTATTTCTTTTTTCTTTTACTATTATTATTTTTTTCTTTTAACGACATCTTTATTTAATTTCTATTTATAGATTTAGCAACCAAAATATATTTTATTTTTATCAATCTTTTTTTATTACTTTATTTCAGAAAATGACATTTCTTTTATTACTTTATATATTTCTTTTTATTATTTATATATATTTTTATATATTATTGTATTTTTATTTAATATTTCTTTAATTTTAACCTATTTCTTTTTTTGTGTGTTATTGTATTTTTTACAAAAACAGTATTTATTTTGGATTATTTATTTAGCAAAGAAAATGTATTTATTTCACCAATTTTTATATGTATATATTTTTTATATTTTTAGATCGCGCCTGGACGTCAACAAAACTTCACAATGGCCAATTAAGTCACAAGATCACAACGATTCCCTCCTCCAATTTTTTCCGCTGTTTAGAAATGTGTATAAAATTAATATTTTGGCAGACTAGTTTATTAAATCTTAAACAAAATATAGTAGAGTGTACATGACACATTTATTTATTTGTTTGTTCTGTATTTAATATTATTTTTGAAAACCAAGTTTATTAATTTTCCATGTCAATGTTTGAAAACCTCTCGTCCACCGTGCGAAGATGTACAGTTACACATCATATACTCTTTTAGACAAGACATTTATGTCATTCCGGCTTCCAAACACCTACCTCCTGATATGAGATATTAGAGATTTTCCTTATATAGAAACATTTTGGAAATTTATTTTCAATAGATAAAAAAAAGTTCGATTTTGGTCGATGAAATTCTCTAAAAGTTTCTTAAGGCTTGTGTGGAGATTTATATAAAAACTTGCTTCCATTTTGTTGGTGCAGCATACAAAAATACATATTTTATAGAACTGTATCGTATGTATTAAATGCCGTCATCTTTGCTAGACCCCCGTTTCCTCACTTTTTTCATGATTTTTATGTGAAGAAAACTTTTCTTTTAGTGTTCTGTTAAGAATCTGTGCAATAGGGCTTCAAAACACTTTTCCATATTCCTTTATATTTCAAATTCTTTTGTAGAATTCTCCATCAAACGAATAAAATTTCAAAAAATAGACGATCAATATCGTTTGGAAATTGGAATGTACAATATTAATACGTACATGTAAAATAGCAGCCACCACTTGCTTTGTTGTGAATTTGGTTATACTCGCGATAGATCGGAAAATGCAATACCTTTATATTTGAAGGTATAATTTTAAAGTGCATATGTGTGTCTAATTTTATTTTTGAACGTGAAACAGAGGACTCTGTGGAGTCAACAGAAAAGAAATTTTACCCTGCGTTCAGTTTCTAACATTTCTAGTTAAACTATTAATGGGAGAGCTTTTATAACGAAAATAAGGTATATTATTCAATATACCATACAACAATTATAAAAAAATTAACACAATTATAATTTATCAATACCTCTATGCATATATAGTACGCTTCTGAAGCAGGCATTTTACTATAATGTCAACGATTTTTAACTCTAAATGTTCCAAGTCCAACAACGGAATAAACTTTTCCCTCCGTCATGATTTGCCCCGACAAAGCGGTCCAACGCTGACGTTGAAATACTTCAACCGGCCCTCAATCATCTGCCCAGTAACTTGCATCATGACAATCAAGCCTTAATGTGACAAAATTAAGACCCAAGAACAGTGAAATGAGCTGAAAACGCATCTGCTTTCCCACTGATGATGGCAAAAGACGGATAGACCACCTCCATCCTTTCCACCCGGCTTTAGCTGATGTGTCATGTTGACGAAAACCGGCTGTTTGGAGCCATCCATTAATGGAATAACTCTTTTTCAACCAGTTAGTCACAAGTTAGGGTATGATTCGTCGCCGTATCGTCCTGGACGCTGCTGGTGTTTTGCCAAGTTGACAAAAATTGGTCGCTGTAAGTTTTTTGACGTCCCTCAACGAGATGAAAATTGAAGGACTTTGCATAAAAATTACACATTTTGGGTTTTTAAAAACCGAAATTTACATTTTTATTGAAAAATATTTTAAAGTTATATTTATATTTTCATATTCATTTGTATACTAGTTATACAAATAAATATTTATATACATATTTATTTATTAAACAGTTAAATTTGTGTATATTTTGCTTCTTATACTTTATTTACTTATTTATCAGAAACTTAAATTTCCTTTATTTTTCTTTTTTTCTTTCTTATTTCAGTTATTTTATTACTTTATTTATTTATTATATCTTTATTTTATTTTTATTTATTATTTTATTCTTATTTTAATCTGAATTTTCATTATTTTTAACCTATTTCTTTTTTCTTTTACTATTATTATTTTTTTCTTTTAACGACATCTTTATTTAATTTCTATTTATAGATTTAGCAACCAAAATATATTTTATTTTTATCAATCTTTTTTTATTACTTTATTTCAGAAAATGACATTTCTTTTATTACTTTATATATTTCTTTTTATTATTTATATATATTTTTATATATTATTGTATTTTTATTTAATATTTCTTTAATTTTAACCTATTTCTTTTTTTGTGTGTTATTGTATTTTTTACAAAAACAGTATTTATTTTGGATTATTTATTTAGCAAAGAAAATGTATTTATTTTACCAATTTTTATATGTATATATTTTTTATATTTTTAGATCGCGCCTGGACGTCAACAAAACTTCACAATGGCCAATTAAGTCACAAGATCACAACGATTCCCTCCTCCATTGTTTTCCGCTGTTTAGACATGTGTATAAAATTAATATTTTGGCAGATGATTAGTTTATTAATTCTTAAACAATATATAGTAGAGTGTACATGACACATTTATTTATTTGTTTGTTCTGTATTTAATATTATTTTTGAAAACCAAATTTATTAATTTTCCATGTCAATGTTTGAAAACCTCTCGTCCACCGTGCGAAGATGTACAGTTACACATCATATACTCTTTTAGACAAGACATTTATGTCATTCCGGCTTCCAAACACCTACCTCCTGATATGAGATATTAGAGATTTTCCTTATATAGAAACATTTTGCAAATTTATTTTCAATAGATAAAAAAAAGTTCGATTTTGGTCGATGAAATTCTCGAAAAGTTTCTTAAGGCTTGTGTGGAGATTTATATAAAAACTTGTTTCCATTTTGTTGGTGCAGCATACAAAAATACATATTTTATAGAACTGTATCGTATGTATTAAATGCCGTCATCTTTGCTAGACCCCCGTTTCCTCACTTTTTTCATGATTTTTATGTGAAGAAAACTTTTTTTTTAGTGTTCTGTTATGAATCTGTGCAATAGGGCTTCAAAACACTTTTCCATATTCCTTTATATTTCAAATTCTTTTGTAGAGTTCTCCAGCAAACGAATAAAATTTCAAAAAATAGACGATCAATATCGTTTGGAAATTGGAATGTACAATATTAATACGTACACGTAAAATAGCAGCCACCACTTGCTTTGTTGTTAATTTGGTTATACTCGCGATAGATCGGAAAATGCAATACCTTTATATTTGAAGGTATAATTTTAAAGTGCATATGTTTGTCTAATTTTATTTTTGAACGTGAAACAGAGGACTCTGTGGAGTCAACAGAAAAGAAATTTTACCCTGCGTTCAGTTTCTAACATTTCTAGTTAAACTATTAATGGGAGAGCTTTTATAACGAAATTAAGGTATATTATTCAATATACCATACAACAATTATAATAAAATTAACACAATTATAATTTCGCAATTCCTCTATGCATATATAGTACGCTTCTGAAGTAGGCATTTTACTATAATGTCAACGATTTTTAACTCTAAATGTTCCAAGTCCAACAACGGAATTAACTTTTCCCTCCGTCATGATTTGCCCCGACAAAGCGGTCCAACGCTGACGTTGAAATACTTCAACCGGCCCTCAATCATCTGCCCAGTAACTTGCATCATGACAATCAAGCCTTAATGTGACAAAATTAAGACCCAAGAACAGTGAAATGAGCAGATAACGCATCTGCTTTCCCACTGATGTTGGCAAAAGACGGATAGACCACCTCCATCCTTTCCACCCGGCTTTAGCTGATGTGTCATGTTGACGAAAACCGGCTGTTTGGAACCATCCATTAATGGAATAACTCTTTTTCAACCAGTTAGTCACAAGTTAGGGTATGATTCGTCGCCGTATCGTCCTGGACGCTGCTGGTGTTTTGCCAAGTTGACAAAAATTGGTCGCTGTAAGTTTTTTGACGTCCCTCAACGAGATGAAAATTGAAGGACTTTGCATAAAAATTACACATTTTGGGTTTTTAAAAACCGAAATTTACATTTTTATTGAAAAATATTTTAAAGTTATATTTATATTTTCATATTCATTTGTATACTAGTTATACAAATAAATATTTATATACACATTTATTTATTAAACAGTTAAATTTGTGTATATTTTGCTTTTTATACTTTATTTACTTATTTATCAGAAACTAAAATTTCCTTTATTTTTCTTTCTTTCTTTCTTATTTCAGATATTTTATTACTTTATTTATTTATTATATCTTTATTTTATTTTTATTTATTATTTTATTCTTATTTTAATCTTAATTTTCATTATTTTTAACCTATTTCTTTTTTTCTTTTATTATTATTTTTTTTTCTTTTAACGACATCTTTATTTAATTTCTATTTATAGATTTAGCAACCAAAATGTATGTTATTTTTATCAATTTTTTATTATTGCTTTATTTCAGAAAATGACATTTCTTTTATTACTTTATATATATATATTTATTTTTTATATATATTTTTTATATATTATTGTATTTTTATTTAATATTTCTTTATTTTTAACCTATTTCTTTTTTGTGTGTTATTGTATTTTTTACAAAAACAGTATTTGTTTTGGATTATTTATTTAGCAAAGAAAATGTATTTATTTTACCAATTTTTATATGTATATATTTTTTATATTTTTAGATCGCGCCTGGACGTCAACAAAACTTCACAATGGCCAATTAAGTCACAAGATCACAACGATTCCCTCTTCCATATTTTTCCGCTGTTTAGAGATGTGTATAAAATTAATATTTTGGCAGATGATTAGTTTATTAATTCTTAAACAAAATATAGTAGAGTGTACATGACACATTTATTTATTTGATTGTTCTGTATTTAATATTATTTTTGAAAACCAAATTTATTAATTTTCCAAGTCAATGTTTGAAAACCTCTCGTCCACCGTGCGAAGATGTACAGTTACACATCATATATTCTTTAGACAAGACATTTATGTCATTCCGGCTTCCAAACACCTACCTCCTGATATGATATATTAGAGATTTTCCTTATATAGAAAAATTTTGCAAATTTATATTCAATAGATAAAAAAAAGTTCGATTTTGGTCGATGAAATTCTCGAAAAGTTTCTTAAGGCTTGTGTGGAGATTTATATAAAAACTTGTTTCCATTTTGTTGGTGCAGCATACAAAAATACATATTTTATAGAACTGTATCGTATGTATTAAATGCCGTCATCTTTGCTAGACCCCCGTTTCCTCACTTTTTTCATGATTTTTATATGAAGAAAACTTTTTTTTAGTGTTCTGTTAAGAATCTGTGCAATAGGGCTTCAAAACACTTTTCCATATTCCTTTATATTTCAAATTCTTTTGTAGAATTCTCCAGCAAACGAATAAAATTTCAGACGATCAATATCGTTTGGAAATTGGAATGTACAATATTAATACGTACATGTAAAATAGCAGCCACCACTTGCTTTGTTGTTAACCCTCCGTCTACCAGACGGGTCCATTGGACCCGACAGGTACATACAAAATATTCATTCAAACCAGAAATTTCTTTAAAATAAACTAAGTATATAAACCAGACAAAAATAAGGTAAATAAATAAGTTAAATAGTTTTAAATAAAAATTCTGGTGTAGAACGTTTTATTAAAACTTGAATAAAATTCCCGGTAGATCTAGGGTTAATTTGGTTATACTCGCGATAGATCGGAAAATGCAATACCTTTATATTTGAAGGTATAATTTTAAAGTGCATATGTGTGTCTAATTTTCTTTTTGAACGTGAAACAGAGGACTCTGTGGAGTCAACAGAAAAGAAATTTTACCCTGCGTTCAGTTTCTAACATTTCTAGTTAAACTATTAATGGGAGAGCTTTTATAACGAAATTAAGGTATATTATTCAATATACCATACCACAATTATAATAAAATTAACACAATTATAATTTCGCAATTCCTCTATGCATATATAGTACGCTTCTGAAGCAGGCATTTTACTATAATGTCAACGATTTTTAACTCTAAATGTTCCAAGTCCAACCACGGAATAAACTTTTCCCTCCGTCATGATTTGCCCCGACAAAGCGGTCCAACGCTGACGTTGAAATACTTCAACCGGCCCTCAATCATCTGCCCAGTAACTTGCATCATGACAATCAAGCCTTAATGTGACAAAATTAAGACCCAAGAACAGTGAAATGAGCAGATAACGCATCTGCTTTCCCACTGATGTTGGCAAAAGACGGATAGACCACCTCCATCCTTTCCACCCGGCTTTAGCTGATGTGTCATGTTGACGAAAACCGGCTGTTTGGATCCATCCATTAATGGAATAACTCTTTTTCGACCAGTTAGTCACAAGTTAGGGTATGATTCGTCGCCGTATCGTCCTGGACGCTGCTGGTGTTTTGCCAAGTTGACAAAAATTGGTCGCTGTAAGTTTTTTGACGTCCCTCATCGAGATGAAAATTGAAGGACTTTGCATAAAAATTACACATTTTGGGTTTTAAAAAACCGAAATTTACATTTTTATTGAAAAATATTTTAAAGTTATATTTATATTTTCATATTCATTTGTATACCAGTTATACAAATAAATATTTATATACATATTTATTTATTAAACAGTTAAATTTGTGTATATTTTGCTTTTTATACTTTATTTACTTATTTATCAGAAACTAAAATTTCCTTTATTTTTCTTTGTTTCTTTCTTATTTCAGTTATTTTATTACTTTATTTATTTATTATATCTTTATTTTATTTTTATTTATTATTTTATTCTTATTTTAATCTGAATTTTCATTATTTTTAACCTATTTCTTTTTTCTTTTACTATTATTATTTTTTTCTTTTAACGACATCTTTATTTAATTTCTATTTATAGATTTAGCAACCAAAATATATTTTATTTTTATCAATCTTTTTTTATTACTTTATTTCAGAAAATGACATTTCTTTTATTACTTTATATATTTCTTTTTATTATTTATATATATTTTTATATATTATTGTATTTTTATTTAATATTTCTTTAATTTTAACCTATTTCTTTTTTTGTGTGTTATTGTATTTTTTACAAAAACAGTATTTATTTTGGATTATTTATTTAGCAAAGAAAATGTATTTATTTCACCAATTTTTATATGTATATATTTTTTATATTTTTAGATCGCGCCTGGACGTCAACAAAACTTCACAATGGCCAATTAAGTCACAAGATCACAACGATTCCCTCCTCCAATTTTTTCCGCTGTTTAGAAATGTGTATAAAATTAATATTTTGGCAGACTAGTTTATTAAATCTTAAACAAAATATAGTAGAGTGTACATGACACATTTATTTATTTGTTTGTTCTGTATTTAATATTATTTTTGAAAACCAAGTTTATTAATTTTCCATGTCAATGTTTGAAAACCTCTCGTCCACCGTGCGAAGATGTACAGTTACACATCATATACTCTTTTAGACAAGACATTTATGTCATTCCGGCTTCCAAACACCTACCTCCTGATATGAGATATTAGAGATTTTCCTTATATAGAAACATTTTGGAAATTTATTTTCAATAGATAAAAAAAAGTTCGATTTTGGTCGATGAAATTCTCTAAAAGTTTCTTAAGGCTTGTGTGGAGATTTATATAAAAACTTGCTTCCATTTTGTTGGTGCAGCATACAAAAATACATATTTTATAGAACTGTATCGTATGTATTAAATGCCGTCATCTTTGCTAGACCCCCGTTTCCTCACTTTTTTCATGATTTTTATGTGAAGAAAACTTTTCTTTTAGTGTTCTGTTAAGAATCTGTGCAATAGGGCTTCAAAACACTTTTCCATATTCCTTTATATTTCAAATTCTTTTGTAGAATTCTCCATCAAACGAATAAAATTTCAAAAAATAGACGATCAATATCGTTTGGAAATTGGAATGTACAATATTAATACGTACATGTAAAATAGCAGCCACCACTTGCTTTGTTGTGAATTTGGTTATACTCGCGATAGATCGGAAAATGCAATACCTTTATATTTGAAGGTATAATTTTAAAGTGCATATGTGTGTCTAATTTTATTTTTGAACGTGAAACAGAGGACTCTGTGGAGTCAACAGAAAAGAAATTTTACCCTGCGTTCAGTTTCTAACATTTCTAGTTAAACTATTAATGGGAGAGCTTTTATAACGAAAATAAGGTATATTATTCAATATACCATACAACAATTATAAAAAAATTAACACAATTATAATTTATCAATACCTCTATGCATATATAGTACGCTTCTGAAGCAGGCATTTTACTATAATGTCAACGATTTTTAACTCTAAATGTTCCAAGTCCAACAACGGAATAAACTTTTCCCTCCGTCATGATTTGCCCCGACAAAGCGGTCCAACGCTGACGTTGAAATACTTCAACCGGCCCTCAATCATCTGCCCAGTAACTTGCATCATGACAATCAAGCCTTAATGTGACAAAATTAAGACCCAAGAACAGTGAAATGAGCTGAAAACGCATCTGCTTTCCCACTGATGATGGCAAAAGACGGATAGACCACCTCCATCCTTTCCACCCGGCTTTAGCTGATGTGTCATGTTGACGAAAACCGGCTGTTTGGAGCCATCCATTAATGGAATAACTCTTTTTCAACCAGTTAGTCACAAGTTAGGGTATGATTCGTCGCCGTATCGTCCTGGACGCTGCTGGTGTTTTGCCAAGTTGACAAAAATTGGTCGCTGTAAGTTTTTTGACGTCCCTCAACGAGATGAAAATTGAAGGACTTTGCATAAAAATTACACATTTTGGGTTTTTAAAAACCGAAATTTACATTTTTATTGAAAAATATTTTAAAGTTATATTTATATTTTCATATTCATTTGTATACTAGTTATACAAATAAATATTTATATACATATTTATTTATTAAACAGTTAAATTTGTGTATATTTTGCTTCTTATACTTTATTTACTTATTTATCAGAAACTTAAATTTCCTTTATTTTTCTTTTTTTCTTTCTTATTTCAGTTATTTTATTACTTTATTTATTTATTATATCTTTATTTTATTTTTATTTATTATTTTATTCTTATTTTAATCTGAATTTTCATTATTTTTAACCTATTTCTTTTTTCTTTTACTATTATTATTTTTTTCTTTTAACGACATCTTTATTTAATTTCTATTTATAGATTTAGCAACCAAAATATATTTTATTTTTATCAATCTTTTTTTATTACTTTATTTCAGAAAATGACATTTCTTTTATTACTTTATATATTTCTTTTTATTATTTATATATATTTTTATATATTATTGTATTTTTATTTAATATTTCTTTAATTTTAACCTATTTCTTTTTTTGTGTGTTATTGTATTTTTTACAAAAACAGTATTTATTTTGGATTATTTATTTAGCAAAGAAAATGTATTTATTTTACCAATTTTTATATGTATATATTTTTTATATTTTTAGATCGCGCCTGGACGTCAACAAAACTTCACAATGGCCAATTAAGTCACAAGATCACAACGATTCCCTCCTCCAATTTTTTCCGCTGTTTAGAAATGTGTATAAAATTAATATTTTGGCAGACTAGTTTATTAAATCTTAAACAAAATATAGTAGAGTGTACATGACACATTTATTTATTTGTTTGTTCTGTATTTAATATTATTTTTGAAAACCAAGTTTATTAATTTTCCATGTCAATGTTTGAAAACCTCTCGTCCACCGTGCGAAGATGTACAGTTACACATCATATACTCTTTTAGACAAGACATTTATGTCATTCCGGCTTCCAAACACCTACCTCCTGATATGAGATATTAGAGATTTTCCTTATATAGAAACATTTTGGAAATTTATTTTCAATAGATAAAAAAAAGTTCGATTTTGGTCGATGAAATTCTCGAAAAGTTTCTTAAGGCTTGTGTGGAGATTTATATAAAAACTTGTTTCCATTTTGTTGGTGCAGCATACAAAAATACATATTTTATAGAACTGTATCGTATGTATTAAATGCCGTCATCTTTGCTAGACCCCCGTTTCCTCACTTTTTTCATGATTTTTATGTGAAGAAAACTTTTCTTTTAGTGTTCTGTTAAGAATCTGTGCAATAGGGCTTCAAAACACTTTTCCATACTCCTTTATATTTCAAATTCTTTTGTAGAATTCTCCATCAAACGAATAAAATTTCAAAAAATAGACGATCAATATCGTTTGGAAATTGGAATGTACAATATTAATACGTACATGTAAAATAGCAGCCACCACTTGCTTTGTTGTTAATTTGGTTATACTCGAGATAGATCGGAAAATGCAATACCTTTATATTTGAAGGTATAATTTTAAAGTGCATATGTGTGTCTAATTTTATTTTTGAACGTGAAACAGAGGACTCTGTGGAGTCAACAGAAAAGAAATTTTACCCTGCGTTCAGTTTCTAACATTTCTAGTTAAACTATTAATGGGAGAGCTTTTATAACGAAAATAAGGTATATTATTCAATATACCATACATCAATTATATTAACACAATTATATATAATTAACACAATTATAATTTATCAATACCTCTATGCATATATAGTACGCTTCTGAAGCAGGCATTTTACTATAATGTCAACGATTTTTAACTCTAAATGTTCCAAGTCCAACAACGGAATAAACTTTTCCCTCCGTCATGATTTGCCCCGACAAAGCGGTCCAACGCTGACGTTGAAATACTTCAACCGGCCCTCAATCATCTGCCCAGTAACTTGCATCATGACAATCAAGCCTTAATGTGACAAAATTAAGACCCAAGAACAGTGAAATGAGCTGAAAACGCATCTGCTTTCCCACTGATGATGGCAAAAGACGGATAGACCACCTCCATCCTTTCCACCCGGCTTTAGCTGATGTGTCATGTTGACGAAAACCGGCTGTTTGGAGCCATCCATTAATGGAATAACTCTTTTTCAACCAGTTAGTCACAAGTTAGGGTATGATTCGTCGCCGTATCGTCCTGGACGCTGCTGGTGTTTTGCCAAGTTGACAAAAATTGGTCGCAAGTTTTTTGACGTCCCTCAACGAGATGAAAATTGAAGGACTTTGCATAAAAATTACACATTTTGGGTTTTTAAAAACCGAAATTTACATTTTTATTGAAAAATATTTTAAAGTTATATTTATATTTTCATATTCATTTGTATACTAGTTATACAAATAAATATTTATATACATATTTATTTATTAAACAGTTAAATTTGTGTATATTTTGCTTTTTATACTTTATTTACTTATTTATCAGAAACTAAAATTTACTTTATTTTTCTTTCTTTCTTATTTCAGTTATTTTATTACTTTATTTATTTATTATATCTTTATTTTATTTTTATTTATTATTTTATTCTTATTTTAATCTTAATTTTCATTATTTTTAACCTATTTCTTTTTTTCTTTTATTATTATTATTTTTTTCTTTTAACGACATCTTTATTTAATTTCTGATTATAGATTTAGCAACCAAAATGTATTTTATTTTTATCAATTTTTTTTATTACTTTATTTCAGAAAATGACATTTCTTTTATTACTTTATATATTTATTTTTATTTTTTATCTATTTTTTTTATATATTATTGTATTTTTATTTAATATTTCTTTATTTTTAACCTATTTCGTTTTTTGTGTGTTATTGTATTTTTTACAAAAACAGTATTTATTTTGGATTATTTATTTAGCAAAGAAAATGTATTTATTTTACCAATTTTTATATGTATATATTTTTTATATTTTTAGATCGCGCCTGGACGTCAACAAAACTTCACAATGGCCAATTAAGTCACAAGATCACAACGATTCCCTCCTCCATTGTTTTCCGCTGTTTAGACATGTGTATAAAATTAATATTTTGGCAGATAATTAGTTTATTAATTCTTAAACAAAATATAGTAGAGTGTACATGACACATTTATTTATTTGTTTGTTCTGTATTTAATATTATTTTTGAAAACCAAGTTTATTAATTTTCCATGTCAATATTTGAAAACCTCTCGTCCACCGTGCGAAGATGTACAGTTACACATCATATACTCTTTTAGACAAGACATTTATGTCATTCCGGCTTCCAAACACCTACCTCCTGATATGAGATATTAGAGATTTTCCTTATATAGAAACATTTTGGAAATTTATTTTCAATAGATAAAAAAAAGTTCGATTTTGGTCGATGAAATTCTCGAAAAGTTTCTTAAGGCTTGTGTGGAGATTTATATAAAAACTTGTTTCCATTTTGTTGGTGCAGCATACAAAAATACATATTTTATAGAACTGTATCGTATGTATTAAATGCCGTCATCTTTGCTAGACCCCCGTTTCCTCACTTTTTTCATGATTTTTATGTGAAGAAAACTTTTCTTTTAGTGTTCTGTTAAGAATCTGTGCAATAGGGCTTCAAAACACTTTTCCATACTCCTTTATATTTCAAATTCTTTTGTAGAATTCTCCATCAAACGAATAAAATTTCAAAAAATAGACGATCAATATCGTTTGGAAATTGGAATGTACAATATTAATACGTACATGTAAAATAGCAGCCACCACTTGCTTTGTTGTTAATTTGGTTATACTCGCGATAGATCGGAAAATGCAATACCTTTATATTTGAAGGTATAATTTTAAAGTGCATATGTGTGTCTAATTTTATTTTTGAACGTGAAACAGAGGACTCTGTGGAGTCAACAGAAAAGAAATTTTACCCTGCGTTCAGTTTCTAACATTTCTAGTTAAACTATTAATGGGAGAGCTTTTATAACGAAAATAAGGTATATTATTCAATATACCATACATCAATTATATTAACACAATTATATATAATTAACACAATTATAATTTATCAATACCTCTATGCATATATAGTACGCTTCTGAAGCAGGCATTTTACTATAATGTCAACGATTTTTAACTCTAAATGTTCCAAGTCCAACAACGGAATAAACTTTTCCCTCCGTCATGATTTGCCCCGACAAAGCGGTCCAACGCTGACGTTGAAATACTTCAACCGGCCCTCAATCATCTGCCCAGTAACTTGCATCATGACAATCAAGCCTTAATGTGACAAAATTAAGACCCAAGAACAGTGAAATGAGCTGAAAACGCATCTGCTTTCCCACTGATGATGGCAAAAGACGGATAGACCACCTCCATCCTTTCCACCCGGCTTTAGCTGATGTGTCATGTTGACGAAAACCGGCTGTTTGGAGCCATCCATTAATGGAATAACTCTTTTTCAACCAGTTAGTCACAAGTTAGGGTATGATTCGTCGCCGTATCGTCCTGGACGCTGCTGGTGTTTTGCCAAGTTGACAAAAATTGGTCGCAAGTTTTTTGTTTCTTTTTTCTGAATAAAATATCTTTAAGCCATTTGAAATCTCAATTGCTTTTTAGTAATAATTTTAACGATATATAATAAAATGATTTCGCTAACAAAACATCCAGCAAGATCTTGAAGATTTTGTCTCAATCTTTATGGTTGTTTTTCTTTTGCAAATATTACTAATATTGGATTTTGTGTAATTTCACACAGATATATTTATGAAAACATTTCATGCCTATTTTGATTGATTAAATTTTTTATCGGTCTTGCAAGCATTCTAACACATAAAAATACATAAAATTTTAAATTAATTACGACGCTATAATAAATAACTTTGTTTAAAGAGTTGAGAAACTTTGTTGAGGTATTTATTTCACAGTGGATAATTGTGTTCTTTTAAATATGCGTTATCGATATAAATATTTTTCTATTTAAAATTTATGCAAGAATTTCTTACATAAATATAACTGATTTTAATTGTTTGACGTGTTTAAGTTTACGAATTTTAAAAATGACATTTCTTTTATTACTTTATATATTTATTTTTATTTTTTATCTATTTTTTTTATATATTATTGTATTTTTATTTAATATTTCTTTATTTTTAACCTATTTCGTTTTTTGTGTGTTATTGTATTTTTTACAAAAACAGTATTTATTTTGGATTATTTATTTAGCAAAGAAAATGTATTTATTTTACCAATTTTTATATGTATATATTTTTTATATTTTTAGATCGCGCCTGGACGTCAACAAAACTTCACAATGGCCAATTAAGTCACAAGATCACAACGATTCCCTCCTCCATTGTTTTCCGCTGTTTAGACATGTGTATAAAATTAATATTTTGGCAGATAATTAGTTTATTAATTCTTAAACAAAATATAGTAGAGTGTACATGACACATTTATTTATTTGTTTGTTCTGTATTTAATATTATTTTTGAAAACCAAGTTTATTAATTTTCCATGTCAATATTTGAAAACCTCTCGTCCACCGTGCGAAGATGTACAGTTACACATCATATACTCTTTTAGACAAGACATTTATGTCATTCCGGCTTCCAAACACCTACCTCCTGATATGAGATATTAGAGATTTTCCTTATATAGAAACATTTTGGAAATTTATTTTCAATAGATAAAAAAAAGTTCGATTTTGGTCGATGAAATTCTCGAAAAGTTTCTTAAGGCTTGTGTGGAGATTTATATAAAAACTTGTTTCCATTTTGTTGGTGCAGCATACAAAAATACATATTTTATAGAACTGTATCGTATGTATTAAATGCCGTCATCTTTGCTAGACCCCCGTTTCCTCACTTTTTTCATGATTTTTATGTGAAGAAAACTTTTCTTTTAGTGTTCTGTTAAGAATCTGTGCAATAGGGCTTCAAAACACTTTTCCATATTCCTTTATATTTCAAATTCTTTTGTAGAATTCTCCATCAAACGAATAAAATTTCAAAAAATAGACGATCAATATCGTTTGGAAATTGGAATGTACAATATTAATACGTACATGTAAAATAGCAGCCACCACTTGCTTTGTTGTTAATTTGGTTATACTCGCGATAGATCGGAAAATGCAATACCTTTATATTTGAAGGTATAATTTTAAAGTGCATATGTGTGTCTAATTTTATTTTTGAACGTGAAACAGAGGACTCTGTGGAGTCAACAGAAAAGAAATTTTACCCTGCGTTCAGTTTCTAACATTTCTTGTTAAACTATTAATGGGAGAGCTTTTATAACGAAAATAAGGTATATTATTCAATATACCATACAACAATTATAATAAAATTAACACAATTATAATTTATCAATACCTCTATGCATATATAGTACGCTTCTGAAGCAGGCATTTTACTATAATGTCAACGATTTTTAACTCTAAATGTTCCAAGTCCAACAACGGAATAAACTTTTCCCTCCGTCATGATTTGCCCCGACAAAGCGGTCCAACGCTGACGTTGAAATACTTCAACCGGCCCTCAATCATCTGCCCAGTAACTTGCATCATGACAATCAAGCCTTAATGTGACAAAATTAAGACCCAAGAACAGTGAAATGAGCTGAAAACGCATCTGCTTTCCCACTGATGATGGCAAAAGACGGATAGACCACCTCCATCCTTTCCACCCGGCTTTAGCTGATGTGTCATGTTGACGAAAACCGGCTGTTTGGAGCCATCCATTAATGGAATAACTCTTTTTCAACCAGTTAGTCACAAGTTAGGGTATGATTCGTCGCCGTATCGTCCTGGACGCTGCTGGTGTTTTGCCAAGTTGACAAAAATTGGTCGCTGTAAGTTTTTTGACGTCCCTCAACGAGATGAAAATTGAAGGACTTTGCATAAAAATTACACATTTTGGGTTTTTAAAAACCGAAATTTACATTTTTATTGAAAAATATTTTAAAGTTATATTTATATTTTCATATTCATTTGTATACTAGTTATACAAATAAATATTTATATACATATTTATTTATTAAACAGTTAAATTTGTGTAAATTTTGCTTTTTATTCTTTATTTACTTATTTATCAGAAACTAAAATTTACTTTATTTTTCTTTCTTTCTTATTTCAGTTATTTTATTACTTTATTTATTTATTATATCTTTATTTTATTTTTATTTATTATTTTATTCTTATTTTAATCTTAATTTTCATTATTTTTAACCTATTTCTTTTTTTCTTTTATTATTATTATTTTTTTCTTTTAACGACATCTTTATTTAATTTCTGATTATAGATTTAGCAACCAAAATGTATTTTATTTTTATCAATTTTTTTTATTACTTTATTTCAGAAAATGACATTTCTTTTATTACTTTATATATTTATTTTTATTTTTTATCTATTTTTTTTATATATTATTGTATTTTTATTTAATATTTCTTTATTTTTAACCTATTTCGTTTTTTGTGTGTTATTGTATTTTTTACAAAAACAGTATTTATTTTGGATTATTTATTTAGCAAAGAAAATGTATTTATTTTACCAATTTTTATATGTATATATTTTTTATATTTTTAGATCGCGCCTGGACGTCAACAAAACTTCACAATGGCCAATTAAGTCACAAGATCACAACGATTCCCTCCTCCATTGTTTTCCGCTGTTTAGACATGTGTATAAAATTAATATTTTGGCAGATGATTAGTTTGTTAATTCGTAAACAAAATATAGTAGAGTGTACATGACACATTTATTTATTTGTTTGTTCTGTATTTAATATTATTTTTGAAAACCAAGTTTATTAATTTTCCATGTCAATATTTGAAAACCTCTCGTCCACCGTGCGAAGATGTACAGTTACACATCATATACTCTTTTAGACAAGACATTTATGTCATTCCGGCTTCCAAACACCTACCTCCTGGTATGAGATATTAGAGATTTTCCTTATATAGAAACATTTTGGAAATTTATTTTCAATAGATAAAAAAAAGTTCGATTTTGGTCGATGAAATTCTCGAAATGTTTCTTAAGGCTTGTGTGGAGATTTATATAAAAACTTGTTTCCATTTTGTTGGTGCAGCATACAAAAATACATATTTTATAGAACTGTATCGTATGTATTAAATGCCGTCATCTTTGCTAGACCCCCGTTTCCTCACTTTTTTCATGATTTTTATGTGAAGAAAACTTTTCTTTTAGTGTTCTGTTAAGAATCTGTGCAATAGGGCTTCAAAACACTTTTCCATATTCCTTTATATTTCAAATTCTTTTGTAGAATTCTCCATCAAACGAATAAAATTTCAAAAAATAGACGATCAATATCGTTTGGAAATTGGAATGTACAATATTAATACGTACATGTAAAATAGCAGCCACCACTTGCTTTGTTGTTAATTTGGTTATACTCGCGATAGATCGGAAAATGCAATACCTTTATATTTGAAGGTATAATTTTAAAGTGCATATGTGTGTCTAATTTTATTTTTGAACGTGAAACAGAGGACACTGTGGAGTCAACAGAAAAGAAATTTTACCCTGCGTTCAGTTTCTAACATTTCTAGTTAAACTATTAATGGGAGAGCTTTTATAACGAAAATAAGGTATATTATTCAATATACCATACATCAATTATAATAAAATTAACACAATTATAATTTATCAATACCTCTATGCATATATAGTACGCTTCTGAAGCAGGCATTTTACTGTAATGTCAACGATTTTTAACTCTAAATGTTCCAAGTCCAACAACGGAATAAACTTTTCCCTCCGTCATGATTTGCCCCGACAAAGCGGTCCAACGCTGACGTTGAAATACTTCAACCGGCCCTCAATCATCTGCCCAGTAACTTGCATCATGACAATCAAGCCTTAATGTGACAAAATTAAGACCCAAGAACAGTGAAATGAGCTGAAAACGCATCTGCTTTCCCACTGATGATGGCAAAAGACGGATAGACCACCTCCATCCTTTCCACCCGGCTTTAGCTGATGTGTCATGTTGACGAAAACCGGCTGTTTGGAGCCATCCATTAATGGAATAACTCTTTTTCAACCAGTTAGTCACAAGTTAGGGTATGATTCGTCGCCGTATCGTCCTGGACGCTGCTGGTGTTTTGCCAAGTTGACAAAAATTGGTCGCTGTAAGTTTTTTGACGTCCCTCAACGAGATGAAAATTGAAGGACTTTGCATAAAAATTACACATTTTGGGTTTTTAAAAACCGAAATTTACATTTTTATTGAAAAATATTTTAATGTTATATTTATATTTTCATATTCATTTGTATACTAGTTATACAAATAAATATTTATATACATATTTATTTATTAAACAGTTAAATTTGTGTAAATTTTGCTTTTTATTCTTTATTTACTTATTTATCAGAAACTAAAATTTCCTTTATTTTTCTTTCTTTCTTATTTCAGTTATTTTATTACTTTATTTATTTATTATATCTTTATTTTATTTTTATTTATTATTTTATTCTTATTTTAATCTTAATTTTCATTATTTTTAACCTATTTCTTTTTTTCTTTTATTATTATTATTTTTTTCTTTTAACGACATCTTTATTTAATTTCTGATTATAGATTTAGCAACCAAAATGTATTTTATTTTTATCAATTTTTTTTTTATTACTTTATTTCAGAAAATGACATTTCTTTTATTACTTTATATATTTATTTTTATTTTTTATCTATTTTTTTTATATATTATTGTATTTTTATTTAATATTTCTTTATTTTTAACCTATTTCGTTTTTTGTGTGTTATTGTATTTTTTACAAAAACAGTATTTATTTTGGATTATTTATTTAGCAAAGAAAATGTATTTATTTTACCAATTTTTATATGTATATATTTTTTATATTTTTAGATCGCGCCTGGACGTCAACAAAACTTCACAATGGCCAATTAAGTCACAAGATCACAACGATTCCCTCCTCCAATTTTTTCCGCTGTTTAGAAATGTGTATAAAATTAATATTTTGGCAGACTAGTTTATTAATTCTTAAACAAAATATAGTAGAGTGTACATGACACATTTATTTATTTGTTTGTTCTGTATTTAATATTATTTTTGAAAACCAAGTTTATTAATTTTCCATGTCAATGTTTGAAAACCTCTCGTCCACCGTGCGAAGATGTACAGTTACACATCATATACTCTTTTAGACAAGACATTTATGTCATTCCGGCTTCCAAACACCTACCTCCTGATATGAGATATTAGAGATTTTCCTTATATAGAAACATTTTGGAAATTTATTTTCAATAGATAAAAAAAAGTTCGATTTTGGTCGATGAAATTCTCGAAAAGTTTCTTAAGGCTTGTGTGGAGATTTATATAAAAACTTGTTTCCATTTTGTTGGTGCAGCATACAAAAATACATATTTTATAGAACTGTATCGTATGTATTAAATGCCGTCATCTTTGCTAGACCCCCGTTTCCTCACTTTTTTCATGATTTTTATGTGAAGAAAACTTTTCTTTTAGTGTTCTGTTAAGAATCTGTGCAATAGGGCTTCAAAACACTTTTCCATACTCCTTTACCCAGATAGCAATTTTAGTTTGCAGAAAATTTTCAGCAATCTTACTTTGCAGATTTGCAATGTTGCAGCAAGCTCAGCATGACAAGTCTGAAAGTTCATAACAAGACTGCAACAAGATTATGCAAACTCCGAAGTCACCATACTTTGAACTTGCAGCTAAGTTGTCGTGCAAGTTGCAATCTTGTTGCATCAATCTTACTGCAAACTCATAGCAAACTAGTAATATTGCGATGTCAGACTATTTGCAAACGCATTGTAAATTTGCAATATTGTCATGTCAGAACATCTGCAAATGAATTGCAAACTCGGAATCTTGTCATGACAAGTATAGCTGCAAATATGTAGTAATTTCATTGAAATGTTGTCAATTCTTTGAATTTTGCGTGTAGTACACAGGTAAAATAGGATTTTTTGAAACAACAGATGCCCATTCACCCAAATTTGGGAAGAACTTCGTTTTGATACTAAAAATGAAGATCCAATGAGTATTAAAAAAATAAAGTTGTTTTATCATGTTTTGTGCGCAAAAGGGGGCATTGTTAGCTCAGGGATGGGGTAACTAAAAATAAATAAATAAGTAGGTGAAATGGAATATTGTTTATTATGTTTTTTATAATTCCGAATCAGGTGAAATCATCAGCAAGTCAATACGATCATTTTTTACAAAGTTACGGCAGGTTTTATTAATACAAAGTCTTTTGCAGGTAAAATAGGTTTTTACAGTAACAAGTGATTGCTATTCACGAAAGCTTGAGACAAACCTCGTTTTGGCACTACAAATTAAGATCCGATGAGTCTCCAAAATGTAAAGTTGTTTTACTGTGGTTTTTTTTTTTTTGAGGGGGGTGGGGGGCATTTTTTGATGGGCATTTTAGCTCGAGGGGGGGAAATTCAACTTTTTTTAAATAGGTCAAGTGGGATATCGTTTCGTATGTATTTGAATAACATTATCGGCAAGTCGATACGAACATCTATAAGAAAGTTACAGAAAAGATTTTATCAATGCAAAGTGGAAAATTATATTTTATTTTTTACATAGTTTTGTCACATTTATTTTACGTTTAAAAAGAGTTTTTTATATCATATTAAGTCATCTCAAAACTATTAAATGTCTTCAAAATAGCAATAGTCAAAATCAGGATAATTTTGAGTTTATTTCAAAGTCATTAAATTTACCAAAATCCACTATTTATAATCTGGCCTAACTTTGTAAACAATGATCGTATCGGCTTGCTTGCGATATCATTTGATTCAGAAAAAAAAAGTTCACAACAAACGATACCCAATTTGACATTTTAAAAATAAGTTCTGTTCGCCCATGCGTGTTAAAGTCCCCCCCCCCTCCTCAAAAAGAACCCCACGATGATTCAACTTTATTTTGGGGGAACAAATCGTATCTACATTTCTAGTGCCAAAATGAAGTTCTTACCAGATAAATTTTCTTGAATGGCTATCAGTTGCTGCTGTAAAAACCTACGGTACCTGCACCAAATTATAGTTTTCGACTTCGTATTCATAAAACTTGTCGTAACAATGTAACAAATGATCGTATCAATTTGCACATGGTAATCATTCCATTAAAAAAATAATAATAATAATAATAAACGATACCTTGTCTCTTAACATACCTAAAAAAAAATTTAGTTTGCCCCTCCCGCTCCCTGAGTTAAAAATGCCCCCAAAACATGATAAAAGAACTTTATTTTTTAAGGACTCATCGAATATTCATTTTTAGTATAAAAATGAAATTCTTCCCAAACTTTGGTGAATGGTCACTAGTTGCCGCATTTCTGCTCAAGTTTTGATTGTATATTTTTTATCTGTACGCTAATAGTCGTACTTTTGAAGGTTGTGCAAGTTTTGTGCAGGATTCCATATAATCGGAGGTTTGTCAAATGCTTGACATTTTTATGCTACATAGACCGAGTAAACAAGGACTTATAGTTTAAAGTAGATTCCAAATCACCACAAATATACTACCACAACCGCAGGAATTAAACCCGACATAGTTGAATCGGAGGCCACAGGGCTAACCATTCAACTACCTGGTAAGCCCCAATAACTTCCAATAATATACCTTAATTTGTTTAGAAGTTTTATTAGACTCGCCAATTCTCAATTAGTTGCTTATTCCCTTCTAATTCTTAGAAGGTAATTAAAAACATTATCTAAAAATAAGTGGTCCATGTACATAACCAATGCAAAGCAAACCTACATGAGTATAAACACACACCCTCAATTTTAATTTCATATATAATTTTATTAAAGAAAATATAATTTATTTTCATTTCTTTTTGGCCAGAGTGGAATATATTGCTAAAACTTATTAACTTCCAGAAGGAAAAAAAAACTCATTTTAAAATTAAAATTTCCCTATGGGGCGATCCATAAATGATGTCACACTTTTTTTCAACATTTTTAAACCCCCTCCTCCCCTTTGTCACAAAATGTCACTCTTCACCATAACCCCTCCCCTCCCCTTGTCACATGTCACGCTATATTACGTAAATATATACTTGCAGCTCAGAAACAAAGCACTATGTTATAGGTCATATTTCAAATTTTATTTTTGAACTTTATGTGTTTTAATGACATTTGTGAGCATAACAATAAAACTGATTCGTGTATATATTTTGTATGAAATAAGATTACGGTTTACAACAAAAAACATAATATACAATAATAATAAAATATTAATATGAAAGAGCAATTGAAAACAGTAGTATTTTAGAATTTGAAATGGAATTTAATATATTTGGTTTTTAAATCCTATATTTACTTTATGAACATAAAATACTTTAAAACAGATTGGTTTTGAAGAAGAAGCCTCAATATTAGTTTTACTTAAATGGAATTGACATAACATTTCATTTGTCACATTAATATGAACATTTATAAAATTATATATTAAATCATAAAATAGAAATTATTCCGAATCATTTACTATAACGACACTTCCTCCCTTTGAGAAAATATATGCTCGTCCATAGAGTACACAGGCATTTTGGCATCGCACTCATCCTCGGGAATAGTAAGTCCTCTAATATCTATGCAATGTTAGTAAGACCTCTAATGTTTAACCAAAATGTGTGATGTCAGACTTCTTCTTACCCCCTCCCACCCCATTGTCACAAACTGTCACAATTTCACGAACCCCTCCTCCCCCCCTCCAAGCGTGACATCATTTCTGGATGGCCCCTATTCACAAATCTGATTAAATATAATTCCACAAAAACAAAATATTTGAAAAGTTTCAAGAATTTAAAAAGAACAAAGTTATAATAAAACAATACAGTCTATTAAATTACAAAGTTTATTTTCACACAGCTACAAATAATAGTTTCTAATACAAAGTATTAACATAATATTTACCAAATTAACATACAATTATTTAACATTCTTCTATATATTATTTCCGTGTCTTTGCATCCTAAAAGAGAGAAACAATAGAGTGCATTTTAAAAGTTACAAGTTAAATTTTCACTGTTTTCAAGAATCCTGCTTAGATTTAGTTCTAAAGGTGATCACAAATTATAACTCTTCAGGCAAAATGACCGAATCGCTAATGTTAATCCAACGAGATATATTTTTTAAAATATCTCGTCAGTATTTTTATATTTTAAAAAGACTTTTTCTTTTGCATTGGATAGCTGAGGTAAATTTCAGCAATTGCGGTTTTTACTTTATTTTAAGTTCGTTGAAGTTTTTATTTAATTTTCTTTCTTTCTTTTTCTTTTTCTTTTTTTTTTTTTTGTGCGGACACTTTTACTCTTTTCACAGTTTATACCGGCTCGAAAGGTGAAAGTATATAAAAAAAAAATCATTTAAAAATATTGAAATGAACCGAGTTACCTTAAAAAAATTCTATTATTGGATTAACATTGGCGAATTGGTGTTTCCGCTTGACTGAAGTAGCCTCTTAACCCTTTAAGCCCTGACCCACACAATTGTACAGGCGATTACTAAAGTAAAAGAGAATGACTACCTCCTGTTTTTGTGCGATTTAAATCAAATCCGCACATTTATATGAGTTAATTGGCTTTAGATGTTTTGATAAGGCACAACTAGGGGGTACCATCTACAATACAGGGTTATATTTTCTGCTTTTAAAAAGACTATATCATCTGACAGCAATAGACAAAAAGTATGTACTGTCGTAATTTCATTTAAATATGATTTATAATGTTTGCTTGGATTTAATATTTCTTTTCATATAGTTTATTCATGATTTTAATTGGTTTTGTCATTGATAAATTTAATTAGGCTTCACAAAAGTTGAAAAACAAATGAACCACACAATTGTGCGGGTCCGGCATTTACCATTTCCAAAATAGATACAATTCCTAATATATATATATAAAAAAAATTTAAGTGATTTTTTTAAACTTATGTTTTTAGCAATTTATTTTTTATTAATTACATTTTTAAAGCTGACCAATTTTAAATTAATAGGTTTGTACTATTCATGATTTCTATTTAAAATGGATAGTATTAGATATATAATATGCACATGTAACGAATTGTATGTTTCTGCTCTGAGTTATAGATGCCATATATGATTTATAAGTTTTATATGAGTTACATGCATACCACGAGATTGATTTTTAAGTTTGATAAATTCATTCCATTTTGTCGACACAGCAAGTAAACCACCAGGGATAAATAATAAATTATAGAAAGTTCAGCAAATGCTCGACAGATTCCGTAGTGTCTGCTTGAATTTACCAGGAGATCAGGGAAAATTTTCATAGATGAGCAGACGATTCCTTTTTTTAGAACGTGCCTCGGTAAAGCAGTATATAAAAAACAAACCACACTCTGTTGTAACAGCATCATCTGGGATAGTTTTAAATTTTGTATTATACCAGTGGGAAAGTACAGACCTGGTTCACAAGGATCTAGGCTTAGGACCTGCTGTCAGGGCCGAAAATAAGGGGGGGGGGCAGAGGAGGCATGTGCCCCGGGCGCCAGAACGAAGGGGCGCCAAATGAAGGATTATACCTTTGGAAAGGATTATTTTCTTCTGATGGACTGATGGCTTCCATTATTATGAAACAGCCATTATAAATGAAGTGTTAAGTGAAGATGAAATAGCAGTCGTAAAAAGTTAGAACTCTGATTTTCTGGTCAGAATGGGAAAAAAAAAATGGCCATAATTTTTTTTTGAAAAAAAAAAAAGATTAATAGGTATAGGAAAAAAGGGACGAAATGGGAAAAAAAGGGACTGTAAGGATGGAACGGTAAGGAAAATTATCACCTATTTTTAGGAAAATCATGTTAAGACTAAGTGATAGCCACAATGTTCATTGATTTCTAGAAACAGTTGTTAACATTGGATTAAATAATTTTCTTTTCTTAATTTACCTCGAAAAGTGCAGAAATAAACCTTGGGGACGGTAAGACTACCAATAAAGCCACGATCTTGAAATTGATATTTAAATGCTGATTTAAATTTTGCAGTAAATTTCCTGTCAAAGAATTTTAGACATTCTTTCTCTAGCATACTTCTCCATGAGAAAAAACTTGAAAAAAATTCTGTGGCTGCATCTGAAGTGATTTTCTGTATAAGTTTAGCAAGAGGGACGGTAAGGATGAAAAACCCAGGGACAGAGCTCAAAAATAATGTCAACCGTATAAATGTGTGCAGGTTAATTTTTTGCACAATATTTATATTAAACAATTGTCCCAGTTTCGGAAAAAAATTACATCGAATTACTTTTATTGAAACAATTTTATAGAGACAGCTCCAAATTTAAAAATCAGCATCAGGGACGGGACGGTATAGGAGTTTTCCTGGTATTTGGACCCCCAACATCGTCCAAAACTTATTTATCTCGTTAATATTGTTATATGCAATCATGCAATGGAATGTTCCCCAGTATATGAAATAAAATAAAAACACAAAAAAAATGTATTAAAATAAAAATTATTATTCAGGGGCATAAAAGTCAAAAGATTGTGAGAATTCCCCATATATTGTTGTGCTTTTGTACTTTTTCGGTTTTGGTTACAGTTTTCTTTTATATGAGTACAGTTTCACTTTCAGAACAGGTTTCAAAATTGAAAGTATCTGCATATAAAAAATTGCATAAGAGCTCGAAAAGGTACGATTGCACAACTATATATATCAACCAGGTGTATTCTATGCAAAAAATAATATTAAAAAATATTAAAATGTGAGCCCAAAATATGCAAAGAACTGTCCATAGAATTAACATTAGCTTGAATGTTAAATTTTACTTCGGGTGACTAGTGTCGGTTTTTAAGAATTACATTTTATTAAAGATTGTTATCATAGAAGAAAATAATAAATAAAGATGCAGTTGAACACTATTTTACATGTGAAAAAGGATTCAAAACGAAACATCTTTAATAATAACACAAATAAATACTCTTCAAATCTGACATTAACAATATAACAATGGAATTAAGGTTTTGAGGTCCAAAGTTTTAATTATCAAAAAAAAAATATTTTGTAACCATTAAAATAATATTTTGGTGCTATGGTATCCGAGGTTTTAAGTATCACACAAAGCTATTTTATAACTTTTTTTTGGGGGGGGGGGAGGGGGGAAGAGTTTAAGTAATTAGTCAGTGCATTTTAGTTATTTAGCTCTAATTCATTGCAAAAATTCTGGATTTTTTTAAAAAGCTCCGCATACTCCCGGTTTCTCGAATAAATCTATATCGTACATACTCTAGACATGACGTTCATGACTTTAGCGTACACCCTCTGATTTTTTTTACGATTACAACACTGCAAACCAGATCAATATTTGTCATAATTTTGCGAACCGGAATATTGTTCCGATTTGCTCTGCACATTTCAAGCCCAGGTTTGCTGTCACGAAAAATTAACAATTTCAAAATATTCGTATTTAAAATTTAAGAAAAATAGGAAATAAAACGACTTATACACATCCGATGAACAAGCAGTTATGTCAAAAGAAAAGAGAAATTTTTAAAGAATTAAATAAAACTGACGCCGGAAGGAAATACTGTTAATAACTTTAATAAAAATTAGAAAATAGCGATGCAATAGAAGTCCATGATAAGAAGCATGGAGAATAGCACACTAAGAAACTGTTTAAATACTTGATATTTATATATAGAAAGGGGTTTAATGACCATGAAAAGATAATTTAAATTTAAAAATACATTCGAACGCACTGCTGAATTCAAGAGGAGGGGGATTCCCCCCGGAAGGTTTGATATTTTATGCTTTTTAATAAGCAATTTCCACACCGAATCTCTAAAATGTCCCCCCCCCCCCCTCCAGAGCCGCAGAAATTAATCCCGGAGTAAAATATCTGAATTCAACACTGCTCGATCGGCGTGACCAAGAAAAAAGGCAAATATTAATTAAAACGATATCTTAGAAATTCCCCTTAAAGTTGAGAAAAATTCATTTAAAAATTAAAATTTTCAATAATGCCTTAACATGGACCAAAACCAAACTATTTAAAAAATGTAAGCATTCCTCAGTAAATAAACATAACTTTTTAATTTATTAAAATTTCTGTACGAAATAAGTTGTAGTTTGTACAGAGAAAATACAAAAATATCCGAATCACATTTGAATAATTAAAATAATAAATACCTTTATATCTGGGTTCTTTACTTGAACGCTAATCCAATGGCGCTGCTTCATGGAATTAAATAAAGAAGTGTTGTAATTTTGTCTTTGTAAAATTTCCGCGCATGCGCGTTTATATCTGTTCTCCTTCCAACAAAAGGAATTTTTCGCTTACGTCGTTATTTTATGACAGTGTTGTATCAGGTTTAGAGCAAAGTTGCGTTGCAAGAAAGCGATTGATTATATTCCGTCTACCTAGTAATGTCCTTGCGGCAATATTATTACTTCAAATTTTTCGTGACAAGAAAATATCAAGAAAAAATTAATCTTGCTGCAATTGTTCATGCTATCTGGGTATATTTCAAATTCTTTTGTAGAATTCTCCATCAAACGAATAAAATTTCAAAAAATAGACGATCAATATCGTTTGGAAATTGGAATGTACAATATTAATACGTACATGTAAAATAGCAGCCACCACTTGCTTTGTTGTTAATTTGGTTATACTCGCGATAGATCGGAAAATGCAATACCTTTATATTTGAAGGTATAATTTTAAAGTGCATATGTGTGTCTAATTTTATTTTTGAACGTGAAACAGAGGACTCTGTGGAGTCAACAGAAAAGAAATTTTACCCTGCGTTCAGTTTCTATCATTTCTAGTTAAACTATTAATGGGAGAGCTTTTATAACGAAAATAAGGTATATTATTCAATATACCATACATCAATTATAATAAAATTAACACAATTATAATTTATCAATACCTCTATGCATATATAGTACGCTTCTGAAGCAGGCATTTTACTATAATGTCAACGATTTTTAACTCTAAATGTTCCAAGTCCAACAACGGAATAAACTTTTCCCTCCGTCATGATTTGCCCCGACAAAGCGGTCCAACGCTGACGTTGAAATACTTCAACCGGCCCTCAATCATCTGCCCAGTAACTTGCATCATGACAATCAAGCCTTAATGTGACAAAATTAAGACCCAAGAACAGTGAAATGAGCTGAAAACGCATCTGCTTTCCCACTGATGATGGCAAAAGACGGATAGACCACCTCCATCCTTTCCACCCGGCTTTAGCTGATGTGTCATGTTGACGAAAACCGGCTGTTTGGAGCCATCCATTAATGGAATAACTCTTTTTCAACCAGTTAGTCACAAGTTAGGGTATGATTCGTCGCCGTATCGTCCTGGACGCTGCTGGTGTTTTGCCAAGTTGACAAAAATTGGTCGCTGTAAGTTTTGTGACGTCCCTCAACGAGATGAAAATTGAAGGACTTTTCATAAAAATTACACATTTTGGGTTTTTAAAAACCGAAATTTACATTTTTATTGAAAAATATTTTAAAGTTATATTTATATTTTCATATTCATTTGTATACTAGTTATACAAATAAATATTTATATACATATTTATTTATTAAACAGTTAAATTTGTGTAAATTTTGCTTTTTATTCTTTATTTACTTATTTATCAGAAACTAAAATTTCCTTTATTTTTCTTTCTTTCTTATTTCAGTTATTTTATTACTTTATTTATTTATTATATCTTTATTTTATTTTTATTTATTATTTTATTCTTATTTTAATCTTAATTTTCATTATTTTTAACCTATTTCTTTTTTTCTTTTATTATTATTATTTTTTTCTTTTAACGACATCTTTATTTAATTTCTGATTATAGATTTAGCAACCAAAATGTATTTTATTTTTATCAATTTTTTTTTATTACTTTATTTCAGAAAATGACATTTCTTTTATTACTTTATATATTTATTTTTATTTTTTATCTATTTTTTTTTATATATTATTGTATTTTTATTTAATATTTCTTTATTTTTAACCTATTTCGTTTTTTGTGTGTTATTGTATTTTTTACAAAAACAGTATTTATTTTGGATTATTTATTTAGCAAAGAAAATGTATTTATTTTACCAATTTTTATATGTATATATTTTTTATATTTTTAGATCGCGCCTGGACGTCAACAAAACTTCACAATGGCCAATTAAGTCACAAGATCACAACGATTCCCTCCTCCAATTTTTTCCGCTGTTTAGAAATGTGTATAAAATTAATATTTTGGCAGACTAGTTTATTAATTCTTAAACAAAATATAGTAGAGTGTACATGACACATTTATTTATTTGTTTGTTCTGTATTTAATATTATTTTTGAAAACCAAGTTTATTAATTTTCCATGTCAATGTTTGAAAACCTCTCGTCCACCGTGCGAAGATGTACAGTTACACATCATATACTCTTTTAGACAAGACATTTATGTCATTCCGGCTTCCAAACACCTACCTCCTGATATGAGATATTAGAGATTTTCCTTATATAGAAACATTTTGGAAATTTATTTTCAATAGATAAAAAAAAGTTCGATTTTGGTCGATGAAATTCTCGAAAAGTTTCTTAAGGCTTGTGTGGAGATTTATATAAAAACTTGTTTCCATTTTGTTGGTGCAGCATACAAAAATACATATTTTATAGAACTGTATCGTATGTATTAAATGCCGTCATCTTTGCTAGACCCCCGTTTCCTCACTTTTTTCATGATTTTTATGTGAAGAAAACTTTTCTTTTAGTGTTCTGTTAAGAATCAGTGCAATAGGGCTTCAAAACACTTTTCCATACTCCTTTATATTTCAAATTCTTTTGTAGAATTCTCCATCAAACGAATAAAATTTCAAAAAATAGACGATCAATATCGTTTGGAAATTGGAATGTACAATATTAATACGTACATGTAAAATAGCAGCCACCACTTGCTTTGTTGTTAATTTGGTTATACTCGCGATAGATCGGAAAATGCAATACCTTTATATTTGAAGGTATAATTTTAAAGTGCATATGTGTGTCTAATTTTATTTTTGAACGTGAAACAGAGGACTCTGTGGAGTCAACAGAAAAGAAATTTTACCCTGCGTTCAGTTTCTAACATTTCTAGTTAAACTATTAATGGGAGAGCTTTTATAACGAAAATAAGGTATATTATTCAATATACCATACATCAATTATAATAAAATTAACACAATTATAATTTATCAATACCTCTATGCATATATAGTACGCTTCTGAAGCAGGCATTTTACTATAATGTCAACGATTTTTAACTCTAAATGTTCCAAGTCCAACAACGGAATAAACTTTTCCCTCCGTCATGATTTGCCCCGACAAAGCGGTCCAACGCTGACGTTGAAATACTTCAACCGGCCCTCAATCATCTGCCCAGTAACTTGCATCATGACAATCAAGCCTTAATGTGACAAAATTAAGACCCAAGAACAGTGAAATGAGCTGAAAACGCATCTGCTTTCCCACTGATGATGGCAAAAGACGGATAGACCACCTCCATCCTTTCCACCCGGCTTTAGCTGATGTGTCATGTTGACGAAAACCGGCTGTTTGGAGCCATCCATTAATGGAATAACTCTTTTTCAACCAGTTAGTCACAAGTTAGGGTATGATTCGTCGCCGTATCGTCCTGGACGCTGCTGGTGTTTTGCCAAGTTGACAAAAATTGGTCGCTGTAAGTTTTGTGACGTCCCTCAACGAGATGAAAATTGAAGGACTTTTCATAAAAATTACACATTTTGGGTTTTTAAAAACCGAAATTTACATTTTTATTGAAAAATATTTTAATGTTATATTTATATTTTCATATTCATTTGTATACTAGTTATACAAATAAATATTTATATACATATTTATTTATTAAACAGTCAAATTTGTGTAAATTTTGCTTTTTATTCTTTATTTACTTATTTATCAGAAACTAAAATTTCCTTTATTTTTCTTTCTTTCTTATTTCAGTTATTTTATTACTTTATTTATTTATTATATCTTTATTTTATTTTTATTTATTATTTTATTCTTATTTTAATCTTAATTTTCATTATTTTTAACCTATTTCTTTTTTTCTTTTATTATTATTATTTTTTTCTTTTAACGACATCTTTATTTAATTTCTGATTATAGATTTAGCAACCAAAATGTATTTTATTTTTATCAATTTTTTTTTATTACTTTATTTCAGAAAATGACATTTCTTTTATTACTTTATATATTTATTTTTATTTTTTATCTATTTTTTTTTATATATTATTGTATTTTTATTTAATATTTCTTTATTTTTAACCTATTTCGTTTTTTGTGTGTTTTGTATTTTTTACAAAAACAGTATTTATTTTGGATTATTTATTTAGCAAAGAAAATGTATTTATTTTACCAATTTTTATATGTATATATTTTTTATATTTTTAGATCGCGCCTGGACGTCAACAAAACTTCACAATGGCCAATTAAGTCACAAGATCACAACGATTCCCTCCTCCAATTTTTTCCGCTGTTTAGAAATGTGTATAAAATTAATATTTTGGCAGACTAGTTTATTAATTCTTAAACAAAATATAGTAGAGTGTACATGACACATTTATTTATTTGTTTGTTCTGTATTTAATATTATTTTTGAAAACCAAGTTTATTAATTTTCCATGTCAATGTTTGAAAACCTCTCGTCCACCGTGCGAAGATGCACAGTTACACATCATATACTCTTTTAGACAAGACATTTATGTCATTCCGGCTTCCAAACACCTACCTCCTGATATGAGATATTAGAGATTTTCCTTATATAGAAACATTTTGGAAATTTATTTTCAATAGATAAAAAAAAGTTCGATTTTGGTCGATGAAATTCTCGAAAAGTTTCTTAAGGCTTGTGTGGAGATTTATATAAAAACTTGTTTCCATTTTGTTGGTGCAGCATACAAAAATACATATTTTATAGAACTGTATCGTATGTATTAAATGCCGTCATCTTTGCTAGACCCCCGTTTCCTCACTTATTTCATGATGTTTATGTGAAGAAAACTTTTCTTTTAGTGTTCTGTTAAGAATCAGTGCAATAGGGCTTCAAAACACTTTTCCATACTCCTTTATATTTCAAATTCTTTTGTAGAATTCTCCATCAAACGAATAAAATTTCAAAAAATAGACGATCAATATCGTTTGGAAATTGGAATGTACAATATTAATACCTACATGTAAAATAGCAGCCACCACTTGCTTTGTTGTTAATTTGGTTATACTCGCGATAGATCGGAAAATGCAATACCTTTAGATTTGAAGGTATAATTTTAAAGTGCATATGTGTGTCTAATTTTATTTTTGAACGTGAAACAGAGGACTCTGTGGAGTCAACAGAAAAGAAATTTTACCCTGCGTTCAGTTTCTAACATTTCTAGTTAAACTATTAATGGGAGAGCTTTTATAACGAAAATAAGGTATATTATTCAATATACCATACATCAATTATAATAAAATTAACACAATTATAATTTATCAATACCTCTATCCATATATAGTACGCTTCTGAAGCAGGCATTTTACTATAATGTCAACGATTTTTAACTCTAAATGTTTCAAGTCCAACAACGGAATAAACTTTTCCCTCCGTCATGATTTCCCCCGACAAAGCGGTCCAACGCTGACGTTGAAATACTTCAACCGGCCCTCAATCATCTGCCCAGTAACTTGCATCATGACAATCAAGCCTTAATGTGACAAAATTAAGACCCAAGAACAGTGAAATGAGCTGAAAACGCATCTGCTTTCCCACTGATGATGGCAAAAGACGGATAGACCACCTCCATCCTTTCCACCCGGCTTTAGCTGATGTGTCATGTTGACGAAAACCGGCTGTTTGGAGCCATCCATTAATGGAATAACTCTTTTTCAACCAGTTAGTCACAAGTTAGGGTATGATTCGTCGCCGTATCGTCCTGGACGCTGCTGGTGTTTTGCCAAGTTGACAAAAATTGGTCGCTGTAAGTTTTTTGACGTCCCTCAACGAGATGAAAATTGAAGGACTTTGCATAAAAATTACACATTTTGGGTTTTTAAAAACCGAAATTTACATTTTTATTGAAAAATATTTTAATGTTATATTTATATTTTCATATTCATTTGTATACTAGTTATACAAATAAATATTTATATACATATTTATTTATTAAACAGTTAAATTTGTGTAAATTTTGCTTTTTATTCTTTATTTACTTATTTATCAGAAACTAAAATTTCCTTTATTTTTCTTTCTTTCTTATTTCAGTTATTTTATTACTTTATTTATTTATTATATCTTTATTTTATTTTTATTTATTATTTTATTCTTATTTTAATCTTAATTTTCATTATTTTTAACCTATTTCTTTTTTTCTTTTATTATTATTATTTTTTTCTTTTAACGACATCTTTATTTAATTTCTGATTATAGATTTAGCAACCAAAATGTATTTTATTTTTATCAATTTTTTTTATTACTTTATTTCAGAAAATGACATTTCTTTTATTACTTTATATATTTATTTTTATTTTTTATCTATTTTTTTTATATATTATTGTATTTTTATTTAATATTTCTTTATTTTTAACCTATTTCGTTTTTTGTGTGTTATTGTATTTTTTACAAAAACAGTATTTATTTTGGATTATTTATTTAGCAAAGAAAATGTATTTATTTTACCAATTTTTATATGTATATATTTTTTATATTTTTAGATCGCGCCTGGACGTCAACAAAACTTCACAATGGCCAATTAAGTCACAAGATCACAACGATTCCCTCCTCCATTGTTTTCCGCTGTTTAGACATGTGTATAAAATTAATATTTTGGCAGATGATTAGTTTGTTAATTCTTAAACAAAATATAGTAGAGTGTACATGACACATTTATTTATTTGTTTGCTCTGTATTTAATATTATTTTTGAAAACCAAGTTTATTAATTTTCCATGTCAATATTTGAAAACCTCTCGTCCACCGTGCGAAGATGTACAGTTACACATCATATACTCTTTTAGACAAGACATTTATGTCATTCCGGCTTCCAAACACCTACCTCCTGATATGAGATATTAGAGATTTTCCTTATATAGAAACATTTTGGAAATTTATTTTCAATAGATAAAAAAAAGTTCGATTTTGGTCGATGAAATTCTCGAAAAGTTTCTTAAGGCTTGTGTGGAGATTTATATAAAAACTTGTTTCCATTTTGTTGGTGCAGCATATAAAAATACATATTTTATAGAACTGTATCGTATGTATTAAATGCCGTCATCTTTGCTAGACCCCCGTTTCCTCACTTTTTTCATGATTTTTATGTGAAGAAAACTTTTCTTTTAGTGTTCTGTTAAGAATCTGTGCAATAGGGCTTCAAAACACTTTTCCATATTCCTTTATATTTCAAATTCTTTTGTAGAATTCTCCATCAAACGAATAAAATTTCAAAAAATAGACGATCAATATCGTTTGGAAATTGGAATGTACAATATTAATACGTACATGTAAAATAGCAGCCACCACTTGCTTTGTTGTTAATTTGGTTATAATCGCGATAGATCGGAAAATGCAATACCTTCATATTTGAAGGTATAATTTTAAAGTGCATATGTGTGTCTAATTTTATTTTTGAACGTGAAACAGAGGACTCTGTGGAGTCAACAGAAAAGAAATTTTACCCTGCGTTCAGTTTCTAACATTTCTAGTTAAACTATTAATGGGAGAGCTTTTATAACGAAAATAAGGTATATTATTCAATATACCATACAACAATTATAATAAAATTAACACAATTATAATTTATCAATACCTCTATGCATATATAGTACGCTTCTGAAGCAGGCATTTTACTATAATGTCAACGATTTTTAAATCTAAATGTTTCAAGTCCAACAACGGAATAAACTTTTCCCTCCGTCATGATTTGCCCCGACAAAGCGGTCCAACGCTGACGTTGAAATACTTCAACCGGCCCTCAATCATCTGCCCAGTAACTTGCATCATGACAATCAAGCCTTAATGTGACAAAATTAAGACCCAAGAACAGTGAAATGAGCTGAAAACGCATCTGCTTTCCCACTGATGATGGCAAAAGACGGATAGACCACCTCCATCCTTTCCACCCGGCTTTAGCTGATGTGTCATGTTGACGAAAACCGGCTGTTTGGAGCCATCCATTAATGGAATAACTCTTTTTCAACCAGTTAGTCACAAGTTAGGGTATGATTCGTCGCCGTATCGTCCTGGACGCTGCTGGTGTTTTGCCAAGTTGACAAAAATTGGTCGCTGTAAGTTTTTTGACGTCCCTCAACGAGATGAAAATTGAAGGACTTTGCATAAAAATTACACATTTTGGGTTTTTAAAAACCGAAATTTACATTTTTATTGAAAAATATTTTAATGTTATATTTATATTTTCATATTCATTTGTATACTAGTTATACAAATAAATATTTATATACATATTTATTTATTAAACAGTTAAATTTGTGTAAATTTTGCTTTTTATTCTTTATTTACTTATTTATCAGAAACTAAAATTTCCTTTATTTTTCTTTCTTTCTTATTTCAGTTATTTTATTACTTTATTTATTTATTATATCTTTATTTTATTTTTATTTATTATTTTATTCTTATTTTAATCTTAATTTTCATTATTTTTAACCTATTTCATTTTTTCTTTTATTATTATTATTTTTTTCTTTTAACGACATCTTTATTTAATTTCTGATTATAGATTTAGCAACCAAAATGTATTTTATTTTTATCAATTTTTTTTATTACTTTATTTCAGAAAATGACATTTCTTTTATTACTTTATATATTTATTTTTATTTTTTATCTATTTTTTTATATATTATTGTATTTTTATTTAATATTTCTTTATTTTTAACCTATTTCGTTTTTTGTGTGTTATTGTATTTTTTACAAAAACAGTATTTATTTTGGATTATTTATTTAGCAAAGAAAATGTATTTATTTTACCAATTTTTATATGCATATATTTTTTATATTTTTAGATCGCGCCTGGACGTCAACAAAACTTCACAATGGCCAATTAAGTCACAAGATCACAACGATTCCCTCCTCCATTGTTTTCCGCTGTTTAGACATGTGTATAAAATTAATATTTTGGCAGATGATTAGTTTGTTAATTCTTAAACAAAATATAGTAGAGTGTACATGACACATTTATTTATTTGTTTGTTCTGTATTTAATATTATTTTTGAAAACCAAGTTTATTAATTTTCCATGTCAATATTTGAAAACCTCTCGTCCACCGTGCGAAGATGTACAGTTACACATCATATACTCTTTTAGACAAGACATTTATGTCATTCCGGCTTCCAAACACCTACCTCCTGATATGAGATATTAGAGATTTTCCTTATATAGAAACATTTTGGAAATTTATTTTCAATAGATAAAAAAAAGTTCGATTTTGGTCGATGAAATTCTCGAAAAGTTTCTTAAGGCTTGTGTGGAGATTTATATAAAAACTTGTTTCCATTTTGTTGGTGCAGCATACAAAAATACATATTTTATAGAACTGTATCGTATGTATTAAATGCCGTCATCTTTGCTAGACCCCCGTTTCCTCACTTTTTTCATGATTTTTATGTGAAGAAAACTTTTCTTTTAGTGTTCTGTTAAGAATCTGTGCAATAGGGCTTCAAAACACTTTTCCATATTCCTTTATATTTCAAATTCTTTTGTAGAATTCTCCATCAAACGAATAAAATTTCAAAAAATAGACGATCAATATCGTTTGGAAATTGGAATGTACAATATTAATACGTACATGTAAAATAGCAGCCACCACTTGCTTTGTTGTTAATTTGGTTATAATCGCGATAGATCGGAAAATGCAATACCTTCATATTTGAAGGTATAATTTTAAAGTGCATATGTGTGTCTAATTTTATTTTTGAACGTGAAACAGAGGACTCTGTGGAGTCAACAGAAAAGAAATTTTACCCTGCGTTCAGTTTCTAACATTTCTAGTTAAACTATTAATGGGAGAGCTTTTATAACGAAAATAAGGTATATTATTCAATATACCATACAACAATTATAATAAAATTAACACAATTATAATTTATCAATACCTCTATGCATATATAGTACGCTTCTGAAGCAGGCATTTTACTATAATGTCAACGATTTTTAAATCTAAATGTTCCAAGTCCAACAACGGAATAAACTTTTCCCTCCGTCATGATTTGCCCCGACAAAGCGGTCCAACGCTGACGTTGAAATACTTCAACCGGCCCTCAATCATCTGCCCAGTAACTTGCATCATGACAATCAAGCCTTAATGTGACAAAATTAAGACCCAAGAACAGTGAAATGAGCTGAAAACGCATCTGCTTTCCCACTGATGATGGCAAAAGACGGATAGACCACCTCCATCCTTTCCACCCGGCTTTAGCTGATGTGTCATGTTGACGAAAACCGGCTGTTTGGAGCCATCCATTAATGGAATAACTCTTTTTCAACCAGTTAGTCACAAGTTAGGGTATGATTCGTCGCCGTATCGTCCTGGACGCTGCTGGTGTTTTGCCAAGTTGACAAAAATTGGTCGCTGTAAGTTTTTTGACGTCCCTCAACGAGATGAAAATTGAAGGACTTTGCATAAAAATTACACATTTTGTGTTTTTAAAAACCGAAATTTACATTTTTATTGAAAAATATTTTAATGTTATATTTATATTTTCATATTCATTTGTATACTAGTTATACAAATAAATATTTATATACATATTTATTTATTAAACAGTTAAATTTGTGTAAATTTTGCTTTTTATTCTTTATTTACTTATTTATCAGAAACTAAAATTTCCTTTATTTTTCTTTCTTTCTTATTTCAGTTATTTTATCACTTTATTTATTTATTATATCTTTATTTTATTTTTATTTATTATTTTATTCTTATTTTAATCTTAATTTTCATTATTTTTAACCTATTTCTTTTTTTCTTTTATTATTATTATTTTTTTCTTTTAACGACATCTTTATTTAATTTCTGATTATAGATTTAGCAACCAAAATGTATTTTATTTTTATCAATTTTTTTTATTACTTTATTTCAGAAAATGACATTTCTTTTATTACTTTATATATTTATTTTTATTTTTTATCTATTTTTTTTATATATTATTGTATTTTTATTTAATATTTCTTTATTTTTAACCTATTTCGTTTTTTGTGTGTTATTGTATTTTTTACAAAAACAGTATTTATTTTGGATTATTTATTTAGCAAAGAAAATGTATTTATTTTACCAATTTTTATATGTATATATTTTTTATATTTTTAGATCGCGCCTGGACGTCAACAAAACTTCACAATGGCCAATTAAGTCACAAGATCACAACGATTCCCTCCTCCACTGTTTTCCGCTGTTTAGACATGTGTATAAAATTAATATTTTGGCAGATGATTAGTTTGTTAATTCGTAAACAAAATATAGTAGAGTGTACATGACACATTTATTTATTTGTTTGTTCTGTATTTAATATTATTTTTGAAAACCAAGTTTATTAATTTTCCATGTCAATATTTGAAAACCTCTCGTCCACCGTGCGAAGATGTACAGTTACACATCATATACTCTTTTAGACAAGACATTTATGTCATTCCGGCTTCCAAACACCTACCTCCTGGTATGAGATATTAGAGATTTTCCTTATATAGAAACATTTTGGAAATTTATTTTCAATAGATAAAAAAAAGTTCGATTTTGGTCGATGAAATTCTCGAAAAGTTTCTTAAGGCTTGTGTGGAGATTTATATAAAAACTTGTTTCCATTTTGTTGGTGCAGCATACAAAAATACATATTTTATAGAACTGTATCGTATGTATTAAATGCCGTCATCTTTGCTAGACCCACGTTTCCTCACTTTTTTCATGATTTTTATGTGAAGAAAACTTTTCTTTTAGTGTTCTGTTAAGAATCTGTGCAATAGGGCTTCAAAACACTTTTCCATATTCCTTTATATTTCAAATTCTTTTGTAGAATTCTCCATCAAACGAATAAAATTTCAAAAAATAGACGATCAATATCGTTTGGAAATTGGAATGTACAATATTAATACGTACATGTAAAATAGCAGCCACCACTTGCTTTGTTGTTAATTTGGTTATACTCGCGATAGATCGGAAAATGCAATACCTTTATATTTGAAGGTATAATTTTAAAGTGCATATGTGTGTCTAATTTTATTTTTGAACGTGAAACAGAGGACTCTGTGGAGTCAACAGAAAAGAAATTTTACCCTGCGTTCAGTTTCTAACATTTCTAGTTAAACTATTAATGGGAGAGCTTTTATAACGAAAATAAGGTATATTATTCAATATACCATACATCAATTATAATAAAATTAACACAATTATAATTTATCAATACCTCTATGCATATATAGTACGCTTCTGAAGCAGGCATTTTACTATAATGTCAACGATTTTTAACTCTAAATGTTCCAAGTCCAACAACGGAATAAACTTTTCCCTCCGTCATGATTTGCCCCGACAAAGCGGTCCAACGCTGACGTTGAAATACTTCAACCGGCCCTCAATCATCTGCCCAGTAACTTGCATCATGACAATCAAGCCTTAATGTGACAAAATTAAGACCCAAGAACAGTGAAATGAGCTGAAAACGCATCTGCTTTCCCACTGATGATGGCAAAAGACGGATAGACCACCTCCATCCTTTCCACCCGGCTTTAGCTGATGTGTCATGTTGACGAAAACCGGCTGTTTGGAGCCATCCATTAATGGAATAACTCTTTTTCAACCAGTTAGTCACAAGTTAGGGTATGATTCGTCGCCGTATCGTCCTGGACGCTGCTGGTGTTTTGCCAAGTTGACAAAAATTGGTCGCTGTAAGTTTTTTGACGTCCCTCAACGAGATGAAAATTGAAGGACTTTGCATAAAAATTACACATTTTGGGTTTTTAAAAACCGAAATTTACATTTTTATTGAAAAATATTTTAATGTTATATTTATATTTTCATATTCATTTGTATACTAGTTATACAAATAAATATTTATATACATATTTATTTATTAAACAGTTAAATTTGTGTAAATTTTGCTTTTTATTCTTTATTTACTTATTTATCAGAAACTAAAATTTCCTTTATTTTTCTTTCTTTCTTATTTCAGTTATTTTATTACTTTATTTATTTATTATATCTTTATTTTATTTTTATTTATTATTTTATTCTTATTTTAATCTTAATTTTCATTATTTTTAACCTATTTCTTTTTTTCTTTTATTATTATTATTTTTTTCTTTTAACGACATCTTTATTTAATTTCTGATTATAGATTTAGCAACCAAAATGTATTTTATTTTTATCAATTTTTTTTATTACTTTATTTCAGAAAATGACATTTCTTTTATTACTTTATATATTTATTTTTATTTTTTATCTATTTTTTTTATATATTATTGTATTTTTATTTAATATTTCTTTATTTTTAACCTATTTCGTTTTTTGTGTGTTATTGTATTTTTTACAAAAACAGTATTTATTTTGGATTATTTATTTAGCAAAGAAAATGTATTTATTTTACCAATTTTTATATGTATATATTTTTTATATTTTTAGATCGCGCCTGGACGTCAACAAAACTTCACAATGTCCAATTAAGTCACAAGATCACAACGATTCCCTCCTCCAATTTTTTCCGCTGTTTAGAAATGTGTATAAAATTAATATTTTGGCAGACTAGTTTATTAATTCTTAAACAAAATATAGTAGAGTGTACATGACACATTTATTTATTTGTTTGTTCTGTATTTAATATTATTTTTGAAAACCAAGTTTATTAATTTTCCATGTCAATGTTTGAAAACCTCTCGTCCACCGTGCGAAGATGTACAGTTACACATCATATACTCTTTTAGACAAGACATTTATGTCATTCCGGCTTCCAAACACCTACCTCCTGATATGAGATATTAGAGATTTTCCTTATATAGAAACATTTTGGAAATTTATTTTCAATAGATAAAAAAAAGTTCGATTTTGGTCGATGAAATTCTCGAAAAGTTTCTTAAGGCTTGTGTGGAGATTTATATAAAAACTTGTTTCCATTTTGTTGGTGCAGCATACAAAAATACATATTTTATAGAACTGTATCGTATGTATTAAATGCCGTCATCTTTGCTAGACCCCCGTTTCCTCACTTTTTTCATGATTTTTATGTGAAGAAAACTTTTCTTTTAGTGTTCTGTTAAGAATCTGTGCAATAGGGCTTCAAAACACTTTTCCATACTCCTTTATATTTCAAATTCTTTTGTAGAATTCTCCATCAAACGAATAAAATTTCAAAAAATAGACGATCAATATCGTTTGGAAATTGGAATGTACAATATTAATACGTACATGTAAAATAGCAGCCACCACTTGCTTTGTTGTTAATTTGGTTATACTCGCGATAGATCGGAAAATGCAATACCTTTATATTTGAAGGTATAATTTTAAAGTGCATATGTGTGTCTAATTTTATTTTTGAACGTGAAACAGAGGACTCTGTGGAGTCAACCGAAAAGAAATTTTACCCTGCGTTCAGTTTCTAACATTTCTAGTTAAACTATTAATGGGAGAGCTTTTATAACGAAAATAAGGTATATTATTCAATATACCATACATCAATTATAATAAAATTAACACAATTATAATTTATCAATACCTCTATGCATATATAGTACGCTTCTGAAGCAGGCATTTTACTATAATGTCAACGATTTTTAACTCTAAATGTTCCAAGTCCAACAACGGAATAAACTTTTCCCTCCGTCATGATTTGCCCCGACAAAGCGGTCCAACGCTGACGTTGAAATACTTCAACCGGCCCTCAATCATCTGCCCAGTAACTTGCATCATGACAATCAAGCCTTAATGTGACAAAATTAAGACCCAAGAACAGTGAAATGAGCTGAAAACGCATCTGCTTTCCCACTGATGATGGCAAAAGACGGATAGACCACCTCCATCCTTTCCACCCGGCTTTAGCTGATGTGTCATGTTGACGAAAACCGGCTGTTTGGAGCCATCCATTAATGGAATAACTCTTTTTCAACCAGTTAGTCACAAGTTAGGGTATGATTCGTCGCCGTATCGTCCTGGACGCTGCTGGTGTTTTGCCAAGTTGACAAAAATTGGTCGCTGTAAGTTTTTTGACGTCCCTCAACGAGATGAAAATTGAAGGACTTTGCATAAAAATTACACATTTTGGGTTTTTAAAAACCGAAATTTACATTTTTATTGAAAAATATTTTAATGTTATATTTATATTTTCATATTCATTTGTATACTAGTTATACAAATAAATATTTATATACATATTTATTTATTAAACAGTTAAATTTGTGTAAATTTTGCTTTTTATTCTTTATTTACTTATTTATCAGAAACTAACATTTCCTTTATTTTTCTTTCTTCTTATTTCAGTTATTTTATTATTTTATTTATTTATTATATCTTTATTTTATTTTTATTTATTATTTTATTCTTATTTTAATCTTAATTTTCATTATTTTTAACCTATTTCTTTTTTTCTTTTATTATTATTATTTTTTTCTTTTAATGACATCTTTATTTAATTTCTGATTATAGATTTAGCAACCAAAATGTATTTTATTTTTATCAATTTTTTTTATTACTTTATTTCAGAAAATGACATTTCTTTTATTACTTTATATATTTATTTTTATTTTTTATCTATTTTTTTTATATATTATTGTATTTTTATTTAATATTTCTTTATTTTTAACCTATTTCGTTTTTTGTGTGTTATTGTATTTTTTACAAAAACGGTATTTATTTTGGATTATTTATTTAGCAAAGAAAATGTATTTATTTTACCAATTTTTATATGTATATATTTTTTATATTTTTAGATCGCGCCTGGACGTCAACAAAACTTCACAATGGCCAATTAAGTCACAAGATCACAACGATTCCCTCCTCCAATTTTTTCCGCTGTTTAGACATGTGTATAAAATTAATATTTTGGCAGATGATTAGTTTATTAATTCTTAAACAAAATATAGTAGAGTGTACATGACACATTTATTTATTTGTTTGTTCTGTATTTAATATTATTTTTGAAAACCAAGTTTATTAATTTTCCATGTCAATGTTTGAAAACCTCTCGTCCACTGTGCGAAGATGTACAGTTACACATCATATACTCTTTTAGACAAGAGATATATGTCATTCCGGCTTCCATACACCTACCTCCTGATATGAGATATTAGAGATTTTCCTTATATAGAATCATTTTGCAAATTTATTTTCAATAGATAAGAAAAGTTCGATTTTGGTCGATGAAATTCTCGAAAAGTTTCTTAAGGCTTGTGTGGAGATTTATATAAAAACTTGTTTCCATTTTGTTGGTGCAGCATACAAAAATACACATTTTATAGAACTGTATCGTATGTATTAAATGCCGTCATCTTTGCTAGACCCCCGTTTCCTCACTTTTTTCATGATTTTTATGTGAAGAAAACTTTTTTTTTAGTGTTCTGTTAAGAATCTGTGTAATAGGGCTTCAAAACACTTTTCCATATTCCTTTATATTTCAAATTCTTTTATAGAATTCTCCAGCAAACGAATACATTTGAAAAAATAGACGATCAATATCGTTTGGAAATTGGAATGTACAATATTAATACGTACATGTAAAATAGCAGCCACCACTTGCTTTGTTGTTAATTTGTTTATACTCGCGATAGATCGGAAAATGCAATACCTTTATATTTGAAGGTATAATTTTAAAGTGCATATGTGTGTCTAATTTTCTTTTTGAACGTGAAACAGAGGACTCTGTTGAGTCAACAGAAAAGAAATTTTACCCTGCGTTCAGTTTCTAACATTTCTAGTTAAACTATTAATGGGAGAGCTTTTATAACGAAATTAAGGTATATTATTCAATGTACCATACAACAATTATAATAAAATTAACACAATTATAATTTGGCAATTCCTCTATGCATTTATAGTACGCTTTTGAAGCAGGCAGTTTACTATAATGTCAACGATTTTTAACTCTAAATGTTCCAAGTCCAACAACGGAATAAACTTTTCCCTCCGTCATGATTTGCCCCGACAAAGCGGTCCAACGCTGACGTTGAAATACTTCAACCGGCCCTCAATCATCTGCCCAGTAACTTGCATCATGACAATCAAGCCTTAATGTGACAAAATTAAGACCCAAGAACAGTGAAATGAGCAGAAAACGCATCTGCTTTCCCACTGATGTTGGCAAAAGACGGATAGACCACCTCCATCCTTTCCACCCGGCTTTAGCAGATGTGTCATGTGGACGAAAACCGGACGAAAACCGGCTGTTTGGAGCCATCCGTTATTGGAATAACTCTTTTTCAACCAGTTAGTCACAAGTTAGGGTATGATTCGTCGCCGTATCGTCCTGGATGCTGCTGGTGTTTTGCCAAGTTGACAAAAAATGGTCGCTGTATGTTTTTTGACGTCCCTCAACGAGATGAAAATTGAAGGACTTTGCATAAAAATTACACATTTTGGGTTTTTAAAAACCGAATTTTACATTTTTATTGAAAAATATTTTAAAGTTATATTTATATTTTCATATTCATTTGTTATATTTATATATTTATTTTTATTTTCTATAGATTTGTTTTATATATTATTGTATTTTTACTTAATTTTTCTTTATTTTTAACCTATTTCTTATTTTGTGTGTTATTGTATTTTTTTACAAAAACAGGATTTTATTTTGGATTATTTATTTAGCAACGAAAATGTATTTCTTTTACCAATTTTTATATGTATATATTTTTTATATTTCTAGATCGCGCTTGGACGTCAACAAAACTTCACAATGGCCAATTAAGTCACAAGATCATAACGATTTACTCCTCCATTGTTTTCCGCTGTTTAGACATGTGTATAAAATTAATATTTTGGCAGATGATTAGTTTATTAATTCTTAAACAAAATGTAGTAGAGTGTACATGACACATTTATTTATTAGTTTGTTCTGTATTTAATATTCATTTTCCATGTCAATATTTGAAAACCTCTCGTCCACCGTGCGAAGATGTACTTTTACACATCATATACTATGTTAAACAAGACATTTATGTCTTTCCTGCTTCCAAACACCTACCTCATGATATGAGATATTAGAGATTTTCCTTATATAGAAACATTTTGCAAATTTGTTTTCAATAGATAGAAAAAAGTTAGATTTTGGTAATCTACTTAATCTAGTACAGTAGTAAAACCTCTACCGTAATCTATTTAACGTGGAAAGTTCAAATTGGGGGAAGTAATTGACACACATATTTAACGATTAATAAACATTCACAAATATATTTAGGAAGAATGTAGAGGGGCAAATAAAGTTACATATGTTCCCCCGCTCTATTTTCGAAACTACTGAAACTAAAAGTATGAAAAAATTATTGGTAGCAGATTTCCTTGCAGGAAAATTATAGAGATTACCCTAGTTCACATAGTTTTTGAGAAAAACGCATTTTTCCGTTGCACACAAATTCCGATTTGCGGGCATTCAGCAAAGGTGTTAAGAAGCACTGGATACTACCTATTCTAGCAGAAGTATAAAAGCATTGTTGGTAATGAGTTTCGGTCAATCAAATCAAAAAAATCATCAGTTATTATCTGAGATATTAACCCTTAAAGATATTAATCCTGTTTGGACATACATAATGACAGCAGCGGCGTACTGTACGTATATAAGGCCTAGAAAATAACTTTTAATGATATATTTGTGTGATGCAGTGCCCAGTAGCAGTATCAAAGCAATAAACGTCAAATTGTTAAAAACAGACTAATTTCATTAGAATTAATCGCATGAATACTACGGCATTCGCGACTAGTTTGCATTGAGTGGATCTCTTAATACGCCTCCTTTGTCTTTAAAAGTCAATTAAAAACCTATCTGGAAAAACGTAGAACGGACCAAAGCGAGTTGCAAATTACGACCTCTTTTCGAAGAGCGCTTAGCACGATGCCAAGTTTAAACTTTGAACAAGGGTTTTGTTTTGCTACACTATAAAAAGTATGAAATGGCAAATCTGTTTAAATATGCGCTAGTTTTATTGTCAGTACTGAATTAAGTTCATCATAAACATAATAAGATAAGATTTAAAACAATTAATATAAAAATTTTTTTATTAAAGTCAATCCCTACTTAGGTCATCAAAGAAAAATTTAATATAATCCCTTAAGCTAATATCAGTTTTTGTTGCATTAAAATATCTCAATTTGTTGATTTTCTATAAGCAAGTAGGTTTACAATGGAAGTCTATGGGAATTTGGTGAAATATGAGAGATATCGCCAAGTTGGCGTCACATTTGGCGACTCATTTTGGTCGCCAAATTTGGCGATATATCGCCAAGTTGGTGACAAACTTGGCGGTATTTGGCGACATAACAGGGTCCCCCCCTGTGGTAACCCGCCTTATAGATATGAAGATGCATTAAATTCTTCAATAACCAATGGCCGCCATTTTTTGCCTCCCATGTAAAATTAAAATTAATTAATTGAAATTTAATTAATCAATTAATATTCGAAAAAACTGTATTAACATCAATTGTCATCCAGTACAAGTTTTAAAAAAAATATTTCAACTTGATAGGATGAATAATAAGTATTTTATTAACGATTGAAAATTTGAACAAGGTATATAAATAAATAAATATAGTGAGAGTGTGAGCTAATAGAAGGAATTGAAAATGTGTTATACAGAATAGCAATATTTGATATTATTTGTTTAGTCTTCATATATCTTTGAACTTTTATGGTATACCCATTCATACTTTTCTACTATATACAGCTATACCAAACACTACGTTGTATCCCCCTGATGTTGGCAAAAGACGGATAGACCACCTCCGTCCTTTCTGCCCGGCTTTAGTCGAGATCTCATATTTACGAATACCGGCTGTTTGGAGCCATCCATTATTTATGTTCATGTGTAAGATGGGAGGAGGGGGTAAAACTTCTTGTATAAAATTTACTCTGAATAAAGTTACCGAAAGTATGACGACAAAAGTAGGGTGGTGGTTTTATAACTCTATTTTAACCCCGTATGACATTGGGTGGCGAGGATGTGGTAAAAACAGAATATTGCAATTACGTGACGCGCCAGGGCCGAAACTAAGGGGGGTAGAGGGAGCATGTGCCCCGGGCGCAAAAAAAAGGCCATAATTTTTTTGCCATTTTTTTCCCCATTCGGACCAGAAAATCAGAGTTCTAACTTTTTACGACTGCTCTTTCATCTTCACCTCACACTTCATTTATAATGGCTGTTTCATAATAACGGAAGTCATCAGTCCATCAGAAGAAAATAACTCGGTGAAAGCGGAAACTCGGTTAGGCGGAACTGGGATAATCGGGACTCTACTGAATATGTCATTTTAAAAATGATCTTTAGAATATTTTTGTTGATGTTCAGAGGGACCTCCCCCTTGAATCCGCCACTGTAGATTACGTAGCTCAGTATTACATATTTTATGATTACATATTTTAAATTTTAAAATAAGTCGTCTATTATAAAATTAGTAAAATTCTCTTTGTAAATATACTTTGTGGAAGAGGGGGGGGGGCGCCAAAATCCATGTTTGCCCCGGGTGCAAGAAAGGCTAGTTTCGGCCCTGTGACGCGCAGATAACGCATCTGCTTCCCCACTGATGTTGGCAAAAGACGGATAGACCACCTCCATCCAAAAGTTGAATTGATTTAAAAATGAGGCAACAGAAAAAAACTAATGAAATATATAAAAAATAAAAAAATGTTTCAAAGAATTTTTTAAATCAAAATTAGCTAAAAAATTAATTGGATCGTGAAACTCACAAACAGTATTAAGGTAACTAACTCAGTCCATTAAGGGGATTGTTTACCTTTCCAACAATTTTGTTTATTTTTAAAAATATGGTTCAAATTTTGAACTCACTGCATTTCAATGTTCAACTAAAAATACATTTTGAAGAAAAAAAAATTTAAGTGCATATTTTATTAAAATTTTAAAAAAGTTTCTAAAAATTTGAATTTTTAAAATCCCTATTACTTTTTTAAAAGTTGATATTTTTGCCCAATTTTTTTTAAAGATTTTGAAATGTGTATTACACAAGATTTCGCATGGATTTTTAGATATATCTATTATTACATTTAATATAACTTTTTGACTGACATATGTAGTGTAAAACGATGAAATCTAACGAATCTTCGTATACGTTCATTTTTTAAAAAATAACAAAAAACCGGAAGGCTAATTCCATGCGTAGATTTATCACATATATCATAAAGAACATGTATAAAAAAAGTTTAAATATCAGAACAGATGCTGTATATTTCCGTGGTCGCCATCTTGTATTTTTTTTTTTTTTTTTGTGTGTGTGTGTGAAAACCCCTTTTCCGCCAAGTAGTAAATGTCGTCAAGCAGCGATTTATTCGCCTGATAGGCTTAACGACACCAGAACTCGTCGGGGTTGGCTTATCGACAAAAATCGTGAAAAAAAATCGAAAGTAAAGAAAATATGAACGTTGAGAAAAAGTAATTTAAAATTTTAATATGTGTTGGTAATTGCGCTGATTGTATTAACAAAATTTACAATATATCGCGATATAATTACCGTATTGGTAAAAATCAGGTGTCAAAATATTCACAATTAAATAGGCCTTCATATAATATTAAAAAATAAAAATAGATTTTTGACCACTTTTCAGGTAAACTGTCCCCTTAAGTACTTTAATGTTTGTACTTCAACTCGAAGATTCTTTGGATCTAAAGCCTCGAAGATTTTTTTAAATGACAATTTTCACAGCAGCTGATTCTTCCAAACGAAAATGTACATTTGGCCTACTGTTGAGCCATTTTCCTTTCATACTTTACTTTGTTGGATTTAAAAATACTATTTCTGTCGCGAACATCAGAAACAGTTTACTACATAATTATGTTAACTGTCAAAAATGATGTTTTTATGGCAAATTTAGCAAAGCATTATATTTTTTCCAGGAAAATTTTCAATCAAATATATACAAGCATTACTCCTTGTCATGTCTTAAATTATCAAAGCGCCCCAACCGACTCCAGTGGCAACGTAATCAACTTCATAATTTTCCAAGGATGTCATGCATTGGACTTTAATCTCTTAAAATCATGAAACTAACAACCAGTCTTAAGGTTTATTAAGTGCTATAATGTTTATACATAAAACTTGAAGCTCTTTTTAGATCCGAACTACAAACTCGAAATCTTTACTTTTAAATGACAAATTTCACAACAGCGGATTTTTGCGAACAATTAGTGTGCATTTTCTCCATTGTTGAGTCATTTTTTCTTTTATACTTTAGGTTGTTGGCATTCACAATATTTCATTTTTACATCATCAATTGCTATTTCAGGTTCCTGTTTCTGTCTCAAACAATTGTTTATTAAAGTTGTATAATGTTGCGCTTTATGGTCAAATTTAGAAAGACATAGCATTTATTGCAGGAACATTTTCAATCAGATTCATGTCAAATAGATCAAGCATTTTTCCTTGTTATATCTTGAATTATCAAAGCACACCTGCCGACTCCAGTGCCAACGTAATCAACTTCATAATTTTCCAAGTAGATGGATTTCATTCGTTGTACCTTGATCTCTTAAAATCATGAAACTCACAACCAGTCTTAAGATAATTCATTCTTAAAGTTCATTAAGCAATTTTAATATTTTTACTTACCACTTGAAGCTCTTTTTAGATCCAGATTACAAACTCGAAGCCTTTATTTTTAAATGACAAATATCACAACAGCCGATTCTTCCGAGCAATTACTGTGTATTTCCCCACATTGTTGAGTCATTTTCCTTTCCTACTTTACTTTGTTGGCATTCGCAACATTTCATTTTTAAATCATCAATTACTATTTCAGGTTCCTTTTTCTGTCTCAAAAAACTGTTTACTAAAGTTGTATAATGTTGTTCCTTATGGTCAAATTTAGCAAGACATTACATTTTTTCAAGGAAAATTTTCAATCAAACAGATTCATGTCAAATAGATTCAAGCATTTGCATGTCTTGAATTATCAAAGCACATCTTTGTACCCTTTATCTCTTAAATCATGAAACTCACAACCAGTCTTAAGTTAACTCATTCTTAAAGTTTATTACATACTTTAATCTTTGTACTTACCACTTTACAAAACAAAACATGTTTTAAACGCATAAAATTTAAATTTATTCATTTAAGTGGATAGGTACCACGCACTGTGACATGATCTCTTGAAATCATAAAACTCACAACTAGTCTTAGCCTTCACACGGACACGGCCCTGTCTTATGGCACAATAAATACTTTAATTTGTGTACTTACCCCTTGCAGCTCCTTTTACATTCAGACTACAATCTGAAACTTTCTTTTTGTTACTGACAAATTTCACGATAGCTGGATTCTTCCAAACAATTACAGTGCGCATTTGCTCCATTGTTGAGCCATTTCCAATTATTAATTTACTTTATTGGAATTAATAATATTTAATTATTACATCATCATTGATTATTTATTCACTTTACTATCGAAAACATCACAAACCGTTTACAACTGTTGCAGAATAATGCTAACTGGTGCTTTTTTATGATTAAATCTTAAGCATTACATTTTTCTTGTGGAAAATTTCAATTTAGGCATCAAATTAGTCATTTTGGTGATTGAATATCATACACCGTGACTCTTATTCGTATCTCTTAAAATCACGACATTTACAACCTGTCTTTAGGTGACCCAATTTTATGTTGCACTAAGTACTTTTATTTTTGTACTTACCACTTGTAGCTCCTTTTGCATCCAGCCTACAATTCCGAAGACTTTTTTTTGTTAATAACAAATTTCACGACAGTTGATTCTTCCAAATAATTAAAATGGTCATTTCCTTCTTTGTTGAGCCATTTCCATTAGATACTTTACCTTGTTGGAATTAACAATATTTAATTTTTATATCATCATTCATTATTTAATATTCCTATGTCTCTCCTAAACAACAGAAACCGCTTATAACTGTTGCATAATGGTGTTAACTGTTTTTAACGGTCAAAATTCTCAATGCATTGCATTTTTTTCCCATGAAAGAAAAGTTCAATTTACTCATCAGTTTAGTTATTTAATTTGATGGATGTCATGCAATGTGACCTGATCGATCGCTTGAAATCGTGTGGTTCACAACAGGTGGCCCTGTCTTATGGACCATTAAGTACTTTATTGTCTGTACTTAACAATTGTAGCTCCATACATCCAACATACAATCTCGAAGTCTTCATTTATTAGTGACAAATTTCAGGACACCTGATTCTTCTAAACAATTATAGCGTGTTGCTCCATTTGCTCCATTGTTGAGCCATTTTCATATCAAAATTTTATATTTAATTATTACATCATTATTCATTATTTAGAGTTCCTTTTTTCTGTCGTAAAAATTAGCAACCTTTTACAACTGTTACATAATAGTGCTAACTGTTGCAGGGTTCGCAGAGGTACCGTTATTTTCAAGGTGAATTATCAAGGTAATTAATATTTTCTTTTTTAAAAAATACACCAAGTTCGAATGTGCGAAATTTCGCTTTATTTCAGGAGAGATTACCGATAAGAAGTTACTGGCATCGAGGATTTTTCTGGTCTTGAAAATCCATTACCAGTACGAATCCTGTGTTGTTCGTTGATATATATGATTTAATATATATACATAGGATGAAGGGAAGATATAGGATAATGGGAAGTTCCGTATCCTGTGCCACCTGGAGCGGTTGTCGAAAATTTCACTAAAGGCCTGTTATAGAATCTGACATAATTCTTATTTTATTTTACTTATATTATATTTATGTATTGTTATAGATAACATTATATATATATATATATATATATATATATATACATACATACATATATATATATTATTTATAATTATTTTTATTATATGTATATTTTTATTTTATTTTATTTTATTATATTTACAAATTTAACGAAATATTTCATCCAAAGCCAAAAGGTGGCAACAACCACATCAAAACGCATTAAAAAAAAAAAAGCCAAATTTTATACTTTAGGATATGGGATTTTCGCCATGATGAAATTGTACAATTCATTACATTATTTTACTGGGTAAAATTTAAATTTATTCGTTTAAGTGGATAGGTGCCATGCACTCTGATTTGATCTCTTGAAATCATAAAACTCACAACTAGTCTTAGTCTTCACATGGCCCTGTGTTATTGTCCATTAAATACTTTAATCTGTGTACTTCTTGCAGCTCCTTTTACATCCAGCCTACAATCTGGAGTTCTCTTTTTGTTAATGACAAATTTCACGATAGCTGATTCTTCCAAACAATTACATCACATCACGCATTTACTCCATTGTTGAGCCATTTCCAATTGATATTTTACTTTGTTTGAATTAATAATATTTAATTATTACATCATCATTCAATATTTATCCACTTTCCTATCGCAAACAACACAAACCGTTTACAATTGTTGTAGAATTATGTTAACTGTTGCTTTTTTTCTATGGTTAAATCTTACAAAGCATTACATTTTTCACTGGGAAAATTTCATCAATTTAGCCATTTAGGTGAATGATTATTATTCATTATGGCTTGCTCTTATTCGTATCTCTTAAAATCATCATCACTGAATATTTATTCATTTTTCTATAGAAAAATATCACAAACCGTTTACAACTGTTGTAGAATTAAATTAACTGTTTCCTTTTTCTATGGTTAAATCTTAAGCATTACATTTTTCTCACGGAAAATTTCAATTTAGTCATCCATTTAGTCATTTAGGTGAATGAATATCATACACCGTGACTTACTCTTATTCGTATCTCTTAAAATCACGACATTTACAACCTGTCTTTAGGTGACCCAATTTTATGTTGCACTAAGTACTTTCATTTTTGTACTTACCACTTGTAGCTCCTTTTGCATCCAGCCTACAATTCCGAAGACTTTTTTTTGTTAATAACAAATTTCACGACAGTTGATTCTTCCAAATAATTAAAATGGTCATTTCCTTCTTTGTTGAGCCATTTCCATTAGATACTTTACCTTGTTGGAATTAACAATATTTAATTTTTATATCATCATTCATTATATAATATTCCTATGTCTCTCCTAAACAACAGAAACCGCTTATAACTGTTGCATAATGGTGTTAACTGTTTTTAACGGTCAAAATTCACAATGCATTGCATTTTTTTCCCATGAAAGAAAAGTTCAATTTACTCATCCATTTAGTCATTTAATTTGATGAATGTCATGCAATGTGACCTGATCGATCGCTTGAAATCGTGTGGTTCACAACAGGTGGCCCTGTCTTATGGACCATTAAGTACTTTATTGTCTGTACTTACCAATTGTAGCTCCATACATCCAACATACAATCTCGAAGTCTTCATTTATTAGTGACAAATTTCAGGACACCTGATTCTTCTAAACAATTATAGCGTGTTGCTCCATTTGCTCCATTGTTGAGCCATTTTCATATCAAAATTTTATATTTAATTATTACATCATTATTCATTATTTAGAGTTCCTATTTTCTGTCGTAAACATTAGCAACCTTTTACAACTGTTACATAATAGTGCTGTTGCAGGGTTCGCAGAGGTACCGTTATTTTCAAGGTGAATTATCAAGGTAATTAATATTTTCTTTTTTAAAAAATACACCAAGTTCGAACGTGCGAAATTTCGCTTTATTTCAGGAGAGATTACCGATAAGAAGTTACTGGTATCGAGGAATTTTCTGGTCTGGAAAATCCATTACCAGTACGAACCCTGTGTTGTTCGTTGATATATATGATTTAATATATATACATAGGATGAAGGGAAGATATAGGATAATGGGAAGTTCCGTATCCTGTGCCACCTGGAGCGGTTGTCGAAAATTTCACTAAAGGCCGTTATAGAATCTGACATAATTCTTATTTTATTTTACTTATATTATATTTATGTATTGTTATAGATAATATTATATATATATATATATTATTTATAATTATTTTATTATATGTATATTTTTATTTTATTTTATTTTCTTATATTTACCAATTTACCGAAATATTTCATCCAAAGCCAAAAGGTGGCAACAACCACATCAAAACGCATTAAAAAAAAAAAAAAAAAAAAAAGCCAAATTTTATACTTTAGGATATGGGATTTTCGCCATGATGAAATTGTACAATTCATTACATTATTGTACTGCGTAAAATTTAAATTTATTCATTTAAGTGGATATGTGCCATGCACTCTGATTTGATCTCTTGAAATCATAAAACTCACAACTAGTCTTAGTCTTCACATGGCCCTGTCTTATTGTCCATTAAGTACTTTAATCTGTGTACTTCTTGCAGCTCCTTTTACATCCAGCCTACAATCTGGAGGTCTCTTTTTGTTAATGACAAATTTCACGATAGCTGATTCTTCCAAACAATTACATCACGCATTTACTCCATTGTTGAGCCATTTCCAATTGATATTTTACTTTGTTTGAATTAATAATATTTAATTATTACATCATCATTCAATATTTATTCACTTTCCTATCGCAAACAACACAAACCGTTTACAATTGTTGTAGAATTATGTTAACTGTTGCTTTTTTTCTATGGTTAAATCTTACAAAGCATTACATTTTTCACTGGGAAAATTTCATCAATTTAGCCATTTAGGTGAATGATTATTATTCATTATGACTTGCTCTTATTCGTATCTCTTAAAATCATAATCATTGATTCATAGGTGAATGATTATTATTCATTATGACTTGCTCTTATTCGTATCTCTTAAAATCATAATCATTCATTTTTCTATCGCAAATATCACAAACCGTTTACAACTGTTGTAGAATGAAATTAACTGTTTCCTTTTTCTATGGTTAAATCTTAAGCATTACATTTTTCTCACGGAAAATTTCAATTTTGTCATCAATTTAGTCATTTAGGAGAATGAATATCATACACCGTGACTTACTCTTATTCGTATCTCTTAAAATCACGACATTTACAACCTGTCTTTAGGTGACCCAATTTTATGTTGCACTAAGTACTTTCATTTTTGTACTTACCACTTGTAGCTCCTTTTGCATCCAGCCTACAATTCCGAAGACTTTTTTTTGTTAATAACAAATTTCACGACAGTTGATTCTTCCAAATAATTAAAATGGTCATTTCCTTCTTTGTTGAGCCATTTCCATTAGATACTTTACCTTGTTGGAATTAACAATATTTAATTTTTATATCATAATTCATTATTTAATATTCCTATGTTTCTCCTAAACAACAGAAACCGCTTATAACTGTTGCATAATGGTGTTAACTGTTTTTTAACGGTCAAAATTCACAATGCATTGCATTTTTTTCCCATGAAAGAAAAGTTCAATTTACTCATCATTTTAGTCATTTAATTTCATGGATGTCATGCAATGTGACCTGATCGATCGCTTGAAATCGTGTGGTTCACAACAGGTGGCCCTGTCTTATGGACCATTAAGTACTTTATTGTCTGTACTTACCAATTGTAGCTCCATACATCCAACATACAATCTCGAAGTCTTCATTTATTAGTGACAAATTTCAGGACACCTGATTCTTCTAAACAATTACAGCGTGTTGCTCCATTTGCTCCATTGTTGAGCCATTTTCATATCAAAATTTTATATTTAATTATTACATCATTATTCATTATTTAGAGTTCCCTTTTTTCTGTCGTAAACATTAGCAACCTTTTACAACTGTTACATAATAGTGCTAACTGTTGCAGGGTTCGCAGAGGTACCGTTATTTTCAAGGTGAATTATCAAGGTAATTAATATTTTCTTTTTAAAAAAATACACCAAGTTCGAACGTGCGAAATTTCGCTTTATTTCAGGAGAGATTACCGATAAGAAGTTACTGGTATCGAGGAATTTTCTGATCTGGAAAATCCATTACCAGTACGAACCCTGTGTTGTTCGTTGATATATATGATTTAATATATATACATAGGATGAAGGGAAGATACAGGATAACGGGAAGTTCCGTATCCTGTGCCACCTGGAGCGGTTATCGAAAATTTCACTAAAGGCCGTTATAGAATCTGACATAATTCTTATTTTATTTTACTTATATTATATTTATGTATTGTTATAGATAATATTATATACATATGTATATATATATATACATATATATATTATTTATAATTATTTTTATTATATGTATATTTTTATTTTATTTTATTTTATTATATTTACAAATTTACCGAACTATTTCATCCAAAGCCAAAAGGTGGCAACAACCACATCAAAACTCATTTAAAAAAAAAAAAAAAAAAAAAAAGCCAAATTTTATACTTTAGGATATGGGATTTTCACCATGATGAAATTGTACAATTCATTACATTATTTTACTGGGTAAAATTTAAATTTATTCATTTAAGTGGATAGTGCCATGCACTCTGATTTGATCTCTTGAAATCATAAAACTCACAACTAGTATTAGTCTTCACATGGCCCTGTCTTATTGTCCATTAAGTACTTTAATCTGTGTACTTCTTGCAGCTCCTTTTACATCCAGCCTACAATCTGGAGGTCTCTTTTTGTTAATAACAAATTTCACGATAGCTGATTCTTCCAAACATTTACATCACGCATTTACTCCATTGTTGAGCCATTTCCAATTGATATTTTACTTTGTTTGAATTAATAATATTTAATTATTACATCATCATTCAATATTTATTCACTTTCCTATCGCAAACAACACAAACCGTTTACAATTGTTGTAGAATTATGTTAACTGTTTTTTTTTTTTTCTATGTTAAATCTTACAAAGCATTACATTTTTCACTGGGAAAATTTCATCAATTTAGCCATTTAGGTGAATGATTATTATTCATTATAACTTGCTCTTATTCGTTTCTCTTAAAATCATCATTTGTTGAGCCATTTCCATTTGATACTTTACTTTGTTGGAATTAACAATATTTAATTTTTATATCATCATTCATTATTTAATGTTCCTATGTCTGTCCTAAACATCAGAAACCGCTTATAACTGTTGCGTAATGGTGTTAACTGTTTTTTAACGGTCAAAATTCACAAAGCATTGCATTTTTTTCCATGAAAAAAAGTTAAATTTACCCATCCGCTTATGGATGGATGTCATACAATGTGACCTTATCGCTTGAAATCATGAAGTTCAAACCAGTGTTCAGGCGGCCCTGTCTTATGGTCCATTAAGTACTTTACTCTCTGCACTTACCACTTGCATCTCCATACATCCAACCTACAATCTCGATGTCTTGTTTAGTTAGTAACAAATTTCAGGACACCTGATTTTTCCAAACAATTATAGTGAACATTTGCTTCATTGTTGAGCCATTTTCATTTGATATTTCACATTGTTCGAAGTAACAATATTTAATTATTACATTATTATTCATTATTTAAAGTTCCCTTTTCTGTCGTAAACATCAGCAACCTTTAACAACTGTTGCATAATAATGCTAACTGTTGTTCATTGATATATATGATTTAATATATATATTTATAGGATGATGGGAAAGATCCGTATCCTGTGCCGCCTGGAGCGGTTGTCGAAAATTTCGCTAAAGACCGTTTTAGAATATGATAATTTTTATTTTTATTTTATTTTACTTATATTATATTTATGTATTGTTATAAATAATATAATATATATATATATATTATTTATATAGCATTATTTTTTATTTTTTATTATATGTATATTATATTTATTTTTATTTTATTTTATTTTATTTACAAATTTACCAAACGATTTCACCCAAAGCCAAAAATGGCAACAACCATATCGAAAAGCATAAAAAAATACCCTCGCCAAACTTTACACTTCAGGATACGGGATTTTTCCCATGATGAAATTTTACAATACATTACATTTTTACTAGGTAAAATTTAAATTTATTCATTTAAGTGGATAAGTGCCATACAATGTGACTTGATCTCTAGAAATAATAAAGATCACAACTAGCCTTAGACTTCACATGGCCCTGTCTTATGGTACAATAAGTACTTTAATCTGTGTATTTACCCTTTGCTGCTCCTTTTACATTCAGCCTACAATCTCGAAGTTTCTTTTTGTTAATGACGAATTTCACGATAGCTGATTCTTCCAAACAATTACATCACGCATTTACTACATTGTTGAACCATTTCCAATTGATATTTTACTTTGTTGGAATTAATAATATTTAATTATTACATCATCATTGATTATTTATTCAGTTTCCAATCGCAAACATCACAAACCGTTTACAACTGTTGTAGATTGATGTTAACTGTTTTTTGTTGTTTTTTTTTTTTCTATGGTTAAATCTTACAAAGCATTACATTTTTCGCTGGGAAAATTTAATCAATTAAATCATCAATTTAGTCATTTAGGTGAGTGATTATTATCCATCGTGTCTTGCTCTTGTTCGTATCTCTTAAAATCATGACATTTACAACTTGTCTTTAGGTGATCCAATCGTATGTTCTATTAAGTAAATTGCTTTCTGTACTTACCAATTGCAGCTTCTTTTGCATCCAGGTTACAAAGCCGAATTATTTTTTTAATAACAAATTTCACGACAGTTGATTCTTCCAATTAATTAAAATGGACATTTCCTCCTTTGTTGAGCCATTTACATTTGATACTTTACTTTGTTGGAAATAACAATATTTAATTATTATATCATCATTCATTATTTAAACTTCCTTTTCGGTCGCAAACGTCAGCAATCTTTTATAACTGTTACATAATAGTGTTAATTGTTATTAATTTATAAATGTGATTCATATATCTGATTTTATATATATATATATATATATCAAGGGAATAGTTCCGTATCCTGTGCGGCTTGAAGCGGTTGTCGAAAATTTCGCTAAAGGCCGTTTTAGAATCTGACATAATTTTAATTTTTATTTTGTTTTATTTATATTATATTTATGCTATTTATACATTGTTATACATAATATATATATATATATATATATATATATATATATCAGTGGCGTGGCGTGAAAATTTTCGGTGGTCATCGCAATTATTTAAGTTTGTGGTGAAAAATTATTAACTCTAAAATTCAATGGTTGAATGTTCAAAAAAGAAACTTTAAATCTTACCTTCACTTATACATGAACTCCAAATGTTCTGCTAAAACTGGATCGTAGAGTTTTAAAAGCTTATTAAGAGTTTTAAAATATTGCTTGGTCATCGCCGCATCCAGCGATGACCGGACGCCACACCACTGATATATATATATATATATATATAATAAATTTGAAATCACAAATATATGAAGAAATTGATAATGAACATATGAAACCAGTATGTAAAATAAGAAACTATGAATGACTCGCAGAATCATCAAAGGAGCTTGTGAGTTCATTCATAGAAGATGCGTTATTTCATCCAATTTTGTCGGCATTATATATATACATATATATATTTTTTATTATTATATGTATAATATCTATTTTTATTTTTATTTTATTTTATATTATTTATAAATTTGTCAAATTATTTCTCCCAAAGCCAAAATATGGCAACAACCACATCGAAACGCATATCGCGGCGGAAAAAAACCCTCATCAAATTTTCCGCTAGATATGGGATTTTTCACATGATCATATTTTATAAAACATTACATTTTTTCTCAGGGAAAGTTTAAATTTATTCATTTAAGTGGATAGGTACCATGCACTTTGACTTGATCTCTAGAAATCATAAAGCTCACAACTAGTCTTAATCTTCACATGGCCCTGTCTACCCTTGTTGCTCCTTTTACATTCAGCCTACAATCTGAAAGTCTCTTTTTGTAAATGACAAATTTCACGATAGCTGATTCCTCCAAACAATTACAGAGCGCATTTAGTCCATTGTTGAGCCATTTCCAATTGATATTTTACTTTGTTGGAATAAATAATATTTAATTATTACATCATCATTGATTATTTATTCATTTTTCTATTGCAAACAGTTTACAACTGTTGCAGAATGAAGTTAACTAGGTTTTTTTTTTATGTGGTTAAATCCTACAAAGCATTACATTTTTCTCATGGAAAATTTCAATTTAGTCATTTATGTGAATGAATATCATACATCGTAAGTTGCTCTTATTTGTATCTCTTAAAATCATGACATTTACAATCTGTCTTCAGGTGATCCAATCTTATGTTCTATTAAGTACTTTGATCTCTGTACTTACCGTATTTTAGGGAAGAAACGCCGCACCCATCGTAAACGCCGCACTCCTCAAATTGGCCTGAATAAGCTTAAAAATATCGTATCGTAATCGCCGCACCCGTTGTAAACGCCGCATCTATCGGATTGCTACTTTTGTCGACAGCGTCACATTGACCTAACTTTAATCAAAATTTTCTGAGCAGTGTAGGATGCCTCGTTTTTAATACCTTAAGATGCCTGAAGTTTTAAATTTAAAATATTTAAATCCGATTTTAAATATTTTATTAATTTTTAAATTAAGGAAACTCAGTTGGTACTTAAAAAAAATCGTAAACGCCGCACTTGGAAAAAAATTAACTTTTAAACTCGTAAACGCCGCGGCGTAATGAGTGAATTTGCAGCTCCTTTTGCATCTCGTCTACAATGCCGAAGTCTTTTTTTGTTAATAACAAATTTCACGATAGTTGATTCTTTCAAATAATTAAAATGGGCATTTCTTCCTTGTTGGGCCATTTCCATTTGATACTTTGCTTTGTTGGGATTAACAATATTTAATTATTATATCATCATTCATTATTTAAAGTTCCCCTTTCTGTCGTAAACATCAGAAAAAGTTTACAACTGTTTCATAACGGTGCTAACAGTTTTCTTTTTAATGGTCAAAATTTACAATGCATTGCATGTTTATCCATGAAAAAAGTTCAATTAACTCATCAGTTTAGTCATTTAATTGGATGGATGTCATGCAATGTGACCATATCGCTTGAATTCATATCGCGAAAAAAAAATAAATAAAAATAAAAAAACTTCCCCCAAATTTTTCGCTAAAAGATATGGGATTTTTTCCATAATCAAATTTTACAAAACCATTTTCTTTACCAAGTAAAATTTAAATTTATTTATTTAAGTGGATAGATGGCATGCACTGTGACTTGATCTCTTGAAATAATAAAGCTTACAATTAGTGCGTATATCGCGCACATATGCGTCTTATGGTCCATTAAGTAGTTTAATCTTTGTACTTACCATTTGCAGTTCCATATATCCAACTTGCAAACTGGAAGTTTATTTTTGTTAATGACAAATTTCAGGACAGCTAATTCTTCCAATCAAATATTGTGCGCATTTATTGTTGGACCATTTCATTTGATATTTTACTTTGCTGGAATTACAATACTTAACTATTATATCATTATTCATTATTTGAAGTACCTATTTCTGTCAGCAACCGTATAGAACTCTTACATAATGGTGTTAATTTATGTTAATTGGATTTTTTATGATAAAATTTAACAAAGCTTTACATATTCCCCAAGAAAAGTAAATCTCAATTTAGTCATCCGTTTGGCAATTTTTTTTTTTTTTTTTTTTTTTTTTTTGAGTTGCCAAGTTTGCGGTTTTTTTCATAATTTTTACTGTTATAATAACTTTTAACGCCTGTTGATACTTCATTATGTAAAACTTGATTGATACTTTAACTTTAACTTTAATCTTAAATGTTAAGAACTTAAATCTTTGTATTTGCCATGTGGAATCTCCTTATTCATCTGTCTTGAAATCCATGCAACGCCTATCAAGAAATGGAAAATGTTATTATAAAATTTATAAACGTTACATTATGAGAACAATAACGGATTTAGAAATAAAGATGTCTCTGATGCACTAAATGGTAACATGAACTTAATAGCTCACGCTAGTTGAGCGAAGACACTCACTCACAAGCTAATGTTAAACTAATGGCTGCGTTCTTATCAAGTTTCCCGTTTGCATTTGAATATTTTTAACTTTTTTCTTCTTCATAAAATATCCGAGGTCGAAGTCTAACGAGGTATTTTCGTACTTTTTTCGATTTTGGTTGCAATGTTTCTTTTTGAGGATACGTTCACTTTCGGGACCGGTTTCAGAAAGTAAAAATGCTCTCTCTGATGATTTAAAAAGAAAGAAAAAAAAAACTCGTCTCAATAATGTACATTTTCTCAATATTTTCAAAATAGTGACTACAAAAGAAAAGGTTTACTGTATAATTCCAAAATCACGTTTGTGACACACAATTGAAAATCACATTTGACTGTGCTGAAGACTCCGTACTGAGGTAACCGACTTGAGAAGTTGTCAATAGCTAGATTTTATATGAGCATTTAACCTCCCCTCCTTCTAAAGATATGAGAACCACACTAAAATTACTTGCATCTTTATCTGCAGTCTTGGGTGTTTCTGTTTATATATATATATATATGTGTGTATGTATTTCTTTAGTTAATTATTACTGTTTGAAGGATCTGTGAATCTCTTAAATACACTCTCCCATTGGCAGAGATGAGTGACAAGATTGCACTTTTCCGAAAAGGCGAAAATATAACAGACCTAAAAATTTCAAGTAAAAAAAAAAAAAAAAAAAAAAAAAATCTAAAAATCTATAGATTCTTAATATTCTCTAAAAAATGCCTACAAACTGTGTTCGTCGGAATACAGTGAAACCTTCTACAACGGCCACTCTGAACAACAGTAACCTCCGAATACCGGTCATGTTTTAGGTTTACCGAATCTCTTCCATAGAAATAACATTACACTAAACCTCCGAACAACGACCACCTCACAGCATTATTTATTTATTATTATTATTTTTTATCATTATACTTTAACTACAACTCAGATTGTGAGGATTGTGGGGGTGGATTTTCGTATTTGACGTCTTTACAAATTCTCTACTAATCTCTAGCGGTTGCTTAACATAGCCCCGTTCGTAAATATGCGTGGCGGGGAAGAAATTTAAGGGTGAGCAAGCAGTAGTCGTTTGTACTCTTTGTGAATCGTGTGATGATTTTTCTTGTCTATATGTAATACATGATTTTCACTAAAAGAATGAGTTCAAAGTGAAAATTTCTAATTTTAAGTGATAAGTAGAAAGTCATTCAGAACAGCAAAAAAGATGTAAGTGCACGAAAATTAGCTAAAATGTACAATTGCGGAAAGACCCAAAAAGATGACATTCTGAAAAAAGCTACTTTTATTTAGAAAAGGCGTTTCATGGTGTAAATTTGGAATCTTAATCAAAGCGTCGAAGAACTGGTTATGATGAGATTAATAAGTTGCTTTTGGAATAAAATTTAACTGCCGAGAGAAAAATCTCCCAATTTCTAGGCCAATGTTGTAGGAAAGTGCCCCAGAAATTGCAGAGAAACTGGGAAATTAAAAAGTTTGCGGTCACTCAAAATGATAACGAATTGTATAACAAATCTGCGGAAATGATTATGCATTTAAAGAAAGACATATGCTTAAAAAAAAAAAAAAAAAAAAAAAAAAAAAAAAACTGCGAATAACTGATTTCTTTAGTGTTTAATAATAGCATGTATAATACACTAAATGGCCAAAGGTGACCGTTCACTTACGATTTTAGACGCTTTATTAAATATCTAGAAAAATACATGAGAAATTAACCTGAAGCTGCAGGCGTGTAAACAGTATAGTATAGGTCATATATTTCCGCGAAGATTTTTTCCCGAAACCCCATAGGGGACAGTCAATAAATTGAAAAAGAACGAATATCTTTTGGATAACCCCGTCAAAACTAATGTTGCAAAAGTGTTCAAACTCGAGATTATTAATAAGTGACTTATTGTAACATACTGTGTTCATTTTTATGAGGATAGAATGTATACTTGTAGAGAAATTAAGGTTTTTATAAAAACAGTCCCAAATTTCGCCAAGTTTTTTGCTTATATAATTTGCAAAGTTCTTAATATAAAAAAAAAGTCCTTTTCGGAAAATATGACAAACGACATTGTACATAACACCCTGCCATCAGAATTAAAAAATAATAAAAAAATGGATAAAAAATGAGCAGGTTTACTAAAAAATGTTTCACTGCGCATGCGCGAATACAATCAAAATATAATGTACATAATGTATTAGCTAAGTATACATAGCAGCTTTTGTGAAAGTCTCAAAATCATAGCTTGAAAATTCTGAAAATTATCGTCGATAGAATAAGCTCGAAATCCGTTGTTCCCAAAAAGAAGAAAAAAGGTGAGGGGTTGTATCAAATATCTGTTGATTAGTGCCAAGATAGCGTACACAATATTGCACGTACTACTATATTTGGATACAACTCCCCATCTTTTTGCTTCCTTTTGGGAACAACGGATTAAGAACTTATTCTATCGACGATAATTTTCAGAATTCTCAAGCTATGATTTTGAGACTTTCACAAAAGTTGCTCTATATACTTGCCTTATAATACATTATATTTTGATTGCATTCGCGCATGCGTAGTGAAATATTTTTTAGGAAACCTCATTTTTCATCCAATTTTTATTATTTTTTAATTCTGATGGCAGTGTGTTATGTACAATGTCGTTTGTCATATTTTCAGAAAAGAACTTTTTTATATTAAGAACTCTGAAAATTATAAGCAAAAAACTTGGAGAAATTTGGGGCTGTTTTTATAAAAACCTTAATTTCTCTACGAGTATACATCCTATCATCATAAAAATGAATACAGTATATTACAATAAACCACTTATTAATGATCTCGAGTTTGAACACTTTTGCTACATTAGTTTTTACAGGGTTATCCAAAAGATATTCGTTCTTTTTCAATTTGTTGACTGTCCCCTATGGGGTTTCGGGAAAATATCTTCGCGGAAATGTATGACCTATACTATACTGTTTACACATATGCAGTTTCAAGCTAATTCCTCATGTATTTTTCTAGATATTTAACAAAACATCGAAAATCGCAAATGACCGGTCATATTATGCATTCTTTAACTGTAAGAATAAAGTAATTTTGGTCAGTTATTTTGATTTTAATGTAAGTAATTTTGAGCTTTTATATGTGGAACCTCTGAATAACGGCAATCTCCGAAGTACGGTCACTTTATCGTGCTCCCAGTGGTGGCCGCAATTCAGAGGTTTTACTGTATATCAATTTTTAGAAGGGCGTAACACCTCTCCCCCGTGAATTTTATTGGATGCAATACGAAAGGATATTATTGGATAGACTAAAAGTACCGGTATGTGTCTTTACGCTCATACTTGTAATACATGTGAGTCTTAACAACATCGAAATGAAGTTAACGCAGGCGTTACAACCTGCGTAGTTATTCAAGTTTAGTGAAAATTTTTGCTTTATTTTTCTTGCGTTCCCACATAATATTAAACAACAGGCAACACCAGTATATTAGCTAGCCTGGAGTCGGAGTCGTTAAAATTTTCGGAGTCGGAGTTGGAGTCGGCCACTTTTCCCACCGACTCCGCAGCCCTGAAAATTACAGTTATCCCAATCCGAAAGAAGAAAAATTCAGACAATCCCACCGGAAATGCAAGACACTATTCAACGATCCCGGAGATGTCTGCTATTCTGAGATTTTGCTATATTTGAAGGGTGTAGATGCAAAATTCACTTTCTCCATTTAACCCAGTTTTGAGAAAAATACAGAAAACTGATTATTATTAATAAACATGATATATTGGCACAATTTGTTTGTGATATATTAGTTGCCATAACAACTATTTGCACATAGTCCTAAACCTGTAATAATTCTGGTAAAGCTAGAATTTAAACAAGAGCAGCAAAAAAAAAAAAAAAAAAAAAAAAAAAATTCTGAACATTAGTTTTTATTAGGTTATTTTGAAAGATAATAAACAACAACAAAAAAAAATCAAAACATTTTTTTGCAAACATTTTACTATTAGACAAGGCTTAACATGTTCTTAACTGGCATTAAACTAGTGACATTTTTTTTACACTACTTCTTACTTCTTTAAACATTAATGCAATTTTCTTCTGTTTCTGGCTCACAAGTCGGTTCATCCGAGATTTTCAGCATTTTTTTTTCAGCCAAAATATGTTCATTATAGTATAATCACTATTACAGTCTGCTTCGCCTTAAAAAGACGAACATGGTGATATGAATAACTCAATGTCTCAAACGAGATATTTAGAAAAATTCTCCCATAGGATTAACATTAGCATGCAAGTGTCTACGCATGAGGGATGTGTAATCCCATTTAAAAAATATTTCTTAAGGAAAAACACTTTCATTTGAATAAAAACCATTCCAAGTAAAATTTTAATTAATTATCAGCAGTGAAATTATTGAAGATTAAATACGTGAAATTTTTTACATTGCTAACTCGGCGCAAATCAACAGTGCATTAGAGCACTATTTCAGGGATCCGGGTTCGACATTTTTCACTCTGTTTATTTACGCTTAGTTTAGCAACCTGAAAAATTTCACGTATTTAGTATTAAAAAATCATTCTTATACACATAGGTATAGAGTAGGGGTGCACAACCTTTTTAAGAGAATGGCCACTTTCAAAAATGTCCGGGTTGTCGAGGGCCACATCAGTCACACGAAAAGAATTCTATTTCGGGGAGGTGGAGGGGTTACCCCTCTAGGTTCCCCTACCCAGTCAACATATCCAATTCAGTTGGCAAGGATGCATCAACAGTTTACTTTTGTATATATAACAAGGATTAATTTGAAAGAATGAAAATATTCCGGGACTTTATTCGGGGGAGTAAATTTTGTTTTATTAAAAGTGCTAAAAAACAAGCATAGGCATGAAAAAGGCTGGTGCCGGGAAAAAAATGCTAACTTTATGAACAAAGGGGGCAGGAAGAGCCGATCAACAAGATTTGAGATTTTTCCGCACCTGATCATGAAATTTGTGATTTTTCCGCCCCCGATCAATGAAATTTGAGATTTTTCTGTGCCTGATCGACAAAATTAGCGATTTTTCTGTGCCTGACAACGAAATTTGCGATTCTTCCGAGCCTGATAGACAAATTCGCGATTTTTTCGTGCGAAACCAACAAAATTTGTGATTTTTTTCGAGCCCGATTGACAATACTCGCGATTTTTCCATGTCCGTTCGACGAAACTTGCGATTTTTCCAATCCCGATCAACTAAATTCGCAATTCTTAACTGACTGACGAAATTTGCAATTTTTCCCGCGACAAATTGACGAAATTCCCGATAAACAGACGAAACACGCAATTTTTCCGCACCTAATTGACAAAATTCACGATTTTTCCACACCCGATAGACGAAATTCATGATTTCTAACTGACTGGCGAAATTTGCAACTTTTTCACGCGGCAAATTGACAAAATTCGAAATTTTTTTCGCGCGACTTACGAAACTCGCGATTTTTCCGCAGTCGACCAAGAAAATTCGCAATTTGTTTGCGCATCATCAACAATATTGGCGATTTTTTTCGCTCCCGATCACCGAAATTTGCGATTTTCCCGCGCTTGATCGACAAAATTCGCGATTTTTCCGTGCCCGACTAATTAAATTTGGGATTTTTCCGAGCCAAAACTCGCGATTTTTCATAGCCCAATTGAATTCTTAGCCCGACTTTTCCGTGCCCGATCGGCGAAAATTGTGATTTTTTTCCACGCTTCAACTACAAAATTCGCTATTTTTCCGTGTCCGTTCAATGATATTCGCGATTTTCCCGAGTCTTATCGACAAAATTCGCTATTCTTCCGCAACTGACCAACGAAATTCACGATTTTTCCGCGCCCGATCTACGAAATTCCCAAATCTTAACTCACTGACGAAATTGGCAATTTTTCCCTCGGCAAATTGAGGAAATTTACGATGTTTTCTTGCGACTGACGAAACTCACGATTTTTCCGCAGTCGATCAAGAAAATTTGCAATTTTTCCTCCCATCGTCAACAAAATTTATGATTTTTTGTTCCCCGAACAACGAAATTTGCCATTTTCCTGTGTGTGATCGACAAAATTCGTGAATTTTCCGTGACCGAACGACAAAACTCGCGATTTTTCCGCATCCGATCAGCGAAATTTGTGGTTTTTTTCGTGCTTCATCGATCAAATTTGCGATTTTTCCATTCCCGATTAAGCAATTTTGCGATTTTTCCGCACCCGATAAACGAAATTCGCGATTTTTCCACGCCCGATCAACGAAATTCGCGATTCTTATTTGACCAAAAAAATTTTCAAATTTTCCCACCGCAAATTCACGATTTTTTTCCTGCCAATTTTGGACAATAATTGCAATTTTTTCCAGTTATAAATTGACGAAGTTCGCGGGCCACACGTTACCCCATTGCGGGCCACAGGTTGTGCATCCCTAGTATAGAGTCTTGAAAATTATTGGTAACTTAAAATTAAAAAAAAAAGCAAAGGGATTTTTTTTTTTCATTTATCCTTTAACAAAAGAAAAAGGAGAAATTCAATAAAATAAAAAAAAACTAAAAGCTTTTTTATATTAGAGGGTAAGAAAAAGTATTTAAAATGTTACAGGGACTTGAGAACATACAACTGTATGTCTATGCTTATACATAGTAAATTTAATTATACTTTCAGTTACTTACCTTTTGAATCCAGTTCACTATTCAGGATCAGATAATTTTTTATTGTATACATATATAATGAAATCTGTGTTTACCTACAATAAATAGCACATCAAATATGTGGAATTCCAATATAGTGTACATTTAATGACTGTAGAAGATTGTATATTTTTTATATTACTACTTCATTAAATTTTTTAATTCTTTCATTTATTAAACTTATTTCTTAGAATTTTCAATTATTATTTAGAGAATATTGTCAGATTTATAAAATAAATCCTCCATAGGATTCTGATTGATGACCACGGGAATATATTTAGTCTTTTCTCTGAAAATTGTTTAATGATGCAAAATGCAAAAGAATTTTTTTTACAAATTCAATGATCTTTCCAGCATTTTTACATAAAAATAGTAATTTCTTGCTTGTTTAACAATGTAAATTACATATTACAATAAGACAAATTTTAAAAATCATCTGCCTTCCTCCCTTCTCCAATGTTTTTCTTTTACCAGAGAAATATTATCCTATGTACAACAGAGCAAATACTAAACTAACATTATTTTTTTAGTTCTTTAAAGTATAATTTAACTCACTTAAATTGTTCTTTTTCTGATTGTAATTATTTTTAATAACCTAAGACGGAAGCAATAAAAAATATTTCTCAGTATCAAGGAAATAGTCTCGAAAACAAACGAAACATCATTCAGTTTATAAAATTCTATTTATTTACATATAAAGAATTAATATAGTAATTTATTTACATATAAAGAATTGATATAATTAACAGGAACTTCATTAATTTTTTCTTCTTGATTCATTCTTTTCTCTCTAGAAAAAAATAAAAAATAAAATTATAAACACACAAATTACATACGTATAGTAAAAGTAAATAAAGTACAGTGTGACCTCAAAAATCCAGCAAAGTCATCTCGCCGCTTTTTTTTTTTTTTTTACACTTCCACCTTATAGGAGAAAGAAAAATAATAAATCGTTAAACAATTAAAAATTTCCAGATTGAAAGCGATGGATTGGCTGACAGTGAGATCGCAGATGCTATGCTAAATTGAATCCCTTCCGAGTACAGAAGAAAAGGTATCAGTGGAAAAATGCTTAAATTTGACTGGAAAACTAACATCTGCTTTAGATAAATAAGACTGTATTTTCAAAATCAATATTCTACATTTGTGTAAAATTAAAACTTGTTAAAAAGCTGTTCAAAGAATTGAAGCAAATAAAATTGACATCGATGTTTAGGAAATTACACGAGAAGAAATGATATATATTAGATTTTTTTTTGTAACATAGAAAATATGAATAGAAACTTTTAATTTTAATATTTTTTAAAATATATAATTTTCTAATTTTCTCAAAGACTCTCTCTATTACTTGGGTATGAATTAAATTACGAATAACGGCACCCTTAAGACTATTAAAAGCATTTTTGAAGTCAGAAATTCGGCATCGTCATGGTCCTGACAATGCCGGATTTTCGAGGTTATACTGTACACAATAGAGAGTGACACAGACAGAAGCTTCATCTGGGATTGTTACTCATAAAATGAACGTTTTGATTTTGTGACACACACACACACACAAAAAAAAATCCCTACATAATGAAAAGCACAAATAACCATAATAAATCTAGCCTTTATGTGTTTAAAGGTTTCATAAAAGAGCATTTTCTTATATCTTCAGATGATGGAAAAAAAAAGAAGAGAGTGAGAAAGAGTAATAATTAGTGAAATAGGTGAAAAAAAAAAAAAGATTATATTCTATCAGCAGAGGGTATACACTAAAGAGTAAACACTATAGCTACAAACAGCATGGTTCAGTGATATATATAAATGGATACATATCCGATATTTATTTTCAAAATATCATGAAGTTTGATATTTATTTTCAAAATATTGTGTATATTTTCAGTCGAGCAAGAGTAAATGGATTTTTCGACTTTGTCGTTCTGTAGATAAAGAACTTTTGCTCTGGCAATATGACAATTTTAGACCCCCCCCCCCCCCCCCCCCCAAAAAAAAAAAAAAACAGTAAAGTACCAATTATACGTCTTTCAGGAAACCTTTCTAAAATGATGCATAACTGAGAAAGGCGTATAATCGAAATTTTAGTCGGCTAAGGTGCAAAATCTTTGACTGTAGAAATACAATGCTGCAATCGCACAAATTGAATTTTGATACCATTTTTGATTGTTTTAAATACATTATATATTGAAAAAAAGTTAGCCCTTTGCACTCGAGGACTCCAGAGCGGAGCCATTTAAAATTTGTCTTCAAACTTGAGGGCTCCGCTATGGAGACAATAAAAATAATTTTGTGATACCTGCAGGGTTCGTTGATATATATCAATGGATATATATCATGATATATATCCGATATTTATTTTTAAAATATCAAGATTTTCGATATTTTCAAATTCTTGATATTTATTTTCAAAATATCAAGATGTTTGATATTTTGTATATTTGATATTTATTTTTAAAGTATCAATGTGTAAGATAATTTTGATATTTTCTTCAGTCAAAACAAATGTAAATGAAATTTTCAACTGTTATTGACTGTGCCATTCTGTAGATAAAACACTTTTGTCTCTGGCAGTGACTTTTCTAGGCAAAGAATACAAGAAAATTTTTTTACAAATATCTTTTCTAAGCTTTATGTTTGAAACTTTTATTTTTAAATGTAGAACTAATGATTATGAGAGACAATTAATTCAGAACAGCCATTGAAAGAGAAACTGTAATTTACATAATCTTATATGCAGCATTATTAGAAAAGAATTTTCTGATTGTGGTTTAATTGAGTCTAAACTGTACTACAGGTTAGGGAATAAACAATAAGACAAGCTTACATTTATGTTAAAATTCTTCAATTAAAAAAAAACTAATTTGTATTTAAAATTTTATTTTATAAAATATAAAACTTTCTCGATATTTGATACAAATCCTATAGTTTATATACATATCAAAATGTATGCAAATATTATCTGTTTTCAAATAGTATATTTTCAATTTTGTTCTAAGTAAAAAAAGAAAAGAAAAAAAAAGAGAAATGCATTTTAGAATGCTATTGTTTAAGTTTTGTATGTTAATTGCAATATGTTTTAGTTTCTAATTTATATTATGGTTGAAAATATTCATTATCAGCAGTAAGTTGACTATTTTGAAAATATCGGATATATATCGAAAATATCGGATATATATCAAAATATCGGATATTTTTGATGTTTTCGAAAATACCATGATATTTACGAACCCTGGATACCAGTCTAGAAAAGCCAAGATTACATATTGGCAATTGCTTCAAGAGGTATCGCACTTTACGATTACAAAATGTAATAATTTTATAATTTTTAGTTTTTTTTTTTTATATATCATAACATTTGTATTCGTATTCATAAAGAATTAAAAAAATAATAAGATAACTAAAATCACTTTGAGTTGCTGGTAATACAAATGAAAAAAACCTTTGAGTGCAAAGGGTTAAAATATTAAAAAAAATAATTAAATAATTTCTAAAACTGAAAAATAAAAGTGAGAATTATCAAACCTTTTATATCAGTTGCATACCTTGTTAATTAAACTAATTTTTAATCATCCTTTGACATGCCGATTTACTTTAAAGACTTAAGCAAAGCATTATTTCAAGAATCAGAAGTAAATTTGCTTCATATACTTTTTATGCTTTCTGTATATTAGTAAAATATAGTAGTATAGGCTTGTTTACGCGTAGATGTAATAGTTTTTCTATTTATTGAACATTATACTGTATATTATTCATAATTTAAACTATGCCTAAAAGTAGAACTTTTGTTTATACAAGAAGTTTAACATAAAAGAAGGTAGAAGGAGGAATGGGACATGTTTAATTCTTTCTTTTTAATAAGATGAATGTAAATTGCTAATATGCAAATATTTTTAGAAGGTAATATATTAATTATAACATTATAAATATATTCATTTACTTCAAAACATAAATAAATCGAACTGATGATTTTTTAATGCTATCTCTGATTGACAATCCTGAATTTTCCTTCCAGTGATGAAGATACTGAAATTTGATATTGTAACACAGACATCAACCTACAATCTTTGTTAGACTGTATATATAGCCAACAATAGACTATTTGCCCCTTATCATACATTGTTTTATAGCTGCCCCATACCTCCCTGTTAGTGGGAAGGTATGGGACACATTTTGAAATTTATAATTTCTTTATAAAATTGTTTCTGCAAATTATGTTTCTATATTGTTCAAGGACATTAGAGAGTGTTTCATTTTGTATTCTATATATCGAAATTTCGTTTATGTGTCAAATAAAGTTGATTTTCTTATTTTTGTAAAAAGCATCACATTCCTCCCCACTCTCCCCTCAAGGTCAAGTAAATAATAATTAATGTATAATTAAATATGCATAATAAAGATGAGACACATTTTCCAGGAATTATTCAATGGAACTTTCCTCATAAAGGTATCATATTAATTCACATCAAAGTCGTAAAGTAAGGAAGTTTTATTTCAGGTTTAGCCAGTCTTAATAATAATAAAAGCTTGATTAATACATAAATATATTTGATAAAAAGATTGTGATTACCAATTATCAGCAGTATCTTGATTTTTTTCAGAAATAAATTTATACTTTCTTCACGAAAAAACAATGAGTTCAGACATATATCGAGAATTATATACAGTAGACTCCCTCAAATCCGCACAGCTTGGGACCAGTGGTTGTGCGGAATTTAGAATTTTGCACATTTCTGATCATTACTTTGTTTACATTTTTTAAACAGTAATTTGAATGTAATAATGCATTCAAAATTATACATAATGCTTGCAATATGGTAAAATATTAAAATAATTAAGTAAAGTAATAAACTACAATGATGATGAAAAGTAAGATAATTTTGAAAATGATTAAAATATAGAAAGTAAAGGTCAAGTAAATGATCAATAATGTATAATTAAATATGCATAATAAAGGTAAGATACATTTTCCTTGAATTATTCAATGAAATTTTACTCATAAAGGTAACCTATTGATTCAAATCAAAATCATAAAGTAAAAAAGTTTTACTTAAAGTATCTTAAAGTAAAAAGTTTTCAAAAAAATGGGTTGCTCATGGAGGGAGTTCAAATGGGATGGTCTCTGAATGGAGGTAAAATTAGTATTGAGCCTATGGGAATAAATTTCGTTCCATGAAAAAAATGATCGGTCAAGGATGTGGTCGCACAGGGAGGTTTCACTATATATATGTGTGTGTGTAAATATATGTATATATTTAACAACACTGGCGTATAGTTACAGAAAAGTACAAACTTTCATAGGAAAAAGAAAACATTATTCATAAGATTGAGAATGAACTCACAAAAACAAATTTTGTTAAAATATATAATAACCAACCTGTTAATTTATCAACTATTGTCTGTTCCACTTCTTGCTGGGCAATTTTAGATTTTGTACCCTGTTAGGACTTTGTTCCAACATCATCTGTAATTTTCTCAACATGCTAGCAACCATGACTTCAGCATCTTTACCAGATGATGTCATTAGTTCTTGAAACTAAAAAATAAAACATAAAATAATAACAATGAAGAAAAAACTTTTAAACCCTTCATGACAAGCCTCCCTTGTACCACTATTTTCAAATAGTGACTTTTTCCTTATTTAATAAATTTATATTAAATAAGGTAAAAATGGTACTTTTTAGTTAGCCGGGCGCCAATGTTATGTATACAAGTATATATACATATATATGTATGTATATATAACACTGGCGCCCGGCTAACCGAAAAGTACCGTAAAAATTACCATTCCGATATAGTAATAGTTACAAGGACTGTGTACACACTTTATATCACACATATGTTGTCATGAAGGGCTTAACATTACAATACATTTTGTAATGTATTTTTGTACCAATTTATATTTATTATCAACTACATTGGTAGCAGAAAGTTAGAGATGGGAGTCGCAGATTTTCTTTTTCCGTTTGTAGGTTATTTTTCTATTGAACTCTTATTTCGCTTTATATTATGTTTGGCTCTTTCTTACTTAATACAAAAACTTAAGATTATTATTAGTAAAATTAATAAAATGCATAATAACATTTTTTAAAAAAGTGATCGTTTGATTAACACTTCGATTGTAAAACTTGCAACCTGTGAAACCTGTTTTACCTGCAGATTATTTTCTGCCTCTGAAGTATCTGCTGCAGACACTTGGAGGATTTTCTGCTATTGGGTCAACTACTAAAAGTACACTTATTAAAAGTATGTACTAACTTTATTTGGTGAAATTGGTTGTTGGGATAATCAAGTAGTACCAAAAGAAGTAGTAGTATGAATTTCATGCCCTGTCAATTTTCACACTGATCACACTGCCAGTACAGATAAAATTATGGGGGGAAGGGACAAGAAGGGTAAGGTAATTTCATATTTATTAATTAAACAATAATAATAATAAACCAAGTTTTAATTTGTATGAATTTACAAAACATTTAATTTTTAAATAATTCTTATTTTGATTTCATTTTTTCCAATTTACTATTAATAACTAAAAGTATTGATGGGCAATTTTAAAATTAACAAGCTAACTGATAAGCATTTAAGGCTCATGATTTTATAGGCTGTGCTTAATATAATGGTATCACTTCAGGGAGGTGGAGTTTGGCACTTGATATCTTAAGATATCTCTAGGGAGAGGGAGAAGATTCATTTTCGATATTGTTACCATTTTTGATCCAACCAAAATATTCATTTTTCTATTTGTAACTGTTTCTTTACATCAAAATATTCAGTTATCTATTTTTATGAAAATACTAAGTTATTATTAAAATCATTAAATGATTATATACAATTATTTCATTCTGAAATGTGGAATACCTCAACGTTTAGCTTTCCTATTTTATATATATATTTGCATATAATACGCTGTTGGAGAAACCAGATAGTACGTTTGAAGTGATACTTGTGCTTATTAGTAAAATAAAGAGGAAGAATGTTGTCTATCTGTTTTGTTGATAAGAGCGGCAAGAAACAATATATCTGTTGATTACATTATGTAACAAAGAGCTATTTTTAAATACTTTTAAAAAATTTTATTGATATAAACTTATTTTATATTTAATATAGTGATATTTTACATACTCTTTCTTCTTTATTAGAAAATTTTATAAATAACAGATGTATAACAATATATTTGCATATAACTGAAAATATGTAAAAAGAAAATGAAAGGAAGAAAAAATAAAAAGAACTTTGAGACACTGATAGCAATATGATTAGTGATGGAAGGGTGAGACATAATCCAGGAATGATAATGCAAGATATTGTAAAGGCAGGAAAGATTACAAAATTACTCCAATAAAGTTGGTAACGTTATATATGTACAGCCTCTTAATATTAAAAGCTTTGCCGATTCTCAATCAGCTGGCAAAATGACATACGAAAATTAATTTCTACTGTAAATGTATGTTTATTTTTAATAAATAATTTTTTTATTCTTCACTACACATAACAAATTTATTTTTTGAGATGTATACATGCACATGATTTAGTGGGGGTTTTTTGCAGAAAAACTTTTAAATAATTACTTGTGTTTGAAGACAGTTTTTAAATTTTACATATAGCAGCTACTATAAATATAGGAATAGCGAAAAGGGAGTTTGTGCAATAAGGATAAGATATTCTCAAATAAATTTAATGAAGGACATTATAATTATACAATTATTGGCACAGATGTCATATTCGCCCCATATTGGTGCGATTTTTTTTCGGTTGCCAATTTGGCGAAAACATCAACAGCATAAACAACATAATCCGGGTTACCACATCAAGCAAAATAACGACACTTTGGCGCCAGTTAAGTACCCGTTGCATATATGACATTGGCGTCAGAAAAAAATCGCGCCAATATGGAGCGAATATGACATCTGTGCCCAATTATTATTGTTTAAATATGAATATTATTTAACATATGATAAAACATTTTTTTTCTCCTTAAAATAAGAGCGAAGGTTGAATGCATTTTTTTTTTTTACTTAAAATGCAATTTTTTAGGAATATATTAAAGAGACACCTTTTGAATATAAAACTTTTTTAAATAGACTTTTAACAATTCTAATATAATTGAAAAAAAAAAAAAGATTTCTGTTTGAATGTTATTTTAAAATTACAACAGAAAATCATCTGTAAATATATATAGACGCTAAAAGGGATAACAAACAATATACCTACATTTTGATAAATACATTTTAATGAAATGATCTACATGTTTTATACGCTACGCACAGCATATATATTTTCAAATGAATGTAATTTGTTGAAGGTCAAAGTCTGTTTTGATTTGTAAATCAGTCCACAGCATGGGGGTGGTGGTGATTTTAAAACTTTAAGTATACATTCTTTATTTTTTGAAGACTTTAAGAAAAAAAAGATAAAATTTATTTTTACAAGCTTAAAATAAGTAAACATAAAAACAAAATTGTGTTTAAGACTTAAGTGTTTTTAATTATAAAAACACTAGTATAGCCTCGATCATAATTAAAAATGTTTTATTATAATAAAATATGTTCCTAAACACTTATTCCTACAAAAAACTCCTTACACTTTCTCGATTTCGTGTTTTATGATTCATTTACATTACCATTACGTCAATCCTATGTGTTAAAAGTATATATAACGGAACTGCAGTTATGTTATCAAAACAAAATACATTTGAAAATTCGCGATGCTTACGAAACGTGAAACGATACGTTATAACATGTTTTAAGTAAATCATGTTTATAGAAGTTAGTTTAATTTAAAAATGTAGCATGCTGTATAACATAATTAAACAAAATAGCGTTGAATCAAATATCTTTTCCCCATGGGTAACTTACACAGAAATGTTAAATATAAGACAGTACAGAAGAAAAAAAGACTACAGTAAGAACGATTTAAATAATAATGATATATACTAATAAGTAAAAGTAATGGCAAACTTACCGCATTTTCTGTAAATGTTAGAAACGTAGAATAAACTTGACACAAGGAAAGCTTTCAAAACAGACGCCATTGGGAGACGCTACGCTGGACTTGCATGTTCCGCACAAAGCGATATTAGTAAGCGTCCTATCTTAAATGGGAGAGGTAATCGCAAGATTAAAGGCGAGGTCACGTCAATCAAGGTCATACGCCACCCAGCGGATGGAGTGAAATACAAGAGGATTATTAACTTCTTTCCCCTTTGCGGATGATCTATAAGTTCGATATCTATGAAATAACTATGCAGCCGTGATTTTATTCGTTTGTCGTCTGCAGTACTTGGAAGTATAGATATAATGGACCTTATGCACGCGACCTGAGATCAAGGCTAAAATTCGTCTGCTGGCGGTGTTTAGCATAGCAGTCTATGGAGTGTGAGTTATTAATGCTTGTTTGTTAAAAATACCGCAAAAGAATTCTTTGATGCAGCAGCATATACTTAATATATTGTAATCTAAATTCAAAATGTTGTTCTGTATGCGAGAAAATTCCCTAAGTTTGCAAATTTTCAGTTAAAATGTATGCACTCAACCTGGGTCAAGGCTAAAGTCGTCTGCTAGCGGTGTTTGCGCCTGCGCATACTGGTATTTTGCCGGTGCAGTAACTAGAATAACAGATCATCATACCGCCAGCTCTGGCGTCTGACGTCACCTGAATAGAGTCCATTCGATTTATTTATTCGCCATTATTTAATTTATTAATTCAAGTTAGTTAGTTAAACAAAATCAGTTCTTTTAAGAACTTATATTATTTGGGAAAATGCCACGTTGGCGTTTAATTATTGCAGTTTTCAAAACTGCAAATATAACTCTCTATCTGAGAGAACTCATTTTTTTCGCTTCCCAAAAGAGAAAAGCAGGTTAGTTTTGTGTTTTATTATAATTTATAAAAAAGTTAAAATATTATTTAATATATATTATTAAATGTCAGTGATTTTAATACGTTCTATTTGAATTATGTTTTTGTAATGCAATGAACAAGGACATATAAAAATTAGTTAATGTATGTTAAGATAGAATTTTACAGCAGCGTTTTTAATTCGATTCCTGATAAGATAAAGTTATAAAAATTACATAAACATGTGCATCTCCAATGAGAATTAAACGTTTTATTACGCTTAGAGTTTAAGTATAAATTATTTAATTAATTTTAAGGCATATTTTTTATTTACCGAGCGCAGGCGATAAATTGCCAAATATTCTCTTGATCGAATTGTATTTATAATAATTAAATAGAAACATTTCATTCATTCCATTTAAAACTCATTTAATTTTACATTAGGATCCACTTTGATTTAAAATGCAAGCAATAATTCTTGTACTATTGAAACCAGCAATAATTGATTATTTATAGTTTTAAATATTTTGAGAATTTTAGACAACAGCTTTAAAAAAAAATTCCTAAAATCGACAAATTACTTTTTTTTTTTTTTTAAATCTAGAAATATATCGGTCATTGTGTCATATCGGGGAAAAATAGTTTTCATGGGATACCTGCACTTCGCACAGGTGAATAACATTGCAGAAAGGATACAAATTATAGAAGAAACTTCAAAAATTGGAATAAAATATAAAATATTTACAATTAGTACGTGGTATGCTCAATTAAACATTTATTATCTTACACCGGTTCTTCGCAAGCGTAAAATGGATAACTTTCCGTAATCGGGCCGATAGCCATGATTGGCGTCAAATGAGAAAACAGTATACAATTGTAACTGTATAAAAGTTAAATAATGGTTAGAAAATAAAAGTAACTTTTATCGAAATAACCCAATTGCGGAATATTCTCCAAATTTGAAAAAGGCTTATGAAACACACAACAATTGCCAATAACTGAAAACTATAGACTAATAATAAGCTCGATGTAGCAGTTGTTGGTCGGTAGCCAATAATTTCAAATTTCCCTTTTAATTTTGTCCGGTTTCAATTTTTTTTTTTTTTTTTTTTTTAAATCTGGCTTCCGCAAAAGAGTCGGAATAAGTAGTAGAAAAAAGGGCTGCGGACGGGGATGGGCCAATTGAACGTATTAAAATCACTGACATTTAATAATAAATATTAAAAAATATTTTAACTTTTTTATAAAAATTATAGGGCTGAAAATCACGTTTAAGATGCTTAACCTTCCGTCTACCAGACGGGTCCATTGGACCCGACATGTACATTCAAAATATTTATTCAAACCAGAAATTTCTTCAAAACAAACTAAATGTATAAATCAGACAATAATAAGTTAAATAAACAAATTAAATAGTTTTAAGTAAAAATTCTGGTGTAGAATGTTTTTATAAAACTTGAGTAAAATTTCCGGTAGTTCTAGGGTTAAAGGTTTTAAATAATTCTCTTTTGCAATTTCCCAACCAGCTGGTATATTTTAGAAATCGTAGTTTGTTACATAACTTACTCAATTGTTGTACTTGTATATACAGTTGTAACAACCATAAAGAATGTTTAAGGATTTATCAGCTACGTTTAGATAACGTAAAATTAATTTGCTAATTTATAATCAAGTTGTAAAAATACTAAAATGTTGTATTGTTACTAGAAACACATCCATGTACATAATTTTTATTTTTCTAGCATATCTGGGAGGGAAAAATCGATTAAAATTTTTTATCTTTTCATATATATGAACAGGGTTAGATTAAATAAACAGTGTAAAAAAGTACTTTTATGTTAGCCGGCAGCAGTTCATAAACCGTCAAATATTTTCCCCATCACCAGCGTTTATGTTGCATTGCATTCATTTCATTCAAAATATAAAATCATCATTTTAAAAATATACTCGTCATTTGAAAAACATAACTTTATTTAAAATACATACATACTGGTATATTACATCAATTTAAACACATGCTTTTCGCTCATTATATTTAAAATACATTTTCTTTTCTAATAAATAATAACATAAACCCAAGGTGGGCAAGTTTCTTCCAATGTGGAAAAAACCCGAATAGCTTGCATAAAATTCAGGTCTATTTGAAGATATTTACAATTTAAGAGTTATAGGCGGAAAAGCAGACAAAGTCATTTTAGAGAATACCTGTTAAAATTTTAATCGTGAATTTCAAATATTTACTCACTCATGGAAGATTAACCTTGTTTACCAGATTTATTGCAAAATATTTTTGCTACAATTGTTTTGATAAAAGTATATGTATTTAAAAAATAGTTGCAATGTCAGTTTAGTTTCGGGGCAAAAGGCAATGCTGTTTACGTAGCATTAGTGCTTTTTCTCCCGAAATTAAAATGACATTGCGATTTTTTTTTTTTTTTTTAAATACGCATATATTCATCAAAACAAACTGTAACAAAAATATTTTGCAATAAATCTGGTAAACAAGGTTCATCTTCCATGAGTGAGTAAATATTTGAAATTCATGATTAAAATTTTAACAGTTATTCTCTAAAATAGCTTTGTTTGCTTTTCCGCCTATAACTCTTAAATTGTAAATATCTTCAAATAGACCTGCGCACGAGATGCGCAGATGGTAGATTTTCTGTCATATATGACGTCATACAAAAAAACCCGCGTATTTGCGTTATTCACTCCATCCACAAGATGGCGCAGCTGTGTCAATTTACGGCAGATTCCAGCATTAACTTTGTACGCTTACTTATAGCGCTTTGTGTTCCGCATCAAAGATTTCCGAAATCCTCCCAAAATCGATCTGCGCATTGCTTCGCGCATTCCCTCGCCCTTCAAAGATTCCTCGCTAACATGGTACATTTTCATAGTGTCGCCATCTAGGGAGAAGATAATAAAATATAATCATGTTAATCTAATGCTTTTGACTAAAATAAATTATGTTTTAATTGTTTTAACTTGTTGTATTAACATAATTTGTAAATTTTAATTTATATTTTTTTACATTTCTTATAGTATTCCAATTTATAATCAATAATAATTAAAGGAAAAAAAAAAAAAAAAAAAAAGAAGAAGAACGAAAGAGAGATGTTATTGTATTCGAATAGTTTAAAAAATGATAGCTAAAAATACATTTTATTTTTAAAATTTTTCTTTTCTGGATAAGTATCAATTCAAAACCTTACTGAGAAAATATTGAGGTCTGCTATATCAAATTTTTATTTTATTTTTTTTTTCTACCATTGTGATATAAGTCACCAAGCATAGTAATGCACTAAGATTAATAAATTAAAACTTTTTAATGCTGAAAATATACAAGAAATCATAACATGTTAAATTATGCAAAAAAAAGTAAATAAATAAGTAAGTGAATAAAAACAATAAATAAATAAATAGAAATAAAAGAAGACGAAGGAGGAGAAAGAGAGCTGTTATTGTATTCGGTTAGTGATAGCTAAAAATACATTTTATTTTGTTTAACATCAATTCAAAATCTTACTAAGAAAATATAGATTTTAGAGAGGTCTCCTAGATCAGATTTTTATTGTTTTTACCAATCTGTTACACGTCATCGAGTATAGTTATACACTAAGGTTAATAAATTAAAGTTTTTAATAATCAGTGTAATATTGCATCTTTCTGCTTTAGTTTTGCATTTTCTTAACGTTCTCGTAAGTCAATAAATCTGACAATGTTTTCTCATAAAAGTGAAAACATATACAGTCATACACATATTCATGTGTGAATATTTGAATGCATATCAATATATGTACATAATAGATATGAATATATACATGTCTGCATAAATTTTGTGTATGTGTGTGTTTCTAATATATTTTAAAATCGCATATGGTTTAGATATCTGCTGTCATCTACTCTAATTTTCATAAGATTCTTCAGATCACAATGCCATTCAAATATATGACGAATGTAGACAACATATACCAAAAAAAGAAAAAGAAAAAAAAGAAAGAAAAAAGTATAGCTTCCAGATTCTAAGGATGACCAATAATGCATACCTATGTTTCGGTTACGCATTATTACTAATAACTTGCATTTAAATTAAAATATTTTTGGCGTTATTTACATCCATTTTTGTGAAACTGTCCTTTAATACACCCTTCCTATTCATAAGTTGATATGTCTATACTAAACATATATGAATGTAATGATTGGGTTTCTACAAAGTATATAGTACAAAACAAAAGTTCATTTATGGTCTAAAAAACTCCAGTTTTTATCTAATATAGATTTTTTTTTTTCATATTTAATATCTCACTAGCTAGACATTAAAAAACTGAAGAAAATTAATAACAAACTACTAAGCTAAAACATTAATTATATGTTTAAATAATAATATTTATTAATATGAATTATAGATTAATATGAAATAATAATGTTAATTAATATAAATTATATACATTTAAAAAATATATAATTTTATAATTATAATACATATATTAATTATAATAATTACATATAATAATATTATAATAATTATATATAATAATATGTATATATTAATTAATTAATAATTAATATTAGTTATATATATTAAAATGAAAATATTAATTATACATATTTAAATAAATATTAGTTAATATCAATTATACATGTTTAAATATTTAAATATCAATATTAATTATATATTTAAATAGTGATAATAATATAAGAAAAATATATTATTATCATTATATCAATAATTATTACTTGATATCAATTATGCATATTTAAATATTAATTAATTTGGTATATTTAAATATCAATATTAATTATATATTTAAATAGTGATAATAATATAAGAAAAAAAGAAAATCTTTAATTATGTTAGTGGAAGATTAACATAATTAAAGATTTTCTTTTTTATTCGTACATTATTATCACTATTTAAATATATAATAATATTAAAATTTAAATATGTATAATTAATATTAATTAATATTTTTATTTAAATATATATAATTAATATTTTTATTTTCCACTATTTTATAATTACAAATAAACCAGTAATTAGCAAAATTAATACTAATAAATTAATAAAGATTTTTTATATATGAACGATAATACTTCACTTTAAAACATAAGAACTTTAAAAAATTGATTTTACTAATTTGATATCTATCTCTTACAACAGGGCGATATCACAATTAACATAAAAATATTTTCATTTTATTTTAAGAATTATTGCATTTTAATAAATGTTCATTTAATTAATAAAAAATAGAATTTAAAATTTTATTTGAATTACTTAAATTTATTTAAAATTAAATTTTATGTAATACAGATTTAAATTAAATGTGATAACTTAAATGTAATTAAAATTTAAATGTCTAATTAACAATAAAAAAAATTACAAAGCAACTGATCTTTATATGTTAAAGATCAAAACAAAATACTAATTTGATATCTATTTCTTACAACAGGGAGGTATCACAACTAACATAAAAATATTTTTAATTTTATTTTAAGAATTATTGCCTTTTAATAAATGTTCATTTAATTATTAAAAAATAGAATTTAAAAATTTATTTGAATTATTCAAATTTATTTAAAATTAAATTTTATAACTTAATTGTCATTTAAATTTAAATGTCTAATTGACAATTTAAAAAAATACAAAGCAACTGATCTTTATGTTAAAGATCAAAACTAAAATCTACAACAAATAGGACACAACTCACAACCCATCTATTACAAAGATTGTGCTTTAACCACCGCGCTATAACGTTCATTCTATTTCGCCTTCAACAAAGTCCCTCCTGTACCACAAAAATGTAAACAAAACATCCGAAGCAGCAATAATGCGCGAGAAAATGCGCAGATCTGTTTTGGGAGGATTTCGAATCTTTGAGGCGGAATATGCTCACAGACTTCTAATACCCTGTTCACACTGCGTTATCGGAACTCTCTTAAACCTCCGAACTCTCTGAGGGAGTTCCACAAACTCTCTGAGAGAGTTTCAACTTTCTTCGGGCTAGAGACAGTCACGACCATTCACTCTCGCTGGCTGTAAAGCTTCGCATTAACTGATTGGGTGTTGCGGGCGGTTTTATCTTAAGCTCATGCGCAAAGAACACAGTGACGTTCACTGAGTTATCTTAAGTGAGTTTTTCCATGTGAACAGGTTTCCAATTCCGGGAGGGTACCACCTCAAAATTAAGAGAGTTCGGCGGCCTAAGATATCTTAAGTATCGTAGTGTGAACATAGTATTATATAAGATCTTATATTAGAAGTCTGTGAATATGCTAGTCTACGCTGGCCGTGAAAAGAAATAAGTTGCGCATGCGCAAAAATCGTACGGATCATAATGATTTCCGAACATGGGTTGGCTACACGATTATCACGAAAACCTTTGCAGGATAGTTAGAAAGTAACGACCCTTTTCGGAAACCTTACATGCTTCTGTATACTCGCAGATCAATGGTATGTGTTACATTAACATAAAGGCACCTTGGCGCCCGCAGAGAGTGGGAAACATGTGAACTGGAGGAGAAATGAATGGCGCAATATTCTTTTCTCTGACGAGCCCCATTTTTCTGTTCATCCTGATAATAGGCGTATTTTATCTAGAGGGACCGTGGCACTAGAAGCAATCTTTCGCTCGTGCAAGGAAGTGTCAAATTTGGCGTTGGGGAGTGATGGTCTATCCTGGCATTTCCATTGATGGGCGCACCGACCTCGAAATGGAGCTCTCACCGGTCAGCAATATAGAGATGAGATCTTCAGACCTATTGTAGTTCCTTACGCTGCAGCAATTCCAATTGGAGATGACTTCATGTTAATGGACGACAATTGCAGTCCACATCGTGCTCACTTGGTGGATGATTTCCTTTTCGAGGAAGAAATCAAACGACTGGAATGGCCAGCGTGTTCTCCGGGCATGAACGCAATAGAGAATGTTTGAGATATTCCAGGCAGACGAGTTGCTGGCCGCATACCATCACCACAAATTCTTCAAGAACGGGAAAGAGCTCTTCTGGAGAAGTAGGACAGAATACCTCAGTTCCTCATTAACTCCATGCCTCAAATGTGTTCAACGTTGCTGGCCATCCGGGGAAACCATACCCCCTATTAAAAACAATTTTCTTTGAAGGAAACACCTTTTTAATTCATTTTTTCTCCCATGCACAAATTGTGTTTTTTAATCCTCTTGCACCCAAATGCTCAATACAATGCATTTTTTTCTGCCAAATATGTGTAATTTTTTTCTCATATAGCCTACCACGTCTGTCGATCTAAACAATTCCCCAGCCGCAAGATTCACTCACAACCTCAATGTCACTTTAATTGTTTTGAGCAGTGTATATCAAAAAGGAATTTCCGCATTTTACCGCGTACATTTATACAAATTTATATAGATTTTACATCTTTGGTTCATGAATTTTCCAAATATTTTTTTTTTCTAAAATTTATTTCTGACATTTATCAAATATTTCAATTTCTAGAATGAAAAAATAATGAATAATGAAAAATATAACTCATGTGTAATAAAGATATTATTCCATCTTTCTTGTAGTGCAGCAATCTCAAAAAATTACGAAACTTCTTAAAGCCGCGGTCACTAAAACTCGTATGAGCGCTGCGCGTCCATGAAAACTATAAAAAGTTAAAAACATCACTGCATACATGAAACTCGCTGTGCAGCAATATCTAAAATGGGCAAAAATCGTTAATGACGCGGACACTAACGCACGTGTAAGCGCAGCGCGCCCACGACAAAAAAAAAAAAAAAAAATCATTGGATGCACGGAACTTGCTGTGCAGCAATCTTTAAAATGGGCAAAAACCGTTAAAACCGCAGTCACTAACGCACGTATGAGCGCTGCGCGTCCACGACACAAATAGAGAGAAAAAAAAATCACTGTATGCACGAAACTCGCTGTACCGCAATCTCTAAAATGGACAAAACTCGTTCAAGTTGCGGTCGCTAACACACGTATGAGCGCTGCGCGCACATGAAAACCAAAAAGAACATCACTGGGTGCACGAAACGCACTGTGCAGCAAGGGCGGATCCAGCTCACCATTTAGAGGGGGGGGGGGGGTGTGATGGATTTCCTTTTCTACTATTCTGATACTTTCTCGAAGTCATTTTCATTCGTAAATACAAAAAATTTGCATTAATATTCGTAAAAATACAAAAATTACCGATTTCGTTCAGATACCAAGAAATTAAAGTCCCATCTATATATATAAAAGAAAGTCTGGATTTTGTATTAATCAACGCGCAGCCCAAACTACTGAACCTAAAATCTTGAAACTTGGGGTAAAAATACTTCTTATGACATTGAGTGCCGCTAAGAAAGGATTTTCTAAAATTCCACCCCTAAGGGGGGTAAAAAACAAAACGAACTTTTAAAAAATTCCTTAAAAATCTGATTTTATAGTTATTTTTCAACTAATAACATATTTTAGTGTATTTTTGTATGCTGAATCGAATGGTACTAACCAAATTATTTCAAGTCTAATAGTTCAGGAGATATTTCATATTTTTGTAATTTGGCGCTATCTTTGGCGCCAAAACCTCAAATTTTCAAGTGATAATTTCTAAAAAAATTCTGTTACTAGAGAAAGGGAAGAAATTCAAATTGAATAATTGTTTAATCAATTCTTTTGCTTAAATATTTAAAACAATTATGTCAGTTAGGAAAAAAATTATAAACGCCTCAAAAACTAAAACTAAATAATAATTTTAAAAAAACTGTTGTACTTTTTCGTTCTATCAACACTATGCCAAAATATATGGTATCGCGCCATTTATTTCTACCCTTAGCGTGCAAACGATTTTTCTTGCAAACCGTGCCAAAGATTATCATTTGCTATTTATTGAATGTAAACATTTTTTATGAGTATTATTCCATCATAATCTCGTAAAACTTTTTAATTTGTTATTTTTTGAATAGAAAATATTTATTTTTAAATTATAACTTGCATTTATTACTGACACTGACATGGATTTTACGATTTGGCGGTTACTTGATGACGAGGAATGTGTAATAAAATAATTTCAGAACTTATCAACTATACCTATAAAATGTTTTGTTAAAAAACGTTGAACGTCTTCATTCAAAAAATTAAATGTTTACCGCAATGACAGATATGCTTATTACGTACGCCACGCTACAATGATAACATAAAAGACAATTACAATTCGAGACCTGCAGATTAAATTTACTTTATTTTATTATTTTATTGTCTTTTATTTTTAGTATTGATTTGTATTGATTTAAAAAAATAGTTGGTGAAAGTCTAATTTTCAAATGTTATATATTTTAAATGCTCATTTTTGTATCAACAAAATTATTTTTTTTTTCAAATGTTTCATTTTTTCCCCGCTAATTATTATGCTTAGCGACAACGGTGTTGGTATAACGGAAAAATACCAAAACAGTTACTGATTTTATTTAAAATACAAAGAAAAAGCGTTTAATAAGAAATAAATATTATTAAACGGAAATATTTAATTTAAGTATGAAAGCAATGTTTGTAGTGTTTAAAAAAGTGTTCATATTCAAAGGTTTAAATAGAAAAATATTTTGCAATTTGCCATTTGCTCCTATCGATAAAAAGAAAAAATGGATACTTTTATGTTAGTCGTGCATAAATCTCGCCAATAGAATTTTATAAATCGCAAATACCAATACTTACAATTTTACTCATCATCATCTACTATATTTATAAAACGCAAATTCTTATTTCATTCTGATTGACTATAACTCAAGTTCTACTGAACATAATTTTGTAGAACGTACACTGTTAGTTAAGTAATTTGTTTTAGAAGTGTTTTAATGTAAAAAAATAGATCTACTTTGAATTAGTGATAAGTACGGGACTTTTAAAATTAGGTGAACCCGATTATGAAAGATTACCTTTAATGTAAAGTTCTTCTAAATGGATTTTGATGCTATGCCGGAAAGTTGTCTATGGTGTAGTAAATTACTATAAGAGGATGTACGCTATATGCATCGTGTATATACTAGAAAATATATATTCTATAAAGGTGTGCAGGGTTTCTTAAAAAATCCAGTGGGTATATAAAGTAGACCTACCCCTACATCCCAGAGAGTTCTATAATCTGGTTAACGCGATTATGGAAGATATATTTAAATTTAACTATCTATAATATGTATGAAATGCAAAGAGAAATTTCGTTTGGGCCGCTTCCAACCTGAGTTCTGCTGAATAGATCTTTGATGGGACTTAAATTGTTAAATAATTTTTCAGAAAAAAAATTAGTACATCATATCGTTCTACGTTGCTTATTTAAATTATTATGGGGGAAAATTCAAAATCAGAAGAATACGATTATGAAAAATTGGCTTTTTTAAAGGCTCTGCTGGGTGGATTCTGGTAAGACAAACTGTTAATTATATAATTTTTAGGGAACGTTTTGGTACATTTGCCAGTTTAAAAGATTCTGCTAAGTGGATTTAGGTGGAACTTGCCCAGTTAGTTAATTTTTCAGGGAATATTTTAGTATAAAACGCATATCGTTCTAGGTTGCTTGGTTATAGGATTTTGGATGAAAGTTCTAGAATGAGGTGAGACCAATTATGAAAGATTAGCCTTTTTCATATGTTCTATTGGGCGGAATCTGATGAGAATTGCATTGATAAATTTTCAGAGGAAGGGTATAAGTATATTACATAATGTTCTATCGTACTTTACCAAATCCTAAAGTAAAGGATCAACTAAAGAAGTTGGTACTTAGCAGCTCAAATTTTGTCTGTCTCAATAGAAAATACAATAGTATAATGACGTCCATATCGTTTGTAGCAATTCGGATGGGTATGCCAGGTTAATGCCCATATTGCTTTCAAACGAATGAAATTCACAGATATATTTCGTTTGATTCATGGTTTGTTTAGAAAAACAGACCAGCGAAGCGGGCGAAGGCTGCTAGTTTTCTTATAAAGGCAAAGATTCGTTCAGAATATATTGTCAAAGTTAGCATTTTTACCCAAGTTTTACGAGTTGACAGCCACAGAAATGTCGTCAGAAGCAAACAATTGGCTGTCACTTCCGGAAATTCCGTTTAAAAAGTGAAACTTTACAGGGTTTTTTTTGTAAGATTCCTTGCTTTTATCGAAAAATGGAAAACGCTATTTAATCAAATACAGTGTCCTACTGGCCCACCGGACCATCATATAGTTATTGGCAGCTATGTAATTCTATTAGTGCCATGAAAATTGCAGGTGTAGCCTCTTCTTTCTGCTCAAAGTATTAAATAGTTTTTTCAATCAAACTTGTACCTTTGGAATGGATCATTTTCTTCTGATGGACTGATGGCTTGCATTGTTATGAAACAGCCATTATAAATGAAGGATTAGGTGAAGATGAAAGACCATAGACCATTTTCCCCCCCCATTCTGGCAAGAAAATCAGAGTTCTAACTTTTTACGACTGCTCTTACATCTTCACCTAACACTTCATTTATAATGGCTGTTTCATAATAATGGAAGCCATCAGTCCATCAGAAGAAAATAACTCGGTCAAAGCGGAAACTCGGTTAAGCGGGACTTGGATAATCGGGGCTGTACTGTATATTTCATTTTTAAAATGATCTTTAGACTATTTTTGTTGGTGTTCAGAGGGGAGTCATGACCCCCGTAACTTCCCCCTTGGATCCGCCATTGCTGTGCAGCAATCTCTAAAATGGACAAAATTCGTTCAAGCCACGGTCACTGACGCACATATGAGCGCTACGCGCACATGAAAACAAGAAAACCCTCACTGGATACACGAAACTCGCTGTGCAGCAATCTCTAAAATGGACAAGTCGCGGTTGCCATAATTAATAATAAAAAATGGCTATTTTTTTTTTTTTTTTAAAAAAAAAAAAAAAAAAAAAAAAAAAAAAAAAAAAAAAAAAAAAAAAAAAATCCCTGCCGGCTCGGGCCTACAGGCGGAGGTAGATTTCGATGTTAAGTACTAAATTCTCCAACAAAACTTAAATCAAGATTAGATAAAACCCAGTTTCTTCACAAAGAGCGAGCTGTAGGGAGCTAAACTTTTTGTGAAAATTGTAATATACACGAATACACACACACATATATATGGAATAGGTTTAAAAAATGGCTACAAAAAATTCGGAGAACCTTAAAGTGTTAAAATATGTTAATATTTCCATAGTCGGGTTTTTATCATGTTTTAATACGTTTCTTCAAACTTACATGGCGTTACATATTCACCTGCTGAGGTCCATTATATTTCCAATTATGACGCAATATACATATTTTTTTAATTCGTCAAACTATTTATTTTGAGTTTTCATGCTGAAATCTTGCTCTAGGAAACTTATGACGTAATATTCAATTTGTTTTCAATTTGTCAAACTATTTAATTTTACACGTGAAAATTTTGCAAAAGAAAAGTAATTGTTGTGGTGAGAATTTTATTATTTGTTTTTTTTTTTTTAATTGTTGGCAACTGCTATAACGAAAAACTTTTATTTTTTTCCTGCCATTGTTGTGTAAGAGCTGGTTTTATCAGAATCATGTTAAGACAGTATTCAAAATTTTGAACCCTCCCCATTTCCACCCTCTTGGGCCGATTTCGCCCATTTTCAATCCCCGCCGAGAAAGTAGCCATCTCAAAGTTGTTGGCGAGTTTGAAGATGATTCGTGCATAATTGCGACTTTTATCGTGCGGACAAAATTTAGTACATACATACATATATATATAAACTTTTTAGGTGGGGGTGGTTTTGGGTTCCTGGGGTCCTATAATGAAAAGTTATGAAGGAATTTTTCAAAAGTCGCACCATGGTAACGACTGCAATAGGTAGTATTTCTTACGAAATCTACCTAAAAAATATGGCCTTTTTTTTTTCCATTCTGACCAGAAAATCAGAGCGCAAACTTTTTACGACTGCTCTTTCATCTTCACCTAACACTTCATTTATAATGGCTGTTTCATAATAATGGAAACCATCAGCCCATCAGAAGAAAATAATCCATTCCAAAGGTATAATCCTTCATTTGGCGCCCGGGGCACATGCCCCCCCCCCCTCTTAGTTTCGGCCCTGGCCATCGCTGCTAATTCGAACTCTTGTTTTAATGACTCGTCGGGATGTCAAAATGCCGCGTTTCAAGGACCAGCGTTACGCGATAAAATTTTGTGTTGCGCTCAAGTAAACGGGCGCCGAGACCGTTGCCATGGGAAGGGAAGCTTATGGCGATAATACTATGTCCCAAAATATGGTTTACCGCTGACACAAGATGTTCTGGAAGGGCAGAGGGGATGCCGAGTGCTCTGGACGACCGTCATTCTGCACATTCCGAGCGAAATGTGAAGAAATTGAAGGACATGTTGAACTGTGATCGATGTTAGAATTCTGGCAGATCAGTGTAATATCCCTAAAAGTACTGTGCATCGCATTATTACCGAAGATTTGAGAGATCAGCAACACGCGTCTTAATCATTAGAAGGCGCGGTCGTACACAGACTTCATTGTCTCGGAGTACTTAGTGAAACGCGGTGTGGCAACACTGTCCCCGTACAACCCCGACTTGGCACCTCCAGACTTCTTCTTGTACTCGAGGATCAAGACGGAACTTAAGGGCCATTTTGGGACTTTGGAAGCCGTCAAAGAAGCGACGACGAGGTGCTTGAAGGAGGTCCCCGTCGACGCCTTCCAGGGTGCGTTCAGCGCCTGGGAAAAATGCTGGCTCCGGTAATCCGACGCGGAAGGAAGCTCGTTTGAAGAATTTTAGTTGCTTGTGCCTTTATCTGCAATAAATAGTTTTTCCTGGAGTTATTCAACTTACTTTTGGGACACACCATGTATATGTCGTAGGCTAATTGAGAAATCCGGCTTTTTGCAAACAGCCTAGGCTCTTTGCAGAGAGCCGGGCTAATTGGAGAATCCATCTCCCTTTATCCAATTAGCCTGATATTTTTCAGGCTTATTGCAAAGAGCCTAGAAAGCGTAAGGCTAATTGAAAAATGATCACTTATTATCCGATCAGGGTGATATTTTTAGCTCACAGGCTATCAAAGCCTGAGAGCTTATGTGCCCGCCGATTCTGTATGTACGTGTGTACGTACGTACGTAACACGATAACTCTTGATAAGAATATCCGATTTGTTTCAAATTTTTTTTTTAGGTTCATTCTGATAAGGTGCTTCCCTGATTAGTTTTTGGGGTTCATTGGTTAAGGATAAAGGGTGAAAAGGGGGGCTAGTCCCCCCCCCCCTAATTTAGATAAATCGATTTTTCATGATGAATTATTCGATTTGCTCCAAATACCGGTATACCGGTTTATTAAGTTAAGGAGCTGCCTTGATTAGATTTGGAGGTTCATTAGTTACATATAAAGGGAGGAAAGGGGGGGGCTACCCCCCGTAATTTAGATAAATGGGTTTTTCATGCAGAAATATGCGATTTGCAATAAATTTGGTATACCGGTTAATTATGTTAAGCAGTTTCCCTGATTACATTTGGAAGATCATTATTATGTATAAAGGGGGGCAATTGCCTCTCCCCTTAATTTAGATAAATGCGTTTTTCGTGTAGAATTATTCGATTAGCTCAAATTTGGTATACTGGTTTATTATGTTAAAGAGATGGCTTGATTAGATTTGGAGGTTCATTAGTTAAATATAAAGGGAGGAAAGGGGGGCTAGCCCCCCCCCCCTTAATTTAGGTAAATGGGTTTTTAATGCAAAATTATTCGATTTGCTCCAAATTTGGTATACCGGTTTATTATGTTAAGCAGCTTCCCTGATTACATTTGGAAGTTCATTAGTTAAGTATAAAGGGAGGAAAGGGAGGCTAGACCCCCCCCCCCCCCTTAATTTAGATAAATGGGTTTTTCATGCAGAGTTATTCGCGATTTGCTCCAAATTTCGTATACCGGTTTATTATGTTAAGGAGCTTCCCTGATTAGATTTGGAGGTTCATTAGTTAAGTATAAAGGGAGGAGAGGGGGGTTAGACTCCCCCCCACCTTAATTTAGATTAATGGGTTTTTCATGTAGAGTTATTCGATTTGCTCCAAATTTCGTATACCGGTTTATTATGTTAAAGAGCTGCCTTGATTAGATTTGGAGATTTATTGGTTAAGTATAAAGAAAGGACAGGGGCTAGTGTCCCCTTAATTTAGATAAATGGGTTTTTCATACAGAATTATTCGATTTGCTTCAAATTTGATATACCAGTTTATTACGATATGGCTTCCTTCATTTGATTTGGAGGTTCCTTGGTTGAGTATAAAAGGGGGGAAAGGGGGGCAATTGCCCCTCCTCCTAATTTAGATAAACTGGTTTTCATGCAGAATTATCTGATTTAGTTTAATTTTTTTTCAACCGGATCCGAACTTGAAGGTTCCATTTGAAGTCAACCCGAAAACCGACCACAACCAGGTTTCGGATTGAGTTCAATTAGAACTTTCAGGTTCGGATCGGGTTGCCGGTGGACGGAGATTATTTTGTCTGGCTTGCATCGGGTTATATTTCTTTGGAATATTTTTGTTGGTTAAGATTTGGTTCGGGACGGGTTTCAGGTTGACTTCGAATGGAATTTTTAGGTTCCGGTAGCGTTGCGTGTCCACGGAAACTAATTTGTCTTGTTCGGATCCGTTTATGGATCTTTGGAATATTTTTGTCGGTTATCAGATTTGGTTTGGGATTTCGGGTTTTTTCAAATGGAACTCTCAGGTTCGGGTCGGGTTGCATGTAGACTGAAATTATTTTGTCTTGCTCAGATCGGGGTATTGTCTGTTGTAATTTATTTTTCGGGTTTGGGTAGGGTTATGCGTTAATAAACCTAACAAAAAGAAAATTGCCCAGTTAAACTGATGGCATTGAGCTCACAGGCTATTCACACTAATTGCATATTATACTCTTATTTCAAAGAATAATGCTCCTCGAAAAATAAATGAAGGGATTAGTCCCCGTTGCCCACCTTTCTACCTCCAAATCTAATCAGGGAAGCTACTTAACATAATAAACTGGTATACCAAATTTGAAGCAAATCAGATAATTCTGCATGAAAAAACCATTTCACTAAATTAAGGGGGGAGGGTATTAGCTCCCCCATTTCTTCCTTTATGCTGAGCCAATGAACTTTCAAATCTAATCAGAAAAGCTCCTTATTAGAATGAACCTAGAAAAAAAAAATTAAACTAAATTAGATAATTCTGCATGAAAACACATTTATCTAAATTAAGGGGGAGGGGCAATTGCCCCCCTTTCATACTTAACCAATGAACCTCCAAATCAAATGAAGGAAGCCATATCGTAATAAACTGGTATATCAAATTTGAAGCAAATCTAATAATTCTGTATGAAAAACCCATTTATCTAAATTAATGGGACACTAACCCCTGCCCCTCCTTTATACTTAACCAATAAATTTCCAAATCTAATCAAGGCAGCTCCTTAACATAATAAACCGGTATACGAAATTTGGAGCAAATCGAATAACTCTGCATGAAAAACACATTTATCTAAATTAAGGGGGGATCTAGCCCCCCTTTCCTCCCTTTATACTTAACTAAAGAACCTCCAAATCTAATCAGGGAAGCTCCTTAACATAATAAACCGGTATGCCAAATTTGGAGCAAATCGAATAATTTTTCATTAAAAACCCATTTACCTAAATTAAGGGGGAGGGGGTGCAGCCCCCACCTTTCCTCCCTTTATACTCAACTAATGAACCTCCAAATCTAATCAAGCCATCTCCTTAACATAATAAACTAGTATACCAAATTTGAGCTTATAGAATAATTCTACATGAAAAACACATTTATCTAAATTAAGGGGAGAGGCAATTGCCGCCCCTTTCCCCCCTTTATACATAATAATGATCTTCCAAATGTAATCAGGGAAGCTGCTTAACATAATTAACCGGTATACCAAATTTATAGCAAATCGCATATTTCTGCATGAAAAACCCATTTATCTAAATTACTGGGAGGGATAGCCCCCCTTTCCTCCCTTTATATGTAACTAATGAACCTCCAAATCTGATCAAGGCAGCTCCTTAACTTAATAAACCGGTATACCAAATTTGGAGCAAATCGAATAATTCATCATGAAAAACCGATTTATCTAAATTAAGGGGGGTAGCCCCCTTTCCCCCCTTTATACTTAAATAATGAGCTTCGAAATCTAATCAGGGAAGCTCCTTAACACAATAAACCGGTATAGCAAATTTGGAGCAAATCGAATATTTCTGCATGAAAAAACCATTTATATAAATTTAGGGGGGGAGTAGCCCCTTTTCCCCCTTTATCCTTAACCAATGAACCCCAAAAAATAATCAGGGAAGCACCTTATCAGAATGAACCTAGAAAAAAGAATTTGAAGCAAATCGGATATTTCTATCAAGAGTTATCGCGTTACGTACATACAGAATCGGCGGGCACATAAGCTCTCAGGCTTTGATAGCCTGTGAGCTAAAAATATCACCCTGATCGGATAATATGTGATCATTTTTCAATTAGCCTTACGCTTTCTAGGTTCTTTGCAATAAGCCTGAAAAATATCAGGCTAATTGGAAAAAGGGAGATGGATTCTCCAATTAGCCCGGCTCTGTGCAAAGAGCCTAGGCTGTTTGCAAAGAGCCGGATTTCTCAATTAGCCTACGACATATATACATATGGTCAATAATGATTGGTCGCTTTCGATTTTAGACGTTTTGTTAAATATCTAGAAAAATACATGAGGAATTAACCTGAAACTCCAGCTGTGTAAATAGAATAGTATAGGTCATACATTTCCGCGAGGATTTTTTCCCGAAACCCTATAGGGGACCATCAACAAACTGAAAAAGAACGAATATCTTTTGGATAACCCTGCAAAAATTAATGTAGCATAAGCGTTCAAACTGTAGAACATGATTAAAAGGCTTATTGCGATAAACTGTGTTCATTTTTATGAAGATGGCATGTATACTAGTAGAGAAATTAAGGTTTACATAAAAACAGAGCAAATTTTGCCAAGCTTTTTTGCTTATAATTTGCAGTGTTCTTAATATAAAAAAAAATGTTCTTTTCAGAAAATATGACAAACAACATTATAGACAACACCCTACAATCAGAATTAAAAAATAATAAAAATTGGATGAAAAAGAAGCAGGTTTACTAAGAAATGTTTTACTGTGCATGCGCGAATGCAATCAAAATATAATGTGCATAATGTTTTAGCTAAGTGTATAGAGCAACTTTTGTGAACGTCTCAAAACATAGCTTGAAAATTCTGAAAATTATCATCGATAGAATAAGCTCGAAATCCGTTGTTCCAAAAAGGAAGCAAAAAGTCCTTCCGGCCAGTGCCGGGAGGAAGAGGTAGCTTTCATAATCTTATTTAAAAAAAGTCAAATTATATCATTCAAACACACGAAGCTCAATTTAGTGGAAACCGAATATAGGAGATTCAATACTAATTTTTATCAATATAATGAATGAGAATTTCGCGAAATTAGTCAGCTTTATCCAAGCTGCTTTTCTTTGAAGTAACATATATTTGGCTGCCAAATTCGGCAATTTCTTAAAGTGCCTGTCATTTTAAGACAACATGGTGGATGAGGCTAAGCAGTGAACTCGGTCGAGACCTTAGTAATTGCTGTGCACATGCTCACTCACATCGGAATCGGTTAATATATAGGAGTGCTGTCGCATGCAAAAAAACAGATTTTTCAAAATGTCACCCACAATAGAAATTGAAACTGCTATATCTGAGCCATTTTTTAAGGTAAAGACAAACAAAAAATGCTCCTGAATCCTTATATCAAGGTCAAATACTTAAGAAAGAAACCCTTTTCAATTTCTAATTTTTTTGCACCTCACTTTAAATATATATATATATATATTTTAATTTAATGGTCGCCATTTTGAAACAAGATGGCTGATGAATCTGGCCAGCGAACTTGGTCGAGGTGTTGATGTATACTATCCACATGCCTTCTTACATCGAAATAGGCGAATACGTGTGTTATCGCGTGACAAATACAAGATCGTTTCAAAATGTTAGCCATGCTAGAAATTCAAAGTGCTATAAATCAACCATTTTTTAAGATATAAACAAAAGAACAAATTTTCAGAAACAAAAACTGCTCCGGAATCTTTGTATCAAGGTCAAACACATAAAAAAATCTTTTTCATTTTCCAATTGTTTAATACCTCATTTTGAATTTTAAATTTAATTTTTTTTAAATGGCAACCCTTTTGAAACAAGATGGCGAATGAAGCTGGCCAACGAACTCGGTCGAGACATTGGTATGTACTATGTACAGACCAAGTTACATCCAAATAGGTTCATAATTACGCCTGTTGTCGCGTGACAAAAATCAGGTCGTTTTAAAATGTCAGCCACAAGATAAATTCAAAATGCTATTACTCAGCCATTTTTATTAGATATAGACGAAAGAAAAACTGTTCCGGAATCTTTGTATTAAGGTAAAACACATACAAAAAAAATCTTTTTCACTTTCCAATTTTTTTGGTATCTCATTTAAATTTTTAAATTTTTTTAATGGCCGCCATTTTGAAACAAGATGGCGGATGAAGCCGGCCGACGAACTCGGTCGAGATATTTGTATGTACTATGTACACACCAAGGTACATCCAAGTCGGTTCATAAATACGCCTGTTATTACGTGAGAAAAATCAGGACGTTTCAAAATGTCAGCCACGCTAGAAATTCAAAATGCTATAACTCAGCCATTTCTTAAGATATAGACGAAACAAAAACTGCTCCCGAATCTTTTTATCAAGGTCAAACACATAAAAACAAAATATTTTTTCAATTTTTAATTTTTCGGTACCACATTTCAAATTTAAATTTTTCTTAAAAATTTAAATGGCCACCATTTTTAAACAAGATGGCAGATGAAGCTGACCAACGAACCCGGTCGAGACATTGGTATGTACTATGTATAAACGAAGTTACATCCAAATCGGTTCATAAATACGCCTTTTATCGCGTGACAAAATTCAGGACGTTTCAAAATATCAGCCACGCTAGAAATTCAAAATGCTATAACTCAGCCATTTTTTAAGATATAGACGAAACAAAAACTGCTCCGAAATCTTTGTATAAAGGTCAAATACATAAGAAAAAATATTTTTCCATTTTCAATTTTTTGGTACCACATTTCAATTTTTAAATTTTTAAAAAAATTTTAAATGGCCGCCATTTTGAAACAAAATGGCGGATGAAGCTGGCCAACGAACTCGGTCGAGAGATTGGTATGTACTATGTACACACTGAATTACATCCAAATCGGTTCATAAATACGCCTTTTATCGCGTGACAAAATTCAGGACGTTTCAAAATGTCAGCCACGCTAGAAATTCAAAATGCTATAACTCAGCCATTTTTTAAGATATACACGAAACAAAAACTGCTTCGGAATCTTTGTATAAAGGTCAAATACATAAGAAAAAAATATTTTTCCATTTTTAATTTTTTGGTACCACATTTCAAGTTTTAAAATTTTTTAAAAATTTTAAATGGCCGCCATTTTGAAACAAAATGGCGGATGCAGCTGGCCAACGAACTCGGTCGAGACATTGGTATGTACTATGTACACACCAAATTTCATCGAAATCGGTTCATAATTACGGGAGTTACAGTGTGACATAGGTCAGATATATATATATATATATATATATATATATATATATATATATATATATCAATTTTGAACGGAGGGTGGTTTCGGGGTCTGGGGGTCATGATCGATGAAAATATACCAAAATTTTTTGAAATCGCTTTCCTCCGAACGGCTGCAATAGGTAGCTTTTTTGTAAAGAAAGCTACCTAAAATATGAGGAGCTGTATCCAAATATCTGTTGATTAGTGCTAAGATAGCGTACACAATATCGCCACATACTCAGTTTATTACAACAAGCCTCTTAATCATGAAAATTGTTAGAGCCCTTTTTGAAAACCCAAGGATTTATAAATAATTAAACATATAAATACATAAATAGCCGAGTGTAAGAAAAATAGTTTAGCAATTACTTCCAGTTGTTAATGCATAACGAAATTAAAACTGCATCAATAAATAAATAAAACACAAGTTTGATAGAGATAGAATCAAAGTAAGGAACAATGAAATAATCATAATCAAAAGAATTGCTATAAATAGCGAAATTCTCAGCAACTTCTTTGGGTATTAATCCTTTGCACTCCAAGGTCTTTTTCCATGGCGGAACTATAGCAACTCCAAGACATTAAATATATATATATATATGGTCTTATATAGTCAAATTGAAAATAATTTTTTTATTTGAATGTTTTATATATTTTTACATGTTATAGAAATATAATATTTAAATCTTATGCTCTATAGTTATATGTTGTGTGTGGTATTTTATAAAGCACTCACCAATGTGCGTTGCAAGCTTTTCGGGACAAGTGTTACAAAAGTATGTCGTTTGATGTATCTTACCTTTTTCTGTTCTGTGAGAGCAGACCCGACAATCTTTGACTCTACCTGCCCTCTATTTAATCGAACACTTGTGTGGGTATCAGTGGATGTTGAAGCTTTCTTGAAAATCTCCTTTCAATTGATCAATCAATAGTTTCACGTATTTTAAATGGCTGAGTGGACGCTCATTTCTCTGCTTTTTTACAAGTTTATACTCAACAAAGATAATTATAATCTATTCAAAAAATATGTCCCCACGTGTTTTTACTTTAAACAAAATTATTAATTAATCAGTACGTTCTAATGCCACGACAATACTATACTGAGTGAGTACCAGTTTTATTTTTCTTATATTGTTATAAAATTACTTTGTCAAAAGAGAGCACATCGAGTAATAGTGCCGTTTTTTATAATGCTAAATTGTGTTTATGATACATATCAGCCAGTTTTCTCTTCACAAATTTTTTTTATAAAATATATTTTGGATACTTCCTTTTATCACATCTGTACAGATTTCAATTAGATCACTTCATTAATGTAAATAATAGAACAGTAAGTAAGAATCAAAGTTGGAATTGATGTAAATTGTTCATGTAACTTAAGATGGTGAGTGAGACTCACCGTTGGAGTTGATGTAAAGAATATAGCGTGCTGAGTGAGACTCACTGTTGGAGTTGATGTAAAGAATAGCGTGGTGAGTGAGACTCACTGTTGAAGTGCAAAGGGTTTAGTGTTGAAATAATCACAATAAAAAGAATTGCTATAAAAAGTGAAATTCTCAGCAACTTGTTTGGCAATTAAGTGTTGAAATAATCATAATCAAAACGATTGCTATAAATAGTGAAATTCTCAGCAACTTCTTTGGCCGTGAACTGCTGGCGTGACTAATATTAAAATACTGTTTTGAATACGAAACTGATATTTTTCATATGAAAATGATTTTTGGTGTTGTGATTGTTAATAGGCAATAATAAAATAAAAAAAAAAACTTAATTATAAATTAAAAACATGTCTGTGAGAAACGCTGGCAAGGGGACGATGTCAATGATCTAAATAATCAATTTTGACCTGAGTAAAAAAAAAAAAAAAAAAAAAAAGAAGAAGAATTTTCATTTTGTCCTTATTAATATCTGTTGGTTGTCAAATGCTCTGGTAAGATTTAAAAATTTCACATTAAAAAAAAGACCCCCCCCCCCACCTCCCCAAATGTATTCAATATTTAGTGTTTAAAACTGAAAAATCTCCCAACTGTTTTCGAATACAGTTAAGGTATTCAAGGTAAATAAATGCAAATGAATCTATACAATATTTTTATTTTACAAAAGTTAAAACGTATATACAAAGTAGACATATAGAATGCACACATTAGAAGCAAGGATTTTGGTATTAACAATTCAATTAGATGCAACAAATAAAAATATTTAAGAAAAAGTGTTCACTTTGGCAACAGTTTTAAATAAATTAAGTAGGCTAAACGAATGAATAACAACATAGAGTTTAATCCTTCAAAGATGCTTGTTGGTCAGAATTTTTTTGATTTTTCAAAGTTAATTTTGAACTGTTAAAAGAAAATTGTTTTATTTAAAAAAAAATAATTATTATTATTTTATTAGTGTTCTATTAAAAATTATACTCAATAGATTATAATAAAATAAAGAATAATATTTTAAAAAGATAAATTTTTTTCTTGTTTATTTATGTAAAATTTTAATATTGCCATAAACAATAATGGAAACAATATCAATGAAAAAAAAAGTAGAGAATACTCAAATATTTTACAACATCATAACATGTTATTGAAATTCTCAGAATTGTCTGCTGGTCAGACTTTTATGAAATATTTTAAATTATTTATTTAGAGGAAATTGTTATATTAAAAAATTATTTAATAATTATTTTACTAGTGTAGTATTAAAATTTATACTCTATAAGTTATTATATTTGAATTAATAAACAAATAAAGAATAATTTCTAAAAGAATAAATTATTAATCTCTTATTTTTGGAGAAAATTAAAATAGTGACCAACAAACATAAATATCAATGAAAAACCCCAAGTACAGAAAATACAAATATTTTACAACAACATAACATGCTATTGAAATACACAGAAATGTCTGGTAATCAGACTTTTTTGAAATATCTTAAAGTTAAATTTGAACTATTTATTTAGAGAACATTGTTTTATTAAATAAAATAATTAATAATTATTTTACTAGTGTGGTATTAAAGTTTATACTCAATAAGTTATTATATTAGGATTAACAAACAAGATAAAGAATAGTTTTTAAAAGAATAATTTATTACTCTCTTATTTCTGGAAAATCACTATAGCTTATTAAACCCTCTGTATGGTTAGAAATAAATTTGTTTACACTTTAAAAAAAAAAAAAAAAAAAAAAAAAAAAATCCAAAATAATTTTGAAATAGCTTTCCATTTCGAGCCCTGGTTAGTTATGAACTATTTATTTAGAGAAAATTGTTAACAACATGTTAGTGAAGTGCTCATGTATTTCTGATGGTCAGGCTTTTTTTTTAAATTTTGTTTGAATTTTTTAAAGTTAATTTTGAATTAATTGTTTAGAGAAAATTGTTTTATTAAGGGTGTCCGGGACACATTTTCAATTTTTTTTTATTTATTGAGATAAAATTTTGAAATTTTTTGGGATGGTTAACCATATCATTTGTAAATAAAATCACATGGCAAAACTTCTCATAATTTAAAATGAAAATTCAAATTTAAATTTTGTTAAAAAAGGGGGGTAGTTTAAAATCGTTATAACTCGAAATATTATTTGTAGAATTTAATTTTTTTTTCATTTAAATAAACAGAAATATATAAGTTTTAATTTAGATTCAGCATTAAAAAAAATATTAATAAAAAAAATTAAAAATATTTAAAATAAAAATGAGAAAAAAAAATGATGTAACTTTTTTTTAAAAAATCATATTTTCAAAAGTAATTATTATTATTTTTAATTTGCTGAATCTAAGTTAAAGTAAAACTATTGAAAAAGACATGTTCCAAGTTTGAACCATTTATCTGTAACGGTTCTTGATTTATAGCAATTTAAATAAGAGCAATGGTGAAAAAACCCATTACGAAGAAAAACGCAATTTCACAAGAAGTCGCTTCCATGACAACCATGTCTTAAAAGGTAGATTTTGAAAACAAACCAAAACGAAAAAATTAATACTTCCTGTTCTAATTAAGATAGAACATGATTTAAATGTCATTTTAAGCAAAAAACAGCAGAAAATTTGTAATCCAATTTTTTAAAAAAATTGAGAATTTGAAGATTTTCGTGTCCTGGACCCTCTTAAATAAAATAATTATTTTTGTAGTGTTATATTAAAAATTATACTCAAACAGATTATTGTAAAAGGAACAATAACAAATAAAGAATAATATTTAAAAGGGTAAATTATTATTCTATTATTTCAGTACAAAAACAGGGAATAGTGAAATATTTTACCTTTTTAAATATGTTACCATAACATTATGTTGCTTTAATATTTAGAGATATTTCCTCATCACAATTTTTTAAAGTTATTTTGAACCATTAATATTATTAATAGAAATTATTTTATTCAATAAAATATTCACTATTGTAATCTATTATGTGTAACTGTATTAACGTTACACATAATAGATTACAATAGTGAATATTAATAATTTCATTCTTGAAAATTTTTAAAAATGTATTCACAAACATTAACAAAACCATTCATGTAATAAATATTTACAAATCAAGGTAATTTATACTTAGTCTTTTCCTGACAAAAAATTAAGTATATAGTCTACAGTTTTATTTTCATCTTTTCCATTTCTGAAGTAAGCTTCAGTTAACAACGATTCTTCAAATCCAGTGGCTTTAAGCTAAAATAAGCGAAAAAAATTCCTTATGGCATTATGCTTATGAACTTCATAATTTTATTGATAAAAATAAAAAATAGGTACATTGGTAAATTTCAGTTATTCAGATTGACGTGTTGTAAACACAATCCAGATAAGCAAAAAACCAGACAATTTATATCATTAAAAAGATGTTATAATATGAAATTTTTCTAAAAGGGCTTTCGTTTAGTACAAAGCTAAGTCTAACACATATAGAAAATTTAACCTTTATTAGAAATCATAAAATATAGTACAATATTTAAATTAATTTATAGGCATTAGTTAAATATATCCGGGAAAATTGTTTTATTGGAGTGGAAAATCCCAACGACTTTTCTTATTTACTCCCACCATATTTGTTAACATTATTCACCACTGCCTGCTTTTCAATTAGACATCCAGTTAAAATCTCTGAAATATAAATTACTAAATTTTTTTATTACATTTTTTTTAAATATGAGAATGTAGTATCTTTGAAACTGCTAAAACATAAGCTTAGATATATCCAAATATTGACTTAAAAAATTCCAATTAAACATAAATTTTAACCATCGGTTTAAATAGACGTTTCAAGGATTTTTTTTTTTTTTTTTTTTTTTTTTTTGACAAACAATTACAGTGGAACCTCTTTTACCTGAAACTTTCGATTAACCGAAATCCATTTTTAAAGCTTTTTTTTTTTTTTTTACTATCACATTTCTCGTGTGCAAGCGGTTCTTTCCGAACCACGGGTACAGATAAATATTTTAGATTCCCTTTCTTAGAATTTCTTTGAATTTAACTTGAGCTCCCGTACGTGATTTTTACTAGAGTAAAATTTATCATTTTTATCGTGTAAAAAAGACAAAAAACAAAACAAAAACGCATTACTTTAAGTATTGAAGAAAAAATTCAAATCATAAGTCATGTAGAATCGAGTCATAGTAATGACAAAATAAGCTCAAGAATACGACATTGGTATTGCAGCGGTTAGTGTTATGATGAGAGATGCTGCAAAACTGAAAAAGTTTTATGCAGAAAGCAGCAGAATATGACTGTGATACTGGTGAACCAATAATATTAAAAAAACTTCATGATAGAGCTGCAACGCAAAGACAAACGAGACTTCAACAACAACAAAAAAAAACTTTGTTTCGAACCTTTGTGAAATATGTCAAAGGTACTTAATTTCAAAATTAAATTCAGGTAGTTTATTCTTGTTTCTATTTTGCTATTGATTTATTAGCACTTGTTACGATATTGGCATGTGATATATGGCACTTGTTACGATAATAATAAATAGCGCACATATTGCCCTTAATCTTAAAATTGAAACATTCAATTCTCTGGAGCTTATACCAATATTTAGTCTAAAAAATTAATTTTTGACAAAATGACAGAATGATATTTGAATAAAAAATGTCATTTTTTTCGCACCGCCACCCCCTTTTTTTAAAACCTTTTATGAGCTTTAAAAAATAATTTATCAATGCAAATTATAATTTTAGGCGGTATAAGCTCCAGCTAAGAGTCCCACCACCACTTTTTTTTTTTTTTTTTTTTAAAGGAAAGAAATTGGTATAATAGTTGCCGAGAAAATTGGTCGCATGGTCGTCCAGTTTGAAAAATGGTTTGTTCGATGGTTTCGTCAAAAGCAAGTTTAAAGTTTTACCATAACGTTAAGTTCAATGAAAAAAAAAAAAAAAAAAAAAAAAAAAAAAAACATTCTAAGCAATTAAAGTATTGCGAAACCGCTTTAAGAGGATGATCTATATACATTTAAGGGATGCAAAAAATAACAAATCGAAAATTTGAACACAAAGAAGTAGAATTTTCCCTCAAGAAAATATATTTTGCAAAATGAGGAAATGCCTTCAAAACATAGACTAGAAAGATGTTTCATTAAAAACTAAAGGCCTTGAAAGTTCTTCAAGATGTTATTAAGTTAACAGGCAAGCCATGCTTCTTTTAACAAATTTTTACATTTTTGCTTGTTGCAATAGTTCTGATTTTTTTTTCTGTTTTCTCTTGTTTTCCAGTTAAAGAGTGGGGTCATATTTTTCGAGCGATATTTCACGATATCTCTTTTAGGGGAAAGTAGGATAATGCCGCTCAGCGGGTAATCTCGCTCACTCCAATATATCTAAATAGAATAGAATTGAAAACGTGCGATCGGTACCGGCACCTAGCGAACTTTATCGTAAGTTCCCAGTAAGGATATAGTAAACGTCGGAAGAAAAGTATTTTTGTGTCCTCACATTATTAGTTTGCAGTTGTTTTATTGTGAAATTCTACAACATCTAACTTGAAGGTAAGTGTACATTCTTATTTTCAAATGTTAATTTACTCATTATGTCTACAGAATATATACATTTAGCTGTACGTTCATGCTTTTATTTATTTTTGTAGTGCGTTGTTACGCCAAATATAATGCATTAAAATCCAATATGGCTGTGAAGAGTAAAGGCGCTCACGTGAAATTCCAGAAGCAGTTTGGAACAGATGTTGTATATTCCCGCGGCCGCCATCTTGGATTTTTTCTTGGCGTGAAAACCCCTTTTCCGCCAAGTAAATGTCCCCAAGCAGATTTATGCGCATGTTAGACTTAACGGGGCTGCTAGTACATGTCACTCGTCGTTGTTGCCTTATCGATAAACGCCAACAAAATATCGCCGCGAAATCCAAGATGGTGGCCGCGGGAATATATAACATCTTAGCGAGCAGTTTTTCCAGTGTGCTACCTTCTTTTTTAAATTCAAATTTCTTGATTGATACCACTTTTTTAAAATGGTAAAATTCCCCTTGTTTTCGCCTTTGCTAATATGTCATTAAACAAGGCGAATTTTATGATTTAAAAAAAAGTGGTGACAATGAAAAAACCTGAATTTTAAAAAGTCTGGCAACATTGTCCAGCAGTGCTATAGACGAAAACCGCGAACAAATGCTTAGCTCTTTAACACTTTCCGACATGGTGGGTCGTGGTTTCGCTGCAAAGTATGTGGAAAGTGGTCGCATAAAGTCTGCTGTGGTGTGAATAGCCCACACAACTACATATGTGACTTTTCTCGTACTTAAATGTTGTACACTAGATTAATTTTCACACAGTTATTCTAATTGGTAAACAAATCATATTAGATGTAAATTTCCAACTGGGCGAAAAATGTGCGGACCAGGATTCGAACCCGGGACCTCCTGGCTGAAGCCGCCAGTGCTCTGCCATCTGAGCTATCCCGGACGATTCTGGTCGAACTTTTTTCACCCAGCTAACCTTAGCCTTCAAGGTTAGCTGGGTGAAAAAAGTTCGACCAGAATCGTCCGGGAAAGCTCAGATGGCAGAGCACTGGCGGCTTCAGCCAGGAGGTCCCGGGTTCAAATCCTGGTCCGCACATTTTTCGCCCAGTTGGAAATTTACATCTAATATTAAATGTTGTATTCAAATTTTGAACGCCATTACCCTAACATGACGGCATTATCACTCAATCGATGGTTAATTAAATAAAACGAAAAAAAAAAAAATTCCTAAAATTTTTATGCAAATTAGTTGATTGCAAACTGTTTCTTATGCTTTGGACTTATACTACGTTAATAAAATATTGATTTTTTGTGTAAATTTGAGTAGCTATTCATGTTTTCCCTTAAGGGGTCTTGTACCTTTTAAACGCGTCGAAAATTAACGAAAAACTTCAAAGTTTGAATTAGTCTATCTTCAAAGCCTTTTCATGTATAAGCATGAAATTTTGGATATTGATTAAACAGATTGTGCTTTGTAATATGCTACCATTAGAAATTTGTTAACCCTTTACAGGATTTGTGTACTGTTGAAAATAGCTCTTTTTTTTACCCCATAAGTCATTGCGCACATGATATCTTGAGAAAGTATGTATGGATTGGCATGAAATTCGGTAACGATACTAAACATATATGGGTGTTTAAAATGTCCTACTCTTAGGCTAAAATTATTTCATTAACTATATAAAAAAATATTTTCGTAAAAAAAAAATAAATTTTGTATTTTTAATGAATAAAAATAGTCATAACTAAAAATATTACCACTGTAAATACTTAAAAGTAGATAATTTTAAACAGGCATATTTGTTTAGCATATTTACCAAATTTCATGACAATCCATACATACTTTCTCAAGATATCATGCGCGCAATGACTTATGGGGTAAAAAAAAGAGCTATTTTGATTTCAACAATACACAATTTCTGTTGGTAGTATATTACAAAGCACAATCTGTTTAATCAATATCCAAAATTTCCTGTTTATACATAAAAAGGTTTTGAAGATAGACTAATTGAAACTTTGAAGTTTTTCGTTAATTTTCGACGCGTTTAAAAGGTACAAGACCGTGAGCGGCATTACCCTACTTTCCCCTACTCTTTCTATTCTTTCGAAATATTCCTACCAATTGTAAACAAGTAATGAATTTCAGAATCTAAACAACGAAAACAAGCAAATCACCATTTTTTATTGCATATTTGTAAATGGCATATTAAATGAAAGCTAGATTCATCACTAGACTTGTACAATCTATTACCGTTTTTCATACAAGGATTGACTCTTTAAAAAATTCACATTTAAGCATGACTACAAGTAATACAGCTCTCGTTTAAAGTAGTCATGCCATATAAGAAAACACATATTTATTTAATAAGTTTACTTGATTTTGGTCTAATTAAAATAAAATATCTCAATTTGTTGATTTTCTATAAGCAAGTAGGTTTACAATGGAACTCTATGGGAATTTGGCGAAATATTAGAGATATCGCCAAGTTGGCATCACTTTTGGCGACTCATTTTGGCCGCCAAATTTAGCAATATATCGCCACGTTGGCGACAAACGTGGCGGTATTTGGCAACAGAACAGGGTCCCCCTCCCCCCTTTGGTAGCTCCTTATTGAAAATACTTTAATTGATCTTCAATAACCAATGGCAGCCATTTTGTTTCCCATGCAAAACTAAAATTAATTAATTAAAATTTAATTAATGAATTAATATTTGAAAAAAACTATATTAACATCAATTGTCATCCAGTACATGTTAAAAAAATTATTTCAACTTGATAGGATGAATAATGAGTATTTTATGAACGATTGAAAATTTGAACAAGATATATACATATATAAATAAATAAATATAGGGAGAGTGTGAACTAATAGTAGGAATTGAAAAAGAGAGAGAGAGAGAGACATTTTGAAATTTTTAATGCTAGCATATTGTGCATTTTTATTTAAGCTTTTACATTTTTCAAGCTCCTTGAAAAATGAAAAGTACTACGTATATTATTTGTTTATCTATCCAATCTCTATTCTTCAGTTTTCACAGAAATTCGGATATCTCTATGATATATAAAAATTAGTGAGTTTTGTCTTCCTTGAAATCTGAGATAGAATGAAGAAGGTTCAAGTGAAAAACATTAAAATAAAATATGATGAAAAGTAAAAAATTTGTCAAGAAAAGAAATGTTTAAGCAAGCCTTAAAAGAAAAAAAAAAAAAAAAGTTACAAAAGAAAATTTAAAAAATGAAATTGTACATAACTCATAATTTTAGTATACTAAAATCTTTTTACACTTCAAAGATTATATTTTGTAATACTTTTCTAACACATAATTGAGCATTTTTAAGTAACTTTTAATTAATAAGACACATTCTAATGATATTCTGATCGATATTCTAATTAGCCTAAAACTTCATATATTCATTGAAAGAGTCACAAAAAAAAAAAAAAAAAAATCAAGCTTATTGAGAAATAAATAAATAATTTCTAATTAGTCTAACTCTCCACAGGTTCTTTATAATAAGCCTGAAAAATAACAGGCTGATTGAGAAACAAATGGTCACTTTCAAATTAGCCTAAAGCTGCTGTAGTTTCTTTGCAATAAACCTGAAAAACATCAGGCCAATTGGAAAAAGAGAGATAATTCTCCAATTAGTCGGTCACTCGTTAGCCAGTCCAATAAGCCCGATTTCGAAATTAGCTTACGACATATATACATGTATGTATACAGCGATTACAAGACAAGTTGCAGCGGGTTGTACATATAATTCTGACAAGTCCACCCTCACAAAAAAGCGGGACAAGGCTCCTATATCGGACATAAATATACAGTAAATCCGATGAAAATGGAATTTGTTTATAATCGAAACCTATCTTAAACGTAAAAAGTGCTTGGTCTCTACAGATGGAATACCATATAACTAGGGATTACAATCCCGAGACTAATTTCCAATCCCGGGATTTCGGGATTGCTTAGATTCAATCCCGAAATCCCGGGATTAGGAAAATTAGAATTTCTGTAATATCATCAATTTTTATAATAGCTATCATAATACTATAGAAAAGACAAAGCAAAATTACAGCCTAATTTACATATGAAAATATACCAAATTAAAAAAATTAACTTCAATTAATTATCAAAACTTATAGGATAAATTAGAACAATTGAAAATTAAAAGAAATACGCTGTTGATGTTTGAAAATGCAACAAAAAACATAAAATGTCTATGCTTCATCTTCTAGATAATTTCTTTTATTTCCTGTTAAACAAGTTTTTGAATAGTTTAATATTTACAATATTAAAAACTAATTAATATCAAGAAATAAATTATGAATTATTCTCATACCCACGTAATTAAAGTTTATAATTCTAGGATATTGCAAATGCAAGGTTTTCCCTAACATGAAGATTTTTTTCTTGAAATAAAAGAACTTAGCACACACACATATAGAATAAAATAATACATAGATGTATAGTTTAAATTTCTAAATAGCAATAGCTGTTAAAATTCAAAAACGTTGCATAATATAAAAAATTATTACGTACCTCGTGAAAAAAAAAGATTATTTTGAATAGTTCAGTGTTTCCTAACTAATCGGTATTCCTTTGAAAATATGTTCTAAGAAATATGACGGCATCTAAAGTTTCATCTCCAAGTCCCAGTTGTAACATTGTCTGTTTTATGGGAAATGTCATATTCGTTTAAGCACTCTGTTAGCATTTCAATGCACTTTTTTGCTGTAAAAGATCCATATATGCGCATAAGGCCTAAATTCCTGAATTTGCTCAAATTTAAATTTCTTGAATGGGCATTAATATTCATAAATCGCTTGCTTGCAGTAAATGTCCATTCGTCAAAAGTCAAACTAAATTTTTTTCCCTGAATTTTTAAAAGTTTGTATTGCACTTGTAATTAACTCTTTTATTATAGTTCACTACACGATTTCGAATTGATACTGCAGATTTTGGCAAATCATTATAGCATTTAGCTATCAGTAAGTTTCTTAACTCAGTTGAAGTTAAATGAAAAACAGTCTTTAGCAGTCATTCGCAATAAAATTAAATCCAGTGATTCCTTATCACTACTAAAATAATCTTCTATTTTCCGCTTTTTAGAAAGCAATGCATGTTCTATGCAATCTTGACGTGTGGAAGGAAGAGATGATGTATTAAATTCTTTCTAAACTTTAGTACCATGTTTCGTCGATAAATGTGCATGCAACCCTTAGTCGATGCACCTAACGTTTTAAGCACTTGGCTACATCTTTTACGTTTAGCGATTTTTTCATCTTTTGACCTTAAATAGCAGTGCCATACTGAAGATGCATCATTATCTTTCCTATGAGCTTCAAAATCCTTTTCATTAGACATCTTTAAAGCAAAATAGGTATAAACACCCGAAAAGCAAAGAAGTTAGCACATAATAATGACTATGAAACTCAAATGCGACGCTTATCAGTAAACTCTAATTCAGAATTTTGTGATTCCCAGTTGCTGAAACGACCGGCTTCCTAAACGCGGCGAAATCGAAATAAACAAATGATTTCATTGTTCCCGAATAATAGCCGAGCGGGTTACATCTGTTTGCAAGTCAAAAGGTTTTCATGTTAAACGATTTAATCGCTTTGAAATATGTAAAAAATACTTGAAATATGCATATTTTTTCAAGGATATATAAATTTCATAAAAATTAATTCTTTTTCTTTCCAAAAGAGAAAGTCTATAAATATATATTTTTTTTATTTCAGCTGAATATTGTTCCATTTAAAAAAAAAAAAGGACAATCCCGAAAATCCCGGGATTTGACAGACAAGATCCCGGGATTTTCGGGATTAAAATGATGTGGGATCCCGGGATTGTAATCCCTACATATAACTATACATGTTAAGACGGACACCTGTCACAAACAGAATCTCTTGTCACTTTATTTTCCGTTTTAGTAGGATTTATTGTAATTAGATAAACACTATAATCTTACACAGGAAAATATGTAGAAGCAGAATAGTTAGGGACCTAAAACAAAATGACGTTCTACAGAGGTTTCTGATTGAGCAGTTATATTTGTATGTTAATCGTTCTACAGGGGCTATGGAATTTTTAAATTTAAGACAGAATTCTATTATAAACAGCCTCCGTTTCACAAATTTCACAAAACAAAGTGCAGTAAATCCTGAAAAAACAGAATAGCTGGAAACCAGAAATTTATTCTGCCTTAGTCAGGTTTCTAATATCTCAGTGGGTGGAATTTTCCTTTCGATCGGAATCATATACATTTTTGTTAAGGCAGGTATTTATTGCTTTTACAGGTTTTACTATATTAAGATTTACTCGATGCAGATTAACACTATCATTAGTTCGACTACCTTTAAAATCACATTGTGTGGCCATTTTTATAAAAATATTATATGCTTTGTGGTATTTTAGTGCATAGTTTAGAAACTTTGGGACTAAATGTGGGGGCTAAAATAATTAAAAACCACAAGAACTAAAACATGCATACATACTCTTTCTATGGCTTGCTTGTCTTCATCAGACATAGGAAAGCTTGTACAACTTTTCCTTGAAGAACTTCTATTTTTTCCCATTTCGCTGTTAACAGCCTGGCTATTACTAGCCTGTTGCAGCGGCACCTAAAATTTAAATAAACAAATAATAGCTAAATTAATGAAATTATCAAATTAATTATAACTAAATTACCATATTTAATTATCACTATATTCAAAGTTTAAGTTCACTTAGATTTAAATATTGCATTTTTTTTTTAGCATTTTGTGTACCCTTTTTAATATAAATTGTCGAAAAAAAGAAAGTTTCTTATGAAAATTCTGTAGTAAATTCGCCGAATATCTTAGTACGCTCCAGAATTTATTTTATTACCGTAATTTCCGGCCTATAATCCGCGGATTATCTGTTAAAAAACCTCAAAATTTTTAAGTGCGGATTATCTACCGGTGCGGTTTATCTGTTGAAATTTTTTTTAAGCAGAAGTTCACGTCAGACATCCAGATTCTACCGCACGATTGTCTGCTATCGACCGTTGGCGGAGTTGCTCGTGATTGGTTCACATATGACGTGCAATGCTAGTGGGAGTGGCTTCCAATTTTTATGTTATTTTTTTAGTCTTTTGGCAAAATGTTTCGATGATGAACAAAGCGTTTCTCATCTCTTTCAAAAATTTCAATCTCAATCATTTATGAAATAGTGTATTGTTATGACGTTGAAAGTTACAATAATGTCTAAGAGAAAACGTGTTATTTAACACTACAGAATATAAACTGAACGTTATTTAAAAAGCGGAAGGTGATTTCGATATAGGTATCGATTATTAGCATAAATCTATAGCCAAATCGATATAGATATCGGAATTAGAATAAACATAGGACCAAATCGATATAGGTATCACAATTAGCATAAATCTATAGTTAAATCGAAATAGGTACCGATTATTAGCATAAATATATAGCCAAATCGATATAGGTATCGGAATTAGCATAAATGTATGCCCAAAATCGATATAGGTATCGGAATTAGCATAAATCCATTGTCAAATATGAAAAAGCTTTTTAAACTAACGCGATGAGTGTTACGATGTACAATCACAGTAAAAAACAGACGTTATTATTTTTAAAATCAGTTCTTTTTTGTTTGCTTCAATGGGTAAATTTTTGTGAAATACTTTTCAAAATAACTTGTTAACATTGTGTTAATAATCTTTTAGATTACATATTCAGTACGAATTTAATCCAACACAATATATGTAACAACATAAAAGCATTAATTTAGATACTAACGTGCTATTGGGGATTAAAAAATATATAATTAAAAATAGTATAATATACTAATATACCACGTCAATCATATCCAACGAAAACAACTAACATTCGATGATTCGATTTCAAATATCCATTGAAGCTCGATTATTCTGAAATGACTTAGATTTTGTCTGAGTCAATATAGACATGTATTCCCTCGTGTATGCCTATTACATGAGTCATTGTTTGGAAAGATAAGAAGATTTAGTCATTGGTTTCAGCTATTTTGAACCATACCATAAAAATCAAAATAATCAAGCATACATCTATAGTCAAATCGATATAGGTGTCGATTATCATCATAAATCTATAGCCAAATCGATCACAAGACAATCTACGTTTTAGATATAAGATTCAATGGAAAAAATTTTTGTATTTTTTTTAACTTGTAATTATTTTATTGTTATTTTATTTTCAATTATTTTAATACAATTATCATTTAAATAGAGCAACTAAATAAATAGGGAGGTCGTTTATTAGTGGTACTTTAGAATGTTGAAAAAAATGAGTAATACCCGTATAGTCCGGCGTATAATCCGCGGATTATACGCTGATGCGGATTATCTGCTGAAATTTTTTTATAAGGGCTAAAAATTGCGACTGCGGATTATAGGCCGGAAATTACGGTACTTAAAAATTCTACTGGAGTTGCCTCTACGGAAAACAACCATTAAATAAACACCCTTCCTCTTCCATACAACTATTTAGGAAATATTGCTTTTTAACACCAAATATCATGCCAATAATAACGGAAACCGTTCAGTTAAATTGGTTACCGTCCTCATGAACCAAGATTGAACTTCCTCTTAGACAGGGAGGTGGCAGCACAGACAATCACCTCATCGAGTTGGAGGCTGAAATTCCAGAATTAGCTAAAACTCGATTCCCATATTAAACCGCAATCGGTCCGCCAAGTCATATCTTGGTGGAAAACACCTAACAACCCGATTTTAGCGGTAGACTCGTAGGTTTACCATTGCGTTTTCCTGCACCCAAAGGTATGAAAACAGGGCGGACTGGAAGCAAGAAAACACAATGGTAAACTTACGAGTGCTACACTCGGTATTTTATAGGAATCTAATTTGCATATTTCTTGTAATTGAAATGCATAAAGCGCCATCTATTGACAAAAATGTTCACTAAATTTTTTTCTCTTTACCAGAAAAATTCTCCCCCTCACGAAAATAATTTTGCAGCAAACCGCATTCAAATAAACCAGTTTTTCAACTTTTTATGAATTTTTAAAGTATTAACGAATTTATGGGACACCCGGTATACCATAGAGGATAAACGCGTCCGTTCGTAACGGTGACGTCATTTGAAGTTGGCAATACCTGACGATTAAATTTGGATTTTGAAATTTTAGGATACCGCAATTTATTAAACTTCTAAACATCGCACATTGTTACAGTCATTATATAGAAAAAGAAATGTATTTTCAAAAGCAGTTTATATGATAAAAGTTTTGCAATTTATTCCCTTATTGTGAATTTTAAAATAATTTTTCAAGCATGAATATTTATATCTCTCTCCATCGTGTGCAGGCTCCATTAAGGATGTATAATAACCATTTTTCACTATAACAATAAGGCCCCACCAGTGGCCGAGAGGTTCTGCTCTCGAAGCTGGTAGACGGGAAGTGCTGGGCTTGATCCCAGTCGCGTCCGTCGGCCTAATCGTTCGGCGTTTTCTTCGGGTTTTGGTTTTCCAAGCGTAAATTCGGATTAGGTTCCCTTAGAAAGACCCCACGGAGGGCACCCCCCTCCCTTAGGGTCTATATCGCCCGTGATGATAATTGGCCGTCATAAACACAACCAACCGACCACTAAAACAATATGAGTACTTCAGGATTTGTCTCCAGTTAATTTTCCGTAACGAAATTGAAACTTCATAGATAAATAAATAACATATAAATAACAATATAAACAAACATAAATAATGTAAAGCAAAATATAAATAATGCAAACAAAATAAAATAAAATAAAACACAGATTTAACATATTTGTAATCTAACAATTTAAATTTTACACCGTCGAATAGGGGAAAAATGTACTTTTAAATGTAATGTGTTTGAGAGTTGTGCCTCAGTTTACTGATTACTTATGTTTTTAAAATATCTTTCAAGCATGAACTTATTTTTAAATCTATTTCTATCACTTGCAGCTCGATTATGAAAAATTACTCCGTTTGAATAATATAAATAGTTCAGCATTTGTTTCTGTCTAGTATTCCAGGCAAAAAATAAAACTCCATCAATAAATAAATAAATACTATAATATAAATAAAACACAGATTAACACGAATGTAACCGAGCTGTGCGCTGAAAACCGCTGAAATGATCAGGATCTAAATGGCTGGGGTAAGTAGCAAAATCATTGGATATTTCTTCGGCTACACATTCCTGGCATGTAGTTAATACGAAAGTATAGCTTTTAACAAATTTCAAAACGTTATTTGAATACACCATTGACGTTTTTCATATAAAAATGCTTAATAAACACTTTAAACACTTACAATAATGGACTTTACTCTCGCTTTTTAAAACAATTCGTTACAAACCTGTAAATTAGTGATGAAATCCGTGGTGGAAGAAATATCAATATCAGCCATAATTGCTTCACACTGGAAATTGACATCATTGCTGAGCAGTAGAACTTTGGTGTGAACTGAAATTAAAAATAAACGGTCAAGAGCGAGTATTACTCGCGCTTCGCGCACAGAGGGTTCCGTGGAATAAATATATGAATTAGTAATTGTAATATTAAAAAAAAAAACATTGCTGAAAGAATATTAAGACTTTGTAAAAAAAACTATACAACATAGGGTTGGGTATAACTGTATATACTAGAAAAGTGTTAATGGATATACACTGTAAAAAAAAAAAAAAAAAAAAAAAAAAAAAACGGACTAAAAAACGGAAATACTACTGGCAAACTAGACGGCAGTACTATTTCCGTTTTTTTTACGGGAATTTTTACCCATAAATTACAGAAAATTTTCCGTTTTTGTACTGGCGTCTAGATTGCCAGTAGTATTTTCGTTTTTTAGTCCGTTTTTTTTTTTTTTTTTTTTTACAGTGTAACATGAAAGTTCAAAGAAATGGAGCCTAAATAATATCAAATATAGCTTTTCTGTATAACTCATTTTTTAATATTACCCTAATCTGTTTATGATGAACCCAGTTCTGTACTGTACTGACAATAAAAGCAGTGCATATTTAAACTTCATTTGGCATTTCATAAAACTAAATTCAGCGTAGTAATAACATTTCTCTTTCTACAGTGTAGCCGAAACAGAATCTTTGTTCAAAGTTTAAATTCGGCATTGTGTTAAGCGCGGTTCGAAAGGAGGTCGCAAAGATGCAATGCCGCCTTGGTACGTATCGCGTTTTTCCTGATAAGCTTTTGATTAACTTTTAAAGTCACTCGAGGAGTATTGAGAGATCTACTCAATGCAAACCAGTCGCACATTCCATAATATTTATGTGATTCATTCTAATTAATTAGTCTGTTTTTAACAATTTGATGTTTATTGCTTTTTATACTTCTACTGGGCATTGCATTACACATTATATCATTAAAAGTTGTTAACTACACTCTCAAAAAAATTTTCTTCAATTCACGGACATCGTGCTGGCAGCAGTGCTGCCGGCATATCTCTGTGAATTGACGAATATCTGTTCTTTTTTCTTCGCTACAAGAGGTAAAATATCCGTCAATAGAAGAAAGTTGGGAAAAAGTAAAAGCGGCTTGGGAAAAAGTAAAAAGCTTGGAATTTGAACCAGCCATCTTAGCGTTAGGAAACGAGCACGCTAGCACTGAGCTATAGTTGTACAGCAGCAAAACGCTTTGAAGTAAATATATTTGCTTCAGATGGACATGTCTTGATCAATTTCTTTAAAATGCTTTTAATTTTGACGTTAATTTCGGGAAGATTTCGTCTTTTATGAGAATGTGGCTGGTGTTTTTATACTTTAGTATTAATATAGGATAAAAATATTAATTTTTATTTTTACTTAGATTGCTAGAGGTAAAATAGGAATATAATATTTTTATTCGATAAGATTTTTTTCATTTATTTTTTTTTAATTAAAATATCTTTTAAATGTGTTCATGTAAAGTATATTTTAAATGCGAATATTTATTTATAAACAACTTTATAAAATCAATTTTATTTAACTTTATTCAACCTAAAAAAATAAATTGTGAGTACTTTTGAATGAATGAGAAAAGTAATTGTTATTTATTTTTAAATCGGAAAACTTTTTTGTCTTTTTTAATTAAATTAAAAATCTTAATTTATAGAATTTTTGGTTTTTCATTTTTAAAATAAATTCGGATTTATTATTAATAGACACAATACGCATGCGTGCTAAGGAATGAGCGGAATTTCTCCCCTTTTTTAGACACTCGGGGAGGACGTTCGGGAAAGTACCCACGAAATAATACATGTTTTCTAGGAGTGTGGAAACTATTTGTTAAAAAATGAGGAATAACTTAGTGTATATTGACGAGTTTTTCTGACAGCGTAGGCTTTAAAAGCCGATGGTACATAGAGTACTGTGCCCATGTCATTATGTATGTCCAAACCGTCTGTGCCTTTAAGGGTTAATATCTCGGCTAATTACTGACGATTTTTTTCGAAAATCCTTATCATCAATGCTTTTATACTTCTGCTACGATAGGTACCTCCAGCGCTGATCAACACTTTTGCTGAATGTCCGTAAATAGAAATTTGTGTGTAACGAAAAAAATGCGATTTTTTCACAAACTATATGACTTAGGGTAATCGCTGTAATTTTCCAGCAAGGTTTAAATTGACTACCTCTAATTTCTTTCATAATTTTAGTTTCAGTAGATTCGGAATTAGATTGGGGGGGTGGGTGGGGGATATTTTTGCGCTACATTTTCGACGATATCTTTGAAAATATATTACCTAAAATTAAAAGAAATGTGCTTTTGAGTTCAGCGTTACGAAAGCTTTCACAAAGATACCCCACACGAAATAAAAAGGAAATAGTTTTTTTTTTTTCAAGTAACTTAATTAGTCCCTCTACATTTTTACTAAATATATTTATGAATGTTTAATGATATGAAAATATGTGCGTTAAGGGTGTATTCGAAAAAATATTTTTCTACCCTCAACAGCTCGAAATTTTCTGAGACATTTTCAGACTCATTTTTAAAAGTAAAAACATGAAACTTGCTGGGGTGATTTCTGGAGACATGTTTAACATGACGTGGGATTTCATTTTCAGCTCAATTAATTAGAATTTGATTTTTAAACAATTATTTTCTCACTATGACCATTTTTTTCATTCCCAGATCGCCCGCTTCGGAAAATTCGGTTCAAAATGCCAACTTTGACAGCGTTTTTTACAGTATTTTCTGCATTTATCAAAAAATTAAGAAGCACCGCACATTATATAGTTTCTAAATAAGAGAATTTCCAAGTTTGATGCGTTTGAGAGCAAAAATGAATCAGAAAATAAGCAGTTTGGATCGGAATACACCCTTAATAGTTTTTATTACTTCCCCCAATTTGAACTTTCCACGTTCCGTGATTTACGAGTAAAATGGATGTGGCAGACAGATACAAGGAGTGATCTTATAATGGTTCATGGTTCCGTTTTTACTTTTTAAGTACGGAACCCTAAAAATAAATATTCAACAAAAGTGTTCATATATTTCTGATGAGAAATTCTTGCACTACTTTAATACAGAACAAACAGTTTTCTCAGAATAATTTATGAAATAGAGGTATAAAGTTTATAAAGGGGAAAAAAAAGTCATCCTTTTAAAATTAAGTTCTTTAAGAGGAAATATATCCCAAAATTACCTTGATTCATATCGAATAGAATTTTTGTTGTTGTTGTTAAGTTTGACAAATAATATTTTTGAGAAACTTATTTTAAATTTTTAAAATACAGTTGGACCTCGTTATCCCGACATCCGGTTTTCACGTCACTCCGCTTATCAAGCCAGGTTTTCAAAGTCCCGTTTTTCTGTACATGATTTTAATGTAAATACACCCCGGATTTTACGTCGTTGAATAATTTTCAACTCCGGATATCCCAACGGTTAAGAAAAATTGTCCATTTTTCATAATCCACTTATAAGCACGGAAAATAAGCGGTAAGAAATGTCGTAGCCAAACTTTTCACAAAAGTGTCTAAAATATCCATTGGGATAAATGAGAAATTTTACTTCAATCCTTTATCTGAATAAATACACCCACACACAACAAATAAGTATAGACGTATCAGTCTACTCGCGGTCTTTTCGTTCTGGTCAGGGAGAGCTTTCTTGTGGTTACACAGAGTTTTTCATCCGACTAAAACCAAAGCATTACACAGCATTGAAACGATCAGAAATTATCGAACATCCATTTCTGAAACCACGAATATTGATTACAATTCATTGTATAATATTGAAAAAAGAATTATAGGAAGCACATCTAGGGAGAAGCAAACCTTAATTCATCAATATTTCATGTAACAATAAAAAAACAAGTCTTCTTAAATCTGATTTTTATTCTTTTCCATTTTGTTTTTGTGTTTATTTTGTTTAATAATAATGTTTTATTGCTTAAAACTGCAAGAATCGATATAAATTTAAAACTGTCTTAAATTAATTAACAATACAGCTTTTTATAAACATATTTTTCTCTAACTCCGGTTACCACGACACCCCGCTTATGACGGCACTTTTTTCTGGCCATTAGAGTGTCGGGATAACGAGGTTCGACTGTAGTCATCAAAATTTATTAATTGGTTGAGAAATAGTAACTAATTTTAAATAAAAGTAATTTTTATGTAAACAAAAAGATACCTTTTAAAGTTCTGCAGCTTTGTAAGATTCTATCATCATTATTTAGCTCAAAACAACTGCAGCTTATTTCATACTACATTAGATAACGAAAATAATTTCAATTAAAATAAATAAACTGTTTAACAAGCAGACAATAAGAAAAAAATCAGGTATACTACGCTTAGTCAATTAAAAAATAATAAATAAATTAAAACTAATATATATATATATTTTTTCATTTTATTCCAGAACTTGTTATTCTCTTCTTATGTACAGTCGAACCCGGTAATAGCGTCCTTGGTTATAACGTCAAATTTTTCAGTTCCCAACGGAACTGTAGACGCTAATGTTATAATAACTTGGAAATAACGACATAGATTAAACGGTGACCCCGGTTATTGCATTAAAAAAATATACATAAACTACCGTATTTACTCGCATAATAGTCGCACTTTTTTTGCCAATTTTTCATTGTAGATTAATTATATTATAGCAACTTTAATTATTATAGTTACTACAAAAATAAAAATTAATTATTCATTATGACAACTAAAATGTATTTAAAAGTGATAAGATAAGAACTCACTTTTATCACTTAATAGTACCGTGTTTACTTGTGTAATAGCCACACTTTTTTTGCCAATTTTTCATTGTGAAAGTCTAGGTGCGACTATTATGCGGAGAAATCTACTACACAATATTGTACACTGTAATGCAAAAACATTACTGGCTTAGAAAAGGAAAAAAAAAAAAAAACATTATAATACAATTAGTAACTTACTAAATATTGCCAGATTATGTGCTGTTTATTGAATACCATTTTCCTTTTTATGGTAATAGTTTTATAGACATAAAATTTACAAATAATCTTTTTGAAAATTTTTACAAAAAAATCTCATAATAAATCACTTTCACTGAAGGTATCAGTATCACTATTGTAATGTGAATCGGTGTATGAAGAATCTCCGTCATTCCATAAAATGTCATCTTTACTTCCGTCCAAAGTATTGGAGATATCTGTCTTCTTAGAACTTTTTGAAATTATATCGCTTGTTATTAAAGTGTCTTTTGCCTTCTGAAAGTTCCTTCTTCACATCATCAACAAGATGTCCTCGGAAGCTATCGAGTACCAGCATGGCTAGTTTTTTGAGCAATGCTCCAGACCTTTTCTTCAAAACATTGCGAACCCAACCTTTCATCATTTTTTCATCCATCCAATTTATGAGCACGCTCTACTACAGATAAACCGATAACCGATCTCAAGGAGCAGGAAAGAGTTTAACTCTATAGCATCAAAATGGGTGCCTCTCAAAGTTTGTTATCAGTATCTTAAAGATTTTCCCTAAGATTCCCCATAATTTCTTCCCTTTCAGTTGCAAAAACGCTACCTCACCGAAAATATTTTGTCGATTTTTCCTCCTTCACAAAAGGGGGGTGCGACTTTTACGCGAGGGCGACTATTACGCGAGTAAACACGGTAATATATTTATTCTTAGAAAATGGGGCAGAATAATCTGTTTCCACCCGATGGGAGACATTGAAATCACAGCTGGCTCCAATTAACGCCTACAGGCAATTTTTCGGACCTGTCCTGCAGTATCGGCCAGGGGTAAAAAACTCTGGCAGGTAAGTAGTGAACAGGGTGAAATTTCTGCTGGCTCCTGTCCCTGCCGGGGAAGACACTCACGAGCTAAAGCTAATTCTATGGGGAGGGATTTTTCTAATATCTCATTTGCATTTCGATATTTTTAAATAATTTTTTTTTGCATTGGATAACCGAGGTCCGTCACTACATCGCACCTTTTTTACTTTTTCGATTTGGGTCGCAGATATTTTTTATAAAGTTACTTTCACTTTCAAAACCGGTTCTGAAAATGAAAGTGTCATTCTAAAAAATATCTAGAACCAAAATCGAAAAAGTAAAAAAGGTGCGATGTAGAGACGGATCTCGGCTATCCAATGCGAAAAAAAAAAAAAAAAAAAAAAAAAAAATTTAAAATGTCGAAATGCAAACGAGATATTAGAAAAATCCCTCCCTATAGGATTAACATTAGCTCGTGAGTGTCTTCGCCGGCAGGGACAGAAGCCTTAACAAATAGCGTAGGAGACCATTTAGGTTAGATAAGGTAAAGAAAGAGGAAGGAATCGAATGACACTTGGTGCTTGGTCGAAGAAATTATAAAAGAATGTAACATTTTTGGTCTGACAGTAACATCATTAGTTTACTTTTCAGCTCTTCGTGCTTTGAGTGAGAAACTTTGATGATTATAGCATCGGAAAAAGGAAAAGTTCTTTCTTTTGGAGATAAAGTTAACATAATTAATACATTGGATAAAGGGAAGAAGAAAGCTGAATTTTGTCGAGAATTTGGGTTAGTAAATTTAATTGTGTACTCTGTCTAGAAAAACAAAGAGAAAATTTTAAGTGCCTTTGAACAAAATGGCAAGAATGGCGGAGTCAGTGGGAAAAATGGCCGACACCGACTCCTATTCCGACGCTGGGCTGTCTAATATACTAGTGTGTTGGTTAAAATAATGATGGAATATAAAAAAAATAAAGCTAAAATCCCACTATATCGGCATTGATTCTCATTTTAAGACTTAAATAAATAAATAAATAAATAAAATAAATATTTTTTCCGTTTTATTAATTTTACAATTTCGTGCCCACAAACCTGGAAAATCCAACTATTGAAATCTAAAAAACACAAAATGGAAATTTTACTATTTTGGATCTGCGGACTGAGAAGAAAAATGAAACCGTTACAATTTAGTTGTTATTTTGCTCCTCCAGACTCGAAAAATTTCTATGTAAAGGAGGAAAAATAAAGATGAAAATTTTATTATTTTGGAAATAATTCAGATTCTATGGATTCTAATGAAAAATTGAAAAAAAAAAATACATTTTTTGAATTAATTTTACTATTTGGCTTTATTTCGGGTTCCGCAGACCTGAAATATCCGAAATTCAAATGGTGAAACATGACGAAATTTCACTATTTTATCGTTATTTTGGGTACCACCGATTTAGAAAAAAATAATAACAATTTCATGTTATTCGGACGCGTGTGCACAAAAATAAATAAATAAAGCAAGAGCATTTTAGAATTTTGTCTTTTGGCCATACAGACTGGAAAAATTTAAGGGGGGAAAAGGGCTTCTACTATAATGCTGTACCGGGTTCTTAGTTCTTTTGCTTCCAAAAATAGCACAAATTTTTTATTTTTTCCATTACTTCCGATAAAAGATCTGCATGAGCCGAAATTTTAAGGCCCATTCCCTAAAAAGTTCGGCCCCGCCTTTGTATTTGTTCTCACCCCAATCATGCCCATTGTAAATTGTTCCTATTTTATCGGCGTAGTTTAATTCTTTCAAATTTGTTACATTGGGTTTGTCAGCCAGCTCAATTTTTTATCAGTCTGATCTGGCCCATTAATATAAATTATCTTAATTATACTTACACGGCCTGTTTGAAAAATTGCCTTCAGATTCCGAGCCTTGGGTCCTTGCAGACTTTTGTACCCCAGGCTCTACCCAGATAGCATTTTTGATTTTCAGAAAATTTGCATTAGTCTTGCTTTGAAAACCTGCAAAGTTGCAGCAAGCTCAGCATGACAAAACTGAAAGTTTATAACAAGGCTGCAGCAAGATAACACAAACGCCGAAGTCACCACACTTTGAACTTGCAGCTAACTTGTCGTGCAAGTTAAATTCATGTTGTATCAAATTTATTGCAAATTAACGGCAAACAACTAATCAAAAATACTGCAAAGTAGTAATCTTTTACACACCCACTATTTGTTTACAACTGTTATACTATAAGTTTAACCCCTTCGTAGGGGACCATAGATCTGATGAGGTCTATTGATGCGAACACACCGTCAGAAGGTGCATGCATCAGTTTCACCACCATAAACAAGTTACGGTAATACTTGTACTTTTCAGTAAGAGTCTTTTTTGGTATTTGATAAGTATAGCGTTTAGAAAAAGTGGTACTAAACGAATAAAATTTCTGCAATTTCTGCGTATGTGCTGATTTTCTATTCTCTCAATAGAGGGATTTTTTGCTTTCGTCACTTTCGTTAATTAAAGACAGTCTTGCCATCAGTTTAACAACAAACTACTCATGCAAGTTGGGGATGGTATACCTTGCGGGAAATTTGCTGCGAATTTCTCAATTCAAATTTGTCACGGCAAGATAATGTCAGAAAAAATCAATCTTGCTGCTAATGTTCATGCTATCTGGGTATCCGCAAATCCCAAAAATACCAGGGGAATACTAAATGTAAAATATCTACTACAGTCATGAATTAAAACAGTTTTCATTTACTCCGTACACGGGTAGTACACGGGTAGTACTCTGTACTTATCCTGTATCTATTTTGTACACCGCAGTAAATCGATCATCTTTAACTTGAGTAGCTTGATATAGCCCATAAATAACAATAATACTTCATTTCATAGATTTAAAATTACATATAATTAGTTTAATTTCCCTCTAAAATGTCTAACAAAAAATCTGGAGTCGGAGTTGGATTGCTTTTTAGCGACTCCGACTCTTTTGCTCAAAAAATGGATGCAACTTCGACTTTGATTCCGCAGCCCTGTATACACAATAAAGACATTGCTTGTGAAAATATTTAGTTAAAACTTATTTTGAATATCAGGAGAATTGGGGAAAATGAAATATAAAGCATTTTCGAAGAATCAAGATTTTAAGAACAACATATCCAAAAGTGAAAACTTCCAAGAGAAAAGAAAATAAAATAAAAAGCTAGAAAACAGGAATTCTGCTTTTCCAGAATTTAGTGTCGCCCCGATGAAAAAAAAAAGTATATATAAATGGTACAAAACATATTTCAATTTTAAGACTTACAGCACACGCTTTTATTTTATGTAAAATGATGTCATTCGCATCCGGGGCCGTCGCGAAACAACTTTCTTCTCTTACGGGCCTGATTTAAGATCGCAAACAGGAGAAGTGAGTCATACACGAGATCTGACTTTCCTTTCACCCCTGGCCTACCTGACCACTTCACCCTCTATGAACTTTTGGCTCGTGCTCGTGGTGAACAATCGCCATTAGTATTGAGTGTAAATTTTAGATAATTTTAAGCTATGTTGTAATACAAGTTCTGTTATAAGGATGTTTTTAAAGATGTGCATTTTCTGTGGATAAAGGATTAACATAAATCAGTAAGTACTTTTTTTTAAATATCATTATTTAAAATGCATTATAAATATCTATACCGTTCCCACGTGGGCTTACATGTGATGGAAATTATGAGGTTTTATTTTGAAGTAGGGTAGTAAACATAATTTAGAATCATCTAAAAGATAAAAGAGTAATAAGAAAGCCCCTTTTTGTTCTATTTTGTGTCTAGAATTTCTGTTTTCAATTCAGTTTACATAAATCGAAAAGAATTAAAACATTAATAGTACCGAGTTCTTATGCATATGGATGGATGAAAAAAAAATTGTTTAATGAATATCGTTTCGAAAAAATAAATATCAAACTTTTTTGTAAAGGGTTTTTTGTTTTTGTAATTTCGTTATTAAAATATAATTCTACTTTAAATAAAAAAAAATATCTATCTGTAACATTAATCTTAATTTTTTATTTAAATATTCTTAATTACTAATAAATATTAATTTTTTATTTAAATATTCTTAATTACTAATAAATATTATTTTTTTATTTAAATATTCTTAATTACTAATAAATATTAATTTTTTTATTTAAATATTCTCAATTACTAATAAATATTATCTAATTTGTAGACTATGGGCCAGAAATGCTGTTCACCGAATTGCCGTTCAAATTATGACAATGTAAAGGAATACACAACTGTTTTTAAATTTCCATCAGATCCTGAAAAAAAGACAATATGGATTAATAAGATACCTAGGGAAAATTTTATCCCCAGTTCAACTGCTGTTGTGTGTATTAAGCACTTTGAAGAGCGTTTCATAATTAGAGAAGATAGAATTAAACTCTCAGATGGAACTGAATTAGTTGTCCCAAGGAAAAAAGTTACTCTTTTACCGGAAGCATTTCCTACTATATTTCCTAATGCGCCAAAATATCTTACTGAAAAATTGCCTCCGAAAAGAAAAGATCCTGCTGAACGTATGTTAAAAATTGAAAAAAGAGATTTAGAGCAATTCAATGAATGGTGCCAAAAGGATATCATATTATCCTTCGAAGATTTCACTCAAAAATTTGAGAACAAAATTGAAAATAAGTGGTTACATTTACTTAGGGATGATCATATATTGTTTTACAAATTGAAAGAAACAGATATTCCAGAAATTAATGTTTGCTTTAAAGTCTTCAGGAATTTGACAGTAAAAATATATTATGAAAATAATTTAATTGATTTAAATTCTTTTAAATGGTTACTAGGCAATGACCTTAAATGCGATAAATGGAGCAAGTTTGAGAACATTTTAAATAAATTGAATTGCTATAATGAATATTCAATGACATTAAGTGAAAATTTAACTTTTGCTATGAAATATCTGGAAAAATGCATAAACGATGATCAATGCAGTGAGGAAAATAATCTTGTGTTAAAATTTGTAAATCAACAATTGTTACTTGTGCTAATGAAAAAACTGAAATATACGATTGACCTTATACATTGGTCCGCAGAAATGTACTTTAGCTACCCTGCAGCATACAATTTAATTAGAAACAGCAAGGTTTTAATATTAGAAGATCCTTCATACTTAAGAAAATTAACATATTTATGTTCTACAAATTCGTATCAAAGCCTTAAATTGTATCTTAAAAATAAAGCTGATAACCTAGAAGAGAATGAGAAAACAGTGAACCTTTTGCTAGATGAGATATATATAAACCCCTCTCTTAATTATAAAGCTGGTCATGTCATTGGTATGTCTGAAAATTCAAAATCTGAAGCTACCACGATTCAGACCTTTATGATTACATCAGTCATGTCTAAATATAAGGATGTAGTTTCATTATTTCCAGTGCGCAATCTAAATGCTGATACACTTCTTACATATACTAATAAAGTGCTAGAAATGCTCCACGAGTGTGGTTTTACAGTTTTTACACTGATATCCGATAACAACAGGATAAACAGAAACATGTTTACAAAAATGTGTGGTGGAGAATTAAAACCATACATACGCAATCCTTACAATCCAGATAAAAGATTTTTCTTATTTGATTCTGTTCATATAATTAAAGCAGTGCGAAATAACTGGCTAAATCAAACTACCCCTGATAAAAAAATATATTTTCCCAATCCTGATAATAAAGATATCATGTGTGCCAGTTTACAAAATTTAATAGATGTGTATGAAAAAGAAAAAGATGCAGTTATAAAGTTAGCTCCTAAACTTTCCCAAAAAGTATTATTTCCCAATTCTATTGAAAGACAGAATGTTAAATATGCATTGAATTTATTTGATGAAACTAATTCCATTGCTTTGGACATGTCGGTAGATAAGTTGGATTTAGTCGGTAGATAAGTATTTATTTTAAAACTGAATTTTAATTATTTTTTGCTATGCAATTTTAATATATGATTTCTCCTGCCATAAATTTATATTTCAAGATAAAGTCTCTGAAAACAGTAATATTCTTATTTATGAGTTTATGTAATAACAATTCTGATATTTACAATTTTAAATTAAGGCGTATTTATTTTTAAACGAAATTTTAATTATTTTCTGCTATGCAATTTTAATATATGATTTCTCCTGCCATAAATTTATATTTCAAGATAAAGTCTCTGAAAAAAATAATATTCTTATTTATGAGTTTATGTAATAACAATTCTGATATTTACAATTTTAAATTAAGGCATATTTATTTTTAAACGGAATTTTAATTATATTTTGCTATGCAATTTTAATATATGATTTCTCCTGCCATAAATTTATATTTCAAGATAAAGTCTCTGAAAAAAGTAATATTCTTATTTATGAGTTTATGTAATAACAATTCTGATATTTACAATTTTAAATTAAGGCATATTTATTTTTAAACGGAATTTTAATTATTTTCTGCTATGCAATTTTAATATATGATTTCTCCTGCCATAAATTTATATTTCAAGATAAAGTCTCTGAAAAAAATTAGCATTCCTAATCTAAAAATCATAAAAGCAATACCTGTTGGACAGTATACACCCAAGCCTAAGAACGATCTACTTATGTGAAACCGTAACAGAATAAGGTATTTGATTAAAATTCGTGCATTAGTTTTCGAGATACAGATATCGCTAAAATTGTGGAAAATGCAGCATAGCAGTGCCACCCATTGGACGATTAACACTAACACTTAATCAGCAACAAGTTATATCAACGTCTGTCTGAATTTGAAATGTTATGAAAATACGTGCGGTAATTCTTGAGAAAAAGCTATAGCGGAAATTTTGAAAAATACAGCATAACAGCGCCACTTATGGGCTATAAACACCAAACACTAATCAGTAAAATTTATGTCTACGTCTAAGTCTAACTGAATCTGAAGTTTGATAAATATCAGCGCATTAGTTCTTCAGACAGAGCTATTGCGAAAATCGTGAAAACTCAGCATAGTAGCTCCGCCTGTTGGGCCATTTACACCAAGAACTAATCAGCACCAATTTACAAGGTATAACTGAATTTGAAATTTGACAAAAATCCGTGCATTATTAGTTTTTGAGATAAAGTTATTGCGGATATCGTAAAAAAATGCACCTACCTGTCAAGTAATTTACACTAATTTATAACGGGATATAAAAGAATCTAAAATTTTGTTAAATTTTGTGCATTAATTCTTGAGATAGAGCACCTACAAAATTTGTGTTACAAAGAGACAAAGTTTTTTAAAAATAGTCAAATCGTGTTCAAGACTTTCTAAACATGTAAATCGGTCGAAACCCGGATGACAAAATTTTCATGAATCCACTTCCTGTAAAGATAGTAGAAAGTAAAAGAACTAAAAAAAAAAATCGTTAACAGAGAGAGAAAAATAGTAGTTTGGTTAAAGTCAATTTTTGAATTGTTTATATTTTATAATTGTTAAATAATATTTATATTGCTATTGTGCTGTTATGCTTAAAATTGTCTTACTATGCGCCGGCGTCCCCGACAAAAACTCTTAGTTTATTTTATTTCATTTTTATATTCTCCATTTTTTTTTAAAGAAAAAATAAAACTGCGTGATCTGCGAATCATAATCAAATGTGTTTCAAAATTTACCTTCCCCTTAATTTCGTTCTTCCATCGTCCATGTATGCTGTGTGCATGAACCGCAATAATTAACCCTTTGGACTCCGGCGTCTCTTACACAAATTTTATTCGGTCGGCACCACTTTTATAAAAGAAGTTTCCTTCAAGTACACAATTTCAAAAATGCTAAGATTAAGTAAGGAAATTTTATTATCCTTTATTACAGGTGCCAAAAACAAATTTTGAAAGGAAAGATGGTGTCGCCACAGCGGCGACAACAGACTGCAAAGGGTTAAGTAACTTTATGCAATAGCGGATAAGGATTTTAATGAGTTACTGTCCCTTTCAACTAATTTCTTGCTATTACATTTAAAAAATCCGTGAATATGTTAGAAATTTTTGCGTGAAATAATATTTTTTTTGAGAACAGCCCTAAGAATTTAAACTTAAAAATTCTGAATTAAAAAATATTTTCTTCCCTAACCTTTAAGATTATTTCGTACGCTTGTTCTATCGGGGAACTTGGATGAGGATCTCCTGCGTTTCGACCAGTGTCCGCTAAATGAAGAAAAAAAAAACTACCCCCCCCCCCCCCCACACACACACACACACCGAACAATTTACGTCTCTCCTCTTTGCATTGTCAGTACACAAACTTTAACTGCTTGATTTTTCTGCCCTGTTTGTTATTTTGAATTCTAATGACATTAAATAAATATTGACATCTAAATATTCTCCCCCACTCCCCACAAACAAACAATGATATTGGCAGTAAATACCAAATACTCACATATGTCAATTTTTAAAAAAAACTACCAGGAGAAAAAAAAAAAAAAAAAAAAAAAAAACGAGCTTCAGAGAAGTAATCTGGTAAAGGTTAACCTGGAGAGAAGTAACCTGGTAAGTAAAAAAAGAACATGGAATAAACATTAATATATATTGCTATGGAAGTATTATTTCATTTGTCCAATTAAATCCACTGCTGCAAATGAAATGTAATATTTCATTTATTTATCTCCCTGATTCACATATTGTTCATTAGCAACGAACAAATATTAATTCAAAACCGCTGAAATCAACATACCAGATTGAAAAAAAACAAAAAACAATATCATTTGCTGTCGGCAACTGCATGAGATAAACCAGCTGTATCATATTTATCGCCCGTCATCTGAACACAGAAACTATCACTTTTTCCCCTTTTGAAAAACCTTTTAGGCTGAGAGAAATCACAGTGTAATACCTTGGTAATACCATGATAATACCATGATAGTATCATGCTTATCGAAAACTGAGGATTCGGTTAATATCACGGTTGAAGCTGGGAGAATCTTGAGGAGTGATCATGGTTTAGGGTGAGACGTATCATGAGGATCGAAACCGATTATTCGGTATTTAATGTCATCATGGTTCAGGCAGGGAGAAACTACTCCGTTAGTATCATGATCATTGTAATAACCTGCGGTTTAGAATGGTAGAATTTTGAGTACTCGAAGTTGAAAAAGCGCCGATTGCAGTTTAATGAAAAAGTATGATAATCGTGGTTTGCATCACGATTATGATAATCGCGGTTTACACCACGATTATGATAATCGCGGTTTACACCACGATTATGATAATCGCGGTTTACACCACGATTATGATAATCGTGGTTTACATCACGATTACGATAATCGCGGTTTACATCACGATTACGATAATCGTGATGGACCGTTGTATAGAATTTTTTGATATCGTTATGACGATTTATAATTTATATCGATTTTATCGATATATCGCCCAGCCCTAGTACTACTTGGTTATCCCGTCGACCAAAAATCTATCATCAAACTATAAGATTAAATACCAACAATGGTTGATCGTAAATGTCACATTCACTTGGCTTTAAGCAAATTACACGTGTTTACGTCTTCAAGTGATTTTTATTTCGACGTTTTATTTGTATTTTTATTAATGTTATACTAATTTATTTGTTCTTTCGTTATTTAAAATAAAAATTTAACTTTTAACTTCGAAATCTACCTGCGCCTGTAGGCCGAACCGACAAGGATTTTTTTTTCATTATGAAGGAAAAAAAAAATTGTTAACTAAACTTTGAAAAAGCTATAACATGATTGGAATTTTCACGAGAATTAGGTTGTAGTAGGGACAAATCTCTGTAAGTTCCTTACAAAAATATAACTTATAAGGGAATGTTCTTTTTAAAATATACATACTTCAATTTTAATATTTGTTGATGGAATCTCATTTAAAGCATCTTGAATCTTCAGCCTTCTTGGTGGAGAAAAGCCGTGATAATTTTGGCTCTAAAAAATAATAAAAAAATTTATAGGTTACAACTCAGAGTTTTTTCAAAAATTTATTTCTAAAAAATATTTTTTATGAATTAATTTTTGTAAAAAATATAATTTGTAATAGGAGTTTTTTAAAAACAGAAATCGATTTCCAGAAGCTAAAAAAATTGAAATTCAAAATTACAACTAATTCCACCATGCATCTCTTAAATTGTGCTTAAAAAAAATACCAGCATTGTTACAATCTGTTTTGCAATAATAACAAATTAATTTAAAATTAGGAATTGCAAAATTTAAATTTTCATAATACCTTATGTGACCGAATCAATTCCTGTTGAGGATCAGCTGAAATTTACCAAAAAAAAAGCCAAGTATATGATGTTAAAATTAAGTGTTTGTATTGGAAATATATATAGTTTCGTATAATTTCAGTCTGAATATAAATTCGCGTTTTCAAATTTTAGGTGCGTTCGTAATTATATAAATACGTAGCATCTATAGTCGTCGTCTGATCCGTCTATCTGTCCGCATAACAGCGCAAAAACGATCAAACCGAAAGGTCTGAAATTTTATAAATAGATATTGCATGTATAGTTCAATTACAGGGACAGTCAAAAGTATACCTTTATATTACGGCCAATGGGTAAAAATAGTTTCAAGCACATTTCAATAATGTTACAATCTTTCGAACACAATGAAATTGATATGCATTTATGAAGTGCACTAAAATATAGATTCTGTAGAATATGTGGTGCAAAGCATATTTATTAATCATTTGCAGGGCTACACAAAAGAATTCCTTTACATGATGGTACAGGAATAAACATTGTTTGTGCCTCATAATTATGTTAAACTATTTCACATATAATGAAATTGATATACGTTGTTGAGGTTTACTACAAATTACTTCTTGTATAATAGAAACTGCATAGTAATTATAGGGACATACAAAAGATTTTGGATACTATGTTGTATCCGAAGTACTGTACATTAGAGATTATTGTAGGAAGTGCATATTTAGTTGTGATATGAATTTTTCAGTTAAACTAAATTTTTGAATATTACGTTGTGTGTATAAATACTGAACATCATATACAGGGCTACACAACAGAATTCGTAAGAGTTACTGAATATGAACGAAAATAGCTTATAGGTAGTTTAAAAATGAGTTGTGTATTTTTACGCTGAACTACATTTAGTTTACTAAGATATGTTTGTAGAATATAGATAAAATGATATACAGGGCCACGCAAAGAATTGGATACATGGCCGACTATGGATCTCTGGAAATGTGATTTCAGTAGTTTTAAGCGTGCTTTACGCTAAATTAAATTTAACTAAATAGTGGCGTGTTTAAATAAAGATAGTAGGTAAAATACAGAGCTGTACAAATGTACTCAAGTATGCTTCCGTCTATTGGTATAAATTGCTGAAAGTAAAATTTCAACCTATTATACGTTTTTAACCCTTTCCAAAATAATTGAAAAGTGTATATGAATTCGATTTGTTAATCCATCTGTCTATCCGAACTGTAACTTTCGTTAATATAGTTGGATTGCTCTGCAATTGATATATGTTATTGAGATTTACTATGCCATGTTTGGTATTGAAATTAAAGCATGCAGCGTTCATAGTTTATTTACAGAGACACTCAAAAGTAGTATGTTACATTACGTTCTATGGGAAAATGTCATAATTACATAAATACGTAGCAAATATAGTCGTCGTCTGGTCCGTCCGTCTGTCCGCATATAACAGCACAAAAACTACCCAACCAAATGAGTTGAAATTTAATATATATATAATCGTTGCAGAATTTTGTCGTGTCATTTCAAATTTTATGGAAATCGAATTGAGACTTTAAAAAAATATTAATAAAAGTTTTCTTGATTGTATGAAATCCTATCATACATAATTAATTCAATGATATCCCATAATAGGTCATGATCCTAGTTTGTCATGGTGATTACATCCTATTCAAGATGGAGTCCTATTATTTCAGTCTTACTGAATTTAATATATAGAATTGTAACAAATTTTGTATTCATACTTTTTTGCTTAAGAGTGCAACAGCTATTGCACCAAGATCTGAATATTTATAAATAGTTATAGTACGAACCACATTTGCATCGTTTGCCGCACAATTTACGACTTGTTTCTAACTAATTAAGGATAGAATTAAAATGTGACGGAACATATCTGAGCAACATTATGAAAGTCTATATTCCATTCTAAATTTTTATTCTATGCACAACAGTATGTCAGTTTAAGAACTAATGTAAGTCTTTATACGTTTTTTCTAATAAAGAAATGGTAATAATTACGTTATTTGTTATGAAATGCACGACTGTAGTAAAAAGATTTATCTAATGTCATTTTTTAAATGCTTAGTGAGTTTGCAAAAGTATGCACACTCAGTCCATTTAGCTTTGATATCTTTAAATAGAAAACTAAAAGGTTCTATATAAATTTTGTTATCTGAACCTTAAATATATATATATACTCACAAAATGCTATTTAATGACATATTTCACGTTATAAATAAATATGTAAAATCTAAGAAAAAAGTACCACCTGTAGTGAAGAGATCTAAATTTAAGAATCGTATTTGGGATTTCAACCTAAATCATATATATTAAAACGTAAACCTGATTCTGTAAGTTCAGTCAAAAAAATTCACGCATTTGCGCATGCGTGAAGTTAAATTTACTAGATCTTCCATTTAGAGGGAAGGAAGGTCAGGCCTGGTTAGCAGAGTGGTCTAAAGCACCCGCTTAAAGCTCTGAACTTTTGTAGACGACGCAGGTTCGAACCTAACGCTCGGCAAAATGATCTCTGTACCATTTTTGGCGGTAATTCATTTCGATAATGACATATTTTATTAAGAGAAGAAGTTATATGATTTTGATTTCATTATTATTTGAACGGTTTATCATTAAATAAAATTTAACACTCAAAAGTATTCCTCCATATTTCAATGTGACATGGAGATATGCTTGAAAAACGCAAGTTAATAAGCTACTTTCACAATCAACTCTTGAGATTAGACGTGGTGTTACTGTGAACTAATACACTTCTGCATCGACAGTCTTGGTGTCGTCTGTGTGAGAAGTTAACAAACACCTTAAATTAAACTGCTTTTTAGTTTTGCCGGAATTACGCCTAGATATCTTGAATTGAGCATATTATACGTATTCATTTATACCCTAAAACAGGGATGGACTGTTTTTCTGTCAGTTGAAAACAGATTTTGTGGACTTAAGTAAATTTGGTCGCAGATCTGAAGAGTATATTGGATTAACCAGAAAGATATGTTCGTTGCATATGCCAGCAAATAAAACAAATTTATCTCAAAAGGAAAGAAACATAATAAGCCCATTTTTTTTTCCTCTGCTATCATTTCGAAGGAGGAATGGAGATGTAACCTCATAACCCCCGCCCTTTTCGTCGTCTATAGGTATTGTATGTCGGGATGTCACTGGACACTAAAGTGGGTCTAATGAGGTTGGCTGAGAAAACAAATTACGAAGTTATCTCAAAAGAAAGAAAAAAAAATTAGCACTTCTTTTTCGACTAATTCGGGAAGTATCTCTGTAGCCCAATCAACTCCTCGCCCTTCTTTGGAATCAATCTGGACTAATACGAGACTAACGGAAATGACTAGTCCACTGTATGACAGAAAAATAAATTACAAATTTATCTCAAACAAAAAGAAAAATAATCAGCACTTTTTTCATTTCATTTTCGACTATTTAAGGAGGGAGCTGTAACTCCATTTGTTCCTTCCATAGCTTTGAGTGTACTGTGGCTGCCACTGTGCACTAATGTAATATGGGACTAAAGAGAAGGTGTGGCTAGTCCATTGAACGATAGGGGGGAGGGGGATAAATTTCTCTCAAACAGAAAGGATAAAAGAACAGCACATTTTTTCATGCCATTTTCGGATATTTCGGAAAGGATAATATTATCCCTTCCGAGGGATGTAACCCTATCAGCCCCTTCCCCTTCTTTGGGTATGCTGTGATATGAATGTGGACTAGCATGGGACTAACGAAAATGTCTATTACGCTGTATAACGGAAGTAAAAAGTACAAATTTATCTCAAACAGAAAAAAGAAATCAGCACTATTTTTAAATTTCATTTTCGAATATTTCGGGAGATGGGGCTGTAACCCTATCAGTCTACTTCCCCCTCGTTGGGTATACTTTGGTATAACTGTGCGCTTACATGGGACTAAGCAGAATGGCTAGATCGTTGGATGACAGATAATAAAATTACACATTTATCTCAAACAAAATGAAACAAATAGCACCTTTTTTATTTCATTTTCGACTATTTTGAGAGAGGAGGGGTTTCAAACCCATTAGCCGACTCCCACCTCTTTGGATATAATGTGGTGTCACTGCGCTGCGCACTAATATGGGACTAAAGAGAAGAGAGCGGCTAGTCTGTTGAATGATAGGAGAAAAAAGAAAAAATACAAATTTATTGCAAACAGAAAGAAAACAATTCAGCACTATTTTATTATTTCATTTTCGACTATTTCGGGAGGGGGCTATGTTGTGACGATTTGGACGTCATAACACACAGGGTCACGCGACAGTAAAATGGTTAGTACAATAGTAACAGTTATCCCGATCTGTATTGTGAAAAGATCAAATGGGATAATGTTAATTAATAAATTAGGCGAGAAGAAAATTTTGGAATAAAATTAATTTTGACAATAACTCAAGGACGCCTTATTTAACGTTGAAATGGAAATATCGAACTTGTAGGTTGCATAGAGAAACGTCCAATTCTAATAATTTCAAAATACTAGTTCTTTAGATACCATAAATTATGAATATTATCTAAAAGGGAACAAGGAAGGAGTTCAAAGGAAAGACATATAAGTATACATACATAAACAAACTTTATTTTCATTTATATAAAATTCATAACTCAAATATGATTTGTTATATCACAATAATCTTTTCAAATTAAGATTCAAATTATCTATTATTTTATCAGAATATAACATAGTTCCATTCTCATTAGAACAGCAAAACTTTCATCAAAATTATATTTTGTTACTTATTTTTTTTATTAACTTTGTGAAAATTTACAAAATTAGTTGCTTAATATTAGATGTACACATTATAAGAAAACATGAAAACAATAGCCACGAATATATATTGAAATAAATATAAGGAATTTCTCACCCAAATAGACTTCGATCTTTTCTGTAATCATCCAAATTATACAGTTCACTCATAGTTCATGGAATCCTAAACACAAGTAAGTTCATCTGAGCATAAAGTTTTTTTTCTTTTATATATGTAGAGTTCGTGGGGGTCTTTCACCAACCAACTTCACTTTCTTTAGGCACTCTATGACGCATGAAAATTATTCGAGCTCCAAATCCACAATGTACGCTTTCATTGGCAAAATCTGCAGACACTTCATACATATCTCTACTATCCACTGAACTTATATCTCCTAATCAGGTGAATTCTTCTGTAAAATTCTGCATCAATTTATTTTCAAAGACTTGTCTGCTCTCAGCGATCTTCGTCAATTAATCTTGACAAGGATAGGTCTACTCTCAGCATTAATTTCCATCATCATTTCCTTTTTTTCTGCATCAATCATTTTTTTTTTTTTTTTTTTTTTGTGACAAAGACTTGTCTGCTTTCAGCATTCATTTCAATCGCTAATTTTTGTATTGTCCTTAAAATTTGCTGCGAAGGAACTTGATGTAAAATATTGAAGTATCTGGATCGTCTTACAGGAAGTCACATCTTAAAAATGTTATAGAACCTCTTGAGGACAAGACACAAGACTTAATAATCTTCTCTCAATCCATCTTCCAAGATCCAATTTTTTTTTTTTGGGGGGGGGGGGAAGCTAAATTAACCCAGAGCTGTCATTCTGATTGGAGGCTACTCCTGGTCTTTTATTGGTACTCTAGACATCCCCATCTATGGGCGTGCCCATTTATTTTTCACTGCATAGCATTAACTTAATTTTTGCCCCTTGCATCAGGTTTCTCATGGGAATCACCACCCACGTCGAGTGTTGTAAAACCATCTTAATTGATAGAAAATTTATGGTTTCAACATCGTAAATTTTCTATTCTTTCGCTATACATTTTCTGTCCAAGTCTGGCGTCAGTACTGTTCGCTTTATCTGTAATTTCCTATTTTCTGTCTGGTCTTATTTGGGGAGTTTTATTTTATTACACTGTTTTTGCACATATAAATATTTACAATTCGAAATTTTTAATTTTCAATATTAATACAAAATAAATTCACAATTCGTATTCCTTATTTTTTTCTAAACATACCAATACCAAATAACATATATATTTTTATTTTTATTACGCATTATATAATTATTCATTTTAATATACTTTAATTTTGGAGTATTTTATGTTATTTTAATTTATTGTATAAATTAATTACTAAAGAATTATTTTCCGAGAATTCAATTATTTTTAAATGTTATTGGATCGTGCGAAAAATATTTAATTAGTTAAATTAATAACAAGCCTTGTTGTGTAGATTTCTACACGACAGGCTATAACTCCAAGAGCCCCCTTCCCCTTCTTTAAATACTCTCTGATGACAATGTGGTCAATATGGGCCTAACGAGAATGGCTATTTCGCTGTATGACAGAGGAAAAAAAATACAGATTTATCTAAAAAAGAAAGGAAAAAGCACTTTTTTCATTTCACTTTCGACTATTTTGGGAGGGGGGGGGGGGTTGTGTGTGTAACCCTATCAGTCCTCTTTTCCTTCTTTGGTGTTAATGTGGGCTAATATGGGACTAAGAAGAATGGCTAGTCTGTTGTATGATAGAAAAAAATATGCAATTTTTTCTGAAAGAAAAAATATAATTTTTTTTTCCATATAACTTTTAACAATTTCGGGGGGAGGGGAGGGGCTGCAGCCCCATCAACGCCTCCGTTGGGTACGCCCATGGTTCAGACAAAAAAAAAAAAAAAGCTTTCGTAAGATTGAAAGACATTAGCATGATCAGTAACGCTCTACTAATTGGGGTGCTATTCGTTTCTCTTTGACTGGGAAATTTTTCGACTCCCAAGGACGCATACAATCGCTAACTGTCGGTTCGTGATAGATTAAGTCAGTTTAATTACACCATTAATTAAGTTTTTATTGCTCAAACAAAAAATTTTGAATTTTCTTTCGAAAAATCGGGTGAACCGACCCGAAACATTTATAGACAATCTGGATCGCAGAAAAAAGATCAACCCGACCCGAACTTGAGTTGAAACGAAAAAAAGTTAGTGTCAACCGAATCCGAACCGAGGGTCAAGTAAATTACCAGATGCAGAACTCTAATTCGTAACATACATATTATGAAAACAGTGTAATAGAATATTAATCTCAATCGACTAGTTCGCTGAGCGTAATTCAACAAAAAATAATAATCGTAATATAAAATCTAAAAAAATAGATAATCAAATGTAATTGAAATCCAACACTGTAAAAAAAAAAAAAAAAAAAAAAAAAAAACGGTGATTCTACTGGCAATCGAGGCGCCAGCACTACTTCCGTATTTTAACAGAAATCCCCCCCCCCCCCACACACACACACATAAATTCCAGATATCCGTATTTTTAAGGAAAAATTTCCCCATTAATTACAGAAAATTATCCGTTTATCTGAAATTTATTTGGGAAAATTTCCGTTAAGATACGGAAATAGTATTGGCGTCTCGATTGCCAGTAGAATCTCCGTTTTTCTTTACAGTGAACATGCATAAATAAAGACACAAGTGTAATCTGCTTTTAGAAATAAAAAAATAATTCCATTCTTAATCGACTCAATAAGTCCGCACTTACTTCCTTTTCGGCCGTCTTCATAAGATGTAAATCCCAGAACGAGGCGGAATTTTCTTCATCATCAGTTTCTTTATCCATGGAATATGTCAGGTTGTCTAACTCCAACGGCATGAGACAAACCTAAAAGAAGAAAAAAGGAAGAAGGCAACAAGCGTGCTTCAGAAAAGGTTCTAATGTTTCGTGAAGTATATAAATTTAACAAATTTTAAAGCATTAACAGATAATTAGGTTTAATGATTAAAGCCAATCACTACTGGAATTTACCTGAATTTCTGAAGCTGCGATAGCCTTGTTAGCCAAGTAAACTGCTTGTTGAATGGTTTTTCCAAGGATAAAAAACATCTATTTCAGGCAATTATTACCTGTAACCAATATAAATAAAAGCATACATGTATATTTTTTAATTAGTTTTTCCATTAATTTCCAACAGTGAAATTATGCACGAAATTATTGAGCATTAAATATATGAATTTTCACATTTCTAACTAAACGTAAAACCAACAGTGACAAAATGTCCAAGCAAAGCGCTATAAGTAAGCGTACAAAGTTAATGCTGGAATCTGTCGTAAATTGACACAGCTGCGCCATCTTGTGGATGGAGTGAATAACGCAAATACGCGGGGTTTTTTTGTATGACGTCATATATGACAGAATATCTACCATCTGCGCATCTCGTGCGCAGGTCTATTTGAAGATATTTACAAATTAAGAGATATAGGCGGAAAAGCAGACAAAGCTATTTTAGAGAATACCTGTTAAAATTTTAATCATGAATTTCAAATATTTACTCACTCATAGAAGATGAATCTTGTTTACCAGATCTATTGCAAAATATTTTTGTTATAGTTTGTTTTGAATGAAATATGTGTATTAAAAAAAAAAAATCGCAATGTCATTTTAATTTCGGGAGAAAAAGCACTAATGCTACGTAAACAGTATTGCCTTTTGCCCCGAAACTAAACTGACATTGCAACTATTTTTTAAATACATATATTTTTATCAAAACAAGCTGTAATAAAAATATTTTGCAATAAATCTGGTAAACAAGGTTAATCTTCCATGAGTGAGTAAATATTTGAAATTCACGATTAAAATTTTAACAGGTATTCTCTAAAATGGCTTTGTCTGCTTTTCCGCCTATAACTCTTAAATTGTAAATATCTTCAAATAGACCTGAATTTTATGCAAGCCGTTCAGGCTAAAAGAAAACCATTTTTGTTAATAAAAGTTATAGGCGTAACTTTTAATTCCATGGTTTTTTCCCACATTGGAAGAAACTTGCCCACCTTTAAACTTATGTTACTTGTTATGAAACTTGTTTATGTTATTATTTATTAGAAAAAAATATGTATTTTAAATATAATGAGCGAAAAGCATGTGTTTAAATTGATGTAATATACCAGTATGTCTGTATTTTAAATAAAGTTATGTTTTTCAAATGACGAGTATGTTTTTAAAATGATGATTTTATAGTTTGAATGAAATGAACGCAACATAAACGCTGGTGATGGGGAAAATATTTGACGGTTTATGAACTGCGGCCGACTAACATAAAAGTACTTTTTTACACTTTTTATTTAATCTAACCCTGTTCCTATATATGAAAAGATAAAAAATTTTATTCGATTTTTCCCTCCCAGATATGCTAGAAAAATAAAAATTATGTACATGGATGTGTTTCTAGTAACAATACAACATTTTAGTATTTTTACAACTTGATTATAAATTAGCAAATTAATTTTACCTTATCTAAACGTAGCTGATAAATCCTTAAACATTCTTTATGGTTGTTACAACTGTATATACAAGTACAATAATTGAGTAAATTATGTAACAAACTACGATTTCTAAATTATACCAGCTGGTTGAGAAATTGCAAAAGAGAAATATTTAAAACCTTCAAGCATCTTAAACGTGATTTTCAGCCCTATCATTTTTCATAAAAAAGTTAAAATATTATTTTCTATATATTATTAAATGTCAGTGATTTTAATACGTTCAATTGGCCCACCTCCGTCCGCAGGCCTTTTTTCTACTCCGACTCTTTTGTGGAAGCCAGATTTGAAAAAAAAAAAAGAAAAAAAATTGAAACCGGACAAAATTAAAAGGGAAATTTGAAATTATTGGCTACCGACCAACAACTGCTACGTCGAGCTTATTATTAGTCTATAGTTTTCAGTTATTAGCAATTGTTGTGTGTTTCATAAGCCTTTTTCAAATTTGGAGAATGTTCCGCAATTCGGTTATTTCGATAAAAGTTACTTTCATTTTCTAAACATTATTTAACTTTTATACAGTTACAATTGTATACTGTTTTCTCATTTGACGCCAATCATGGCTATCGGCCCGATTACGGAAAGTTATCCATTTTACCCCTGCGAAGAACCGGTGTAAGATAATAAATGTTTAATTGAGCATATACCACGTACTATTTGTAAATATTTTATATTTTATTCCAATTTTTGACATTTCTTCTATATTTTGTATGCTTTCTGCAATGTTATTCACCTGTGCGAAGTGCAGGTATCCCATGAAAACTATTTTTCCCGGATATGACACAATGACCGACATATTTCTAGATTTAAAAAAAAAAAGTAATTTGTCGATTTTAGGAATTTTTTTAAGGCTGTTGTCTAAATTTCTCAAAATATTTAAAACTATAAATAATCATTTATTGCTGGTTTAATAGTACAAGAATTACTGCTTGCATTTTAAATTAAAGTGTATCCTAAGGTAAAATAAAACGAGTTTTAAATGGAATGAATGAAATGCTTCTATTTAAAATATTATAAATACAATTCGATCAAGAGAATATTTGGCAATTTATCGCCTGCGACCAGGTAAATAAAAAATATGCCTTAAAATTAATTAAATATTTTATACTTAAACTCTAAGCGTAATAAAACGTTTATTTCTCATTGGAAATACACATGTTTATGTAATTTTTATAACTTTATCTTATCAGGAAAAACGCTGCTGTAAAATTCTATCTTAACATACATTAACTAATTTTTATATGTCCTTGTTCATTGCATTACAAAAATATAATTCAAATAGAACGTATTAAAATCACTGACATTTAATAACATATATTAAATAATATTTTAACTTTTTTATAAATTATAATAAAACACAAAACTAACCTGTTTTTCTCTTTTATGAAGGAAAAAAAAATGAGTTCTCTCAGATAGAGAGTTATTTTTGCAGTTTTGAAAACTGAAATAATTAGAATGCCAACGTGGCATTTTCCCAAGTAATATAACTTCTTAAAAGAACTGATTTTGTTTAAATAACTAACTTCAATTAATAAATTAAATAATGGCAAATAAATAAATCGAATTATATCTATTCTTTCAACAATTAAGTACTGCAGACGACAAACGAATAAAATCACGGCTGCGCGTGCGCATAGTTATTTCATAGATATCGAACTTATAGATCATCCACAAAGGGGAAAGAAGTTAATAATCCTCTTGTAGTTCACTCCGTCCGCTGGGTGGCGTATGACCTTGATTGACGTGACCTCGCCTTTAATCTTGCGGTTATCTCTCCCATTTAAGATAGGACGCTTACTTATATCGCTTTGTGTCCAAGGCTTGGACATGTTATTCCAATTATCCGGTTCGGACATTTTTCTCTCTGTTGGTTTTACGCTTAGTTAGCAATTTGAAAATTTACGTCTTTAATATTCAATTAAAAGCATTTCACCCATTGAAAACTGAAAAAAATAAATACAGTGATCTCTCACTTATATGACTCGTAACCTCTTCATAACAAGTACAGTACAGTAATTCCAATACAGAAATTTTTGCATAATTTAATCGCAGAAGTTCTGTGAGATTTGTAATTTAAAAAACATACTAGAAGGGAAATTTGAGGATTGTATTGACCCCATACACGACGCTCCCGGTGAAGAGGTTCAGTAGCTGCAAATTTGTAAAAATGTGAAGTCACCTTATTATATCAATTTAACCTAATGTATCTTAGTAGACTCCCTCAAATCCGCACATCTTGGGACGAGAGGTTGTGCGGATTTTAGAATTTTGAGAATTTCTGGTCATTGCTTTGTTTACATTTTTTAAACAGTAATTTGAATGTAATTGCTGGCAACGATATCATCTTAACACAATTATCGTTTCAGCAGGTTAAAAATATATATTTTTAGTGCATAAAATATAACTATATTTATACTGAATTTATTTAGAATTATTATTATTATTTATATGTGTTTGAATCTGTATAAAAAAATATGCGATTTCATATATATATTCATGTAGTAAGCAAGATATAGTGTTTACGAAGAAGGTACAGACAGATGAAGTTATCTCAAAAGGGGATCTTTTACCCAGCGCCAGAATGTCTATAGTTTAACAATACGTTTGACACTACAGTCAAAATGATATTTACAACAGTCTCATGGATATTTTATGAGGGGTTATAAAATTGGCCACCCAGGGTATGGGGTAGGGAGTTCTTCCTCTCCGTGCGGCGCGTTCCATCCCATAGGGTCCAAGTCAACGTTACGAATCAGGCTGTACTTGGGGGTGCTGCTGTCCACGGATTGAACGCGAAGCTTCAGAGCCCCCCCCCCCCCCCCCCCCCATTGTGACAACTGTGTCTCTTACGTAAGAGAGAAAAAAAGATATTGTATCATCATTCCTTCTTTTTTTTTCATGGAGTGTGATTCTGCTTCTAGAGTTCGTAAACTAAGCATCTTTCCTTCTTGAGCTCTCGCCTTTCATGTAATAATGACTTCTCCTAGAGCTCTCGCGAGCATCACTACTTCTTCTTAAGCTCTCGAGATGATGAGTTCTCCTTAAATTTTCATAATGATCACGTTTTCTTAAGTTTTCGTCAGGAGCAAAGCGACGCGCTTTCATGGATTTCAGTTCTCCTAGTAGCATAAAATGTTTATGCCTCTTTCTAAGCCCTTAAGGACTGAAGTATGAATTGGAGCGCTGCTTACAGACAGCTCATATTATGCTCCCATACATTTATTGTAATCTGGTTTTCACCGGATTTCATTTACCCGTGCTAGGGTACTTAATTCAACGTCAATATTGTATCAATTGGCACGCAAGGATTTAAGTATTTAAATAATGAATAAGTTTATATTAAAAGAAAATTAATATGATGGGTTTTGTTTGATTATCTAAATCATGTGTGTCGTATGACACAATATTCTTAACTTGTAAATATTTTTGTGTAAATAAAAATACTGTTAATTGTTAAGCTTTGGTTTATATCTTTCATACACAATGAGTCTGTTAATTCAATTTAATATTAGCTTTTGTTTCAGGTTTAATTCGAAAACTTAATGTTCATTAGATGCGTAAATTTTATAAATGTAATTGGGTTAATTACTGGGTCTAAACGCTACTTATTTCACGAAAAAGTACACAACGCAATTGGGGATGTTTTTTTGGAGATATGTTCTCTCTCCTTTCTTTGGATAATTATGTATCAATTATCCCATAAGCTAGCCAGGACCGTTTTAAACGATCACAAATTTTTAGTTTGAATTTTTTCAATTAACACCATGGACTTCTTCAGGTTGAGTAATTAAGGGGTGATAGCCTAATTACTCCGGGGTTTTGGGAATTGGGTAGGTGTTGAGTCTCCCCCTCTCTTCTTATGTTTGTATTATTAGTTTCATTTTTGTACCTGTATCTTTTAAAGAATACTAATTATTTCCCCCAATTAATAATCACAATTACCTCCCTTCACCACATCTGTATGTTGGGTTCTTAAAAACTGGTTACCGTTATATGGACCTAGTTCTATCCAACATACGGATCCACCTATTAAGTTGGTTACCGCAAGGGCGGATCTGGAGAGTCCTCAAGGGGGGGGGGGGGCGATTTTAGAAATTTGGAAACTCCAATCTGATGCGCGGGTCGGGGATAATTTTTTCACTGCGGGTCATGTTACTTCTACTTTTTGCTGTGGGTCGGGTTTGGGTCCGGTTGACTTCTATTTTTTGCTGCTGGTTGGATTAACTTATACTTTTTTGCCGTGGGTCGCGTTTGGGTCTGATTGATTTCTATTTTTTGCTGTGGGTCGGGTTAACTTCTACTTTTTTGCTATGGACCGGGTTAACTTCTTCTTTTTCGATGCGGGTCGAGTTTGTGCTCGGTTGACTTCTACTTTTCTGCTACAGGTCGGGTTGACTTTTACTTTTTAGCTGTGCCTAGCGCGTTAGGTTTGGGGCAGATTGATATACATTATATCCGATTTGGGTCAGTTTCGGATTGGGTTTTCACTACTGCGACTTGCGAGAAGGGTTCGGGTTGACCCGATCTTTTTAAAAGAAAGTCTAAGTATTTTTGAAGATAAAAACTATATGCAGTAAAATCTCCATAACAGACACGTCCAAATAATTATTTAGGAATACTTTTTAATCTCCAGGATTATGAAAAAAATACTAATTTGGTATAAGACTGCTTGTCTCTTTATATCTAAGGTGAGTTGTAATTCAGTAAAGAATGCTTCGAAACTTATTAAAAAAACATACCGGGTGTCCTTAAATGGATTTTAAAATTTAGTACTTTTCGAATGGTGACAGCTATTTAAAAAAATCTTGCAGGAGGGTTATGTAAGATGTCATGAGATTTTTTACTGTGATTCTTGATTTTACTGTATAATAGCAGCGATAGATGGCACTGTAAACAATGGTCGTTAAGCCTACCTCCTCCGGCAACCGATTTAGCGCCTCTTGCTTCCAGCACCATCTTCGTTGCTATTTTAAACTAAAATCAAGAATCGCAGTTAAAAAAATTATCAGGAGTAGAGTAAAAAAGAAAAAAATTCTGAAATTCAAAGAAAATTTTCTGGAAGGTTACAGCAGATGGGGGGATTCCCTTCTGGCACTAATTATTTTTGTTGCAGGTCGGGTTAGCGGTTTTGGATTCGGATCGAATTCAGGCTGAGTGTAGATTCCTGCAAGCTGGGTTTGTGTTAACTTGGTTTTTTTTCAAAAATTAGTTCAGTATATTATTTCAAGTTAAAAATTATACCTATAATAATAAACGTATGTAAGTGTGCTGTTTTCTAAGGAGACCACTGCATTTTCCCCACGACTCTTTGATGAAAATCGCTCGTCTTCGACCCTTTGATGAAATTTGCGTTTCTTCTGCAACCCTTTGACGAAATTAGTGTAATTTTGAGACCTTTGGTAAAATTCGCGTTTGTTTCCGTGACCCTTCTACAAAATTCGCGTTTTTTCAGCGATCCTTTGACTAAATTCGCGTTTTTAAAGCGATTCTTTGACTAAATTCGTTTTTTTTCCACGATTCTATGAAGGAATTCGTGTTTTCTCCACGATCCTTTGACGAAATTCGCGGGGTTTTTTTCGCGGCTATTTGACAAAATTTGCGTTTTCTCCGCGATCCTTTAAAGAAATTCGAGTTCTTTTCCGCTGCCTTTTGAAGAAATTCGCGTTTTCTGTGATCATTTGAAGAATTTTGCATGTTTTCCGTGGCTCCCTGACCAAATTCGCGTTTTTTCTGTGATCATTCGGCGAAATTGAAGTTATTTTCTGCGAACGATTGACGAAATAGATTTTTTATGGAGACCATTTATCAGAATTTGCGATTATTCGTATGTCCGAATTTTCGGATAGGTGAATTTTCTAAATTTTTGGAACCGAATGCCTTAACCCTGGAGCTGCGTATTATTATTATTATTATTATTATTATTATTATTATTATTATTATTATTTTAATCAAAATAGGTTAAAAAATTGCGCATATTTTTTATTACACATTTCAAATCTGCACACATTTTAGAGTAAAATATGTCTTAAAATCTTTGTGAAACAGAGTTTTTTTTTAATAGAATTAGATCATAAAAAAAAAGATTTGCTGCGGAAATTGCGGGTTGCGCAAATTTTGCCACTTTACGTTGGCCGTGGAAATCGCGGGTTGCGCAGCGAGAGGGTTAAATTTTCGGAAAATTTGGAACATAATCACCTCTGTTCCCGACATCTATAACCCTCCTGCAAATACTTTTTTAATATCTGTCACCATTTGCAATTTATTGAATTTTAAAATCAGTCAGTCCATTTTAGGACAACCGGTATATTCAGTAGTTATGGGATGATGGCTGAAATTAAGCATTTAAAAAAAAAAAGTTAAGCTGGCTTCGATATGTCAGATAGAGGTTTACATGGGCTGAAGTTATCATGCCTAAGCCCAGGTCCAACCCATATAAAAAAATAAAACTATTGGCCCCGCCCGGTATAAAAGCTAAAAAATCAACTCCAGCCCTGCCTGCATTTTGCAATTAAAATTATTCATAAAGTACACTTGCTTATGCTCATATTTTATTTTCAGATTATGTTCGAAATTCATGAATACAAAAAAACAATAATATTAATGACTATAACGATGACTATTTAGGCAATTATGTACGTAAACACTACGCAAAAATATGACTTAGACAATTACATTCAAATAAAAATCCAGTAAGATAATCTGTTTAGAATGAAAGAAACGGTTGATAAAAGAAAATCATAATTTTAAAGCTCTACGAAGTAAAAAAGTAAATTTTAAAAAATGCATCTCTGTAACTTATCGAATCAAATTAAATTTCTAAAGATTTCGCTAAACAAAAGTGCAAAACAAATATAATTTTTACGAATGACAAATAAGTAAGATTGCAGACCAACTTGGGCTCGGGAGTGCACGGGTCGTGGTCGGGCCAATAATGCTTATCATACGGGCTGAAACGGACCAAATGTTTAGCTTTTATTCCGAGCCGAGCCCCGACCTGGAAATTTTGGCCAGTGCAGGCCTCTAGGAAAAATGGAGCCCAGGCCAGGCTCGATCTGAAGGAAAAAGAAGTCTGGCCCGACCCGAATCTGCAGAAAAAATTAAGATCAGGGCACGACCCGGGTTGGGTCGGACCAACTTGGGCTTGGGAGGAAGAATTTAGAGGAGTGCACGGGTCGTGATCGGACCAATAATGCTTATCATAAGGGCTGACACGGACCGAATGTTTAGTTTTTATTCCGGGCCGAGCCTCGACCTGGAAATTTTGGCCAGTGGAGACCTCTAGGAAAAATGAAGTCCAGGCCAGGCTCGATCTCGAGGAAAAAGAAGTCTGGCCCGACACGAATCTGCAGAAAAAATTAAGATCCGGGCTCGACCCGACTCTAAAAGAGAAAAGACCTGACCCAGCCCAAGTCTCGTGGATTTAAACTGGCGCAACCCGGGTCGGGTTGGACCAACTTGGGCTCTGGAGGAAGAATTTACAGGAGTGCACGGGTCGTGGTCGGGCCAATAATGCTTATCATAAGGGCTGACACGGACCGAATGTTTAGCTTTTATTCCGGGCCAAGCCCCGACTGGGAAATTTTGGCCAGTGCAGACCTCTAGGAAAAATGAAATCCAGGTCAGGCTCGATCTGTAGGAAAAAGAAGTCTGGCCCGACCCGAATCTGCAGAAAAAAATTAAGATCAGGGCACGACCCGGGTTGGGTCGGACCAACTTGGGCTTGGGAGGAAGAATTTAGAGGAGTGCACGGGTCGTGGTCGGACCAATAATGCTTATCATAAGGGCTGACACGGACCGAATGTTTAGCTTTTATTCCGGGCCAATCCCCGACCTGCAACTTTTGGCCATTGTCGACCTTTAGGGAAAATGAAGTCCAGGCCAGGCTCAATCTGGGGGAAAAAGAAGTCTGGTCCGACCGGAATCTGCAGAAAAAATTAAGATCAGGGCACGACCCGACTCTAAAAGAGAAAAGACCTGACCCAGTCTGAATCTCGTGGATTTAAAGTGGCGCGACCCGGGTCGGGTCGCGCTGGGCTCGAGCTCCGCCCCAAGTCATTTCCCGTGAGGATGCATAATGTCGTTTTACAAACTCTTTATTAGCCCAAGGGGGTGGCGATCGCCCCTTCGCCCCCCCCCCCCCCCCCCTAGATCCGCCATTGGGTTACCGTGACTTTCAGGATCTTTTCTGAGGTTATTAAAAATATTTTTCCGTTATATGGAAGTAATATTGGTTCATAGTGGTAATTTTTTTAAACACGCGTTACTCATGGTTGTTAAAATTAAAATTATAATCTTGGTACCAATTGAGAATATGACAAAGCTTCTGACTTATTTTCAATTAAATGGCTTACATAAGATTTTGAACATATAGGTTGTTTGGAAAAATGGTTATAATTGAATGATTATGATTTATTGTGTGTATAGGGTGATTTTTTATATTAGTACAAATTTTATCATATTTGCACAGTGAACAGTTTAAAAAAAATATATTTATGAAGAAAATTTTTTTAAACAATTGATTTAATCGAAAGAAAGAATTTTATATGAACATTGAAAAATATGAAAGTGTTGAAAAGCATACATTGAATAAGCATTCATGTGTTTTGAATAACATTAAAAATTTACAAAGAGTTTTGAAAAGTAGTTTAGGGTCTTATGTGTACTAAAAAATTTTGAGAATTTGCATAGTTTGATAGTAGAAAATATTGATTTATTTGTGTGTTATATGTATATGATATTGTGTGTTTTGGGGGAAAAACTGAAAAAGTATATTGTATTTTTAATAAAGTATTGATATGTTTAAGAATTGTGTTAGGTTTATTTTACGTCGAGAAAAAATAAACGCAAAAGTAACTCAAATTCCAATAATTTAGGAGCGCAGACGCGTAGTAAATTACGAGCAGCTGCTAAAGATTTAGAAGTTACAAAAATGTCGCATTCGGATGATAAGACTGCATTATCGCAGGTTTTGAGCCTCATAGCTCCTTTCGACTCCAAGAAAATCACAAATGTTAAATTTTATTTAGAGGAGTTTGATTCCTTTTTGGACAGAGCGGAAGTTAAAGAAGATTTTAGATTACAAATTCTAAAAGCAAAATTCACAGGATCAGCACGGGAAAAATTGGTGCTGGATGATAATTTAAATAGCGAAAAGAATTACGCTATTTTCAAAAAGAAAATTCTAGATATTTTTTCGACAAAAGAACTCTTTACAGAAAATCAAACAAAATTTAATTCAATTACACAGAAGCCCGATCAAACCGTAAGAGAATTTATAGATGAATTTAATATTTTGGCAAGTAAATATTTGAACATTACAGGATATGCAAATGTAAAAGGGGCTACGGATTTTTTCGAATTAATTAAGACAAATTTCTTAATGCGATTAATCCGTTAATTTCCTTGGAACTAAGGAAATCAGATATTACAGAATATTCAAGATTGTGCGAGAAGACTCTACAACTAGAGTGTGCCTTAAAATTCACAACAACTGATCAAATAAATAATGTAACGAAAAAATTCGAAAATACATATGCAGTTTATGAAAATTTACTGATACAAAATGACGAACAATTAGCGTATATTTCTAAGTTAACAGAACAGGTAAATGAACTGAAATTGAGAGAAACTAATGTAAATAAAAAAGATTAGAGTAGTGGAAAAATTTTGTGAAATCTGTAAAACTAATAAACATGATCTACAAGACTGTTTTTATAATGGGAAAAATAAAAACAGAAAACCAAATTTTCAGAAACAACAATATTTTGAAAATAGCAATCCTTGGAGTGGTGCTAATGGACCACAGGTAGGATTTGGGTATGTGACTCCAAATCACGAGGGCTACCCACACTTTATGTCAGATACTAATTATGGTAATTGTGACAATTATGGTCAGTTTCAGAGACAACATAATTATAGAGATTATGGTCCTTTTCAGAGAAAACAGGATTTTCATAGGTAAATCACGATTATGATTTAAATGACAGGTTTTATGACAGAGGTCGGCGTTATAGGGAACCGTCACAAGCAAAGACAGAGATATAGGGATTTTAGTGGTAGACGTAATGACTCGCAGGCGGATAATTTTGATAGGAAAGAGGATTCGCGTGACAGGTCTAATAGGGGTCGCGCCAGCGGTAAACAATGTAAAAAAACAATTACACGATAGCTAGTGTCAATTTAAATAGAGGCGACAGACTGCCTATTATTGACTTAGACGTGTTTGGGGTCAAAATTGCTACGCTCTGTGACTGCGGAGCCGCGGTGTCTCTCACGTCTCCAAATATGGTTGAAAAGCTTAAACAGACTAATGCTACTATTAAATATTTGGGGAATAGAATTACGATCCAGACTTTCGACAACTCTATTATACCTTTCAAACAATGTGTCAAACTAACTTTCAAAATTAAAAATGACTTTGTTACGGGTACATTTTACGTAACTACGCATAATTTTCACGGGGATTATCAAATGTTATTGGGGTTCGACTTCCTAAAAACAAATAAAATGATCCTCGATTTTGATAAAAAAATATTGAAATTTAAGAATACCAAAATTTCTCTGGAACCGCAGGATTCAAATAAGATTGTTCGAGGCATAACACAATATTCTGAGCAAAGACCGACCATACAAAGCGCGTTCTGAATGAGAAATCCACTACGCAACTTTTCTTTTATGCAGTGCTTCAGATGTCGTTTCTCCCGCCTGCCTCGTCAAAATGCGCTGAAATACTAATCATTTGCATATTCCAACCTCTTCTTCCTTTCATGATTTTGATACAGATCATTCCTTCCTGGTGTTGCAATTTTAATGGAGAGCAGTGTATGTATATACAGGGTGCCCACTCTCAACGGAGTCCAATGGCTAATTCCTAAACCGTTAGTCATAGACATATAGTTCCAATTACAAAAATGTTTTAATTTGAGGCAAAGAAATATTTTAAAAGCGATTTGGGTCAGTAAAAACATTTCTTAAAAAATTACGAAACTTAAGTTATACGGCCCTCGGTCCTATAAGTTATATTTAGTAAAATTTTCCTATTACACTGACAAGACAGACAAAAAAGGTCCCGTTCATATAACACTAAAATTGACTAAGTTATGAAACTTTAAAAATGCATGACTTATACCGCTTTTCTGCATCTGAACACAAATGAGTTTGGTCATGCTTTGAGAGGTCATATCCTAAGTACTTAAAGTATTCAAAGAACTTTTCATGTGTATCTGCGCTTTGAAAAAAAATAGTACGTTGCGATTGAGTTAATTTTTATTAAGTTTCAGATTAATTTTTTTGCAAATCGTAAATGTCAAAGTTAAAATATAGCAAAAATCTGATACTATAAAACAGATGTAAAACTTTTTTTATTTAATTTTCCTGACGTGATGGTTAAAAATGAAGGTCATTTTTGAATTCAGCGGTAAAAAATGATACTATAAAACAGATGTAAAACTTTTTTTTATTTAATTTTCCTTACGTGATGGTTAAAAATGAAGGTCATTTTCGGATGCAGCAGTAAAAAGTACATAAAATAATTTAATAAATATAATACTCTTGAAGCTAACTGAAAAGCTTAAATTTACGTTTTAAAATTATAAGGTTCCCAATCTAAAAGTGCAAGTAAATTAGTAAAAATATATTTTCTAAGATTCAAAGAAGTGAATAAATAAAACAAAATAACCATAAACAACAAATACATCATTTGTTCCTTTCCAAGAATATCTTTAAAAAAACCTGGGCTTTTTAAACGGGTTTTTTTTATAAAAAAAACCCAGCCCGGGCGGGCAGCTGGGCGGGTACCCGGGCAGCTACCCACTACAACCCTACCTTAAAAGCTATTCCATCTCCCGCTACGAAATCCTCTTCACTTCATTCCATTACCAGATACTTATTACCTTCGTAAATTCACTAAATCTCTCACAAAGCTCTTAAAAACTCCAACAACATCTCAATAAAAACGCAGCAAATCACTCCGAATAATCATTACCATAGACCAGTGTAGGTTGCTTTTGAAGTATCAATACCTATGCAGAATGAAATCACATCTACCACATTTTCTCTCTCTCTCTACTGTCTCTACCTATAACTCTCTGGTTGCCGCAATCACTATTTATACTACCGCAAAAAGATTGTTCGAGAATATTTTATAGCCTAGCCCCAGATGAGTTAAGTGTAAACAAACTTTAATCTCTGTTGTCGAGACTGTGCTAAAAATAACTTTTTCACCTCGCCAGACGATAAAAGAAAATGAATTTATTTCTGCGTACGTTTTAATCTTTGAAATATTCTAGCTGGCACCTGTATCTTTTAAGAAAAGAATAACTTGAAATAAGTAGGGTTTTTAAGGCGGGATAGTAATAATATTTTAGCAGTTAAATAAAGATTTTAGGGGAATATGATATACCGGGATTTAATAGCGGAATTTAATAGGAATTTAAATAATAAAAGTTTTATTAAAGAATTATAAATAGTTAGAGCCATTTTTAGATTTACGCAATTTGGAATAAATATTATTATATAGATTAAGATTTTATAGAGACTAGGGTTTTAATTTAATAAGCCGGTATAATATACGGAATATTACTGAAAAGGGAAAATTTATATTTAGTATAATATATACTTTAACCCTTTATCTACTGACGGTTCTTATAAGTACCATTAAAGTAAATTTTTATAAAATTAATTTAATACATCGATTAGTAGCAATACTGTTTTGAATGAGTTATACATACATTACTTTATCTTGTTTCAAAAGCATTATTGGTTACACAAAACAAAAATATTTTTAAAAGGACGATTTCTTTTGCCTTTGCGCCTTTTCAGCTTTCTAGCGCTGAGGCAGAGGGGAGAGGAATTTTTCAATTCGGAAGTATCTCTATATTTATGTTGTAAGAACATTATAATTGTACATTTCCTAATTATACAAAATACTAAGAAAAACATTAAAATAAAAGATTTGAGTAGGGTTATAAATATTGCATAAAATCCTATAAATTAAAATTTAATTAATCCTTCTAAATGCACCAATACTTCTAAAATCCTTCTAAAATTTATTAAATGATTATGTAAATCTTCTAATTTTGTTTAAACAGTTCACGACAAATGCTTTAGACGATAAAATTTTCACGAATTAATAATTCAGTAGATAAAGGGTTAAACTGGGCGAAAAAATTTAAATTTTGTACCATATATATAATCTATAAACGTTTTTATATATCTGTATTATTCTTATTTTTTATATACAATTTACTTCTGTTTGTATTCAAAAATCGTTAAATGACTTCTTTATATTAAATAGATTGTATAAATATTGAAAAATTACTTGTGTATATGAAACAATGAATAAGCTGCTAGAAAATATGCTGCCAAATTTCATTTTCTCTCCACGGCCATTTCTCTATCTCGCCAAGGCCACTATACTAGAAAAGTACCTAAAGTACATTAAAATCGGGAAGATAGGGGCTCAGATAGTACAGCGCCTTCTAATGGTGGGTATGTTATTCGTAGCATCAGGATGAAGTTGTAAAGACGTACATTTTCGTATATTATATTTTAAATTCCGACCCTTGAAAAAAACCTTAAATGCGCGGAGTTTAAATTAAATTCCCGTGAGCTCGAGTACAGAAGATTTACGGTTTTGAATGGGAATTTCGCCAAATTAGCCAGCTATCGCCACGTTGGCATCTTGTATGACAACTTATTTTTGTCGCCAAATTTGGCGATATTTTGTCAAATTTGACGATATCTCGACAATTGGCCAGAATTCGGCGTTATTGTGGTAACCCTCCATTATTATTTTTCAACAATTACTCATTAGAATGAGGCGATCCAACCGGAGTTGTGAGAGACACAGAGACTTGGATTTTATATAAATAGATTATTACATTTATTGCTGACCCCCAAATTGTCCGACGAAATTTTCACTGAAAAATATGAAGTCAAACATATTCTTTATGTCTTCGAAGTTCAAGGACAATTCGTCAAGAACTTTGGCAGATATTCGACAAGCCATGTATAATCGAAAGCATCTGGTCACTATTCCTTAACTTTTGGAGGCCAGTGTGCATACAAGGTGCCCCAAAAAGTCCCTGACACATTTTAAAATTCAATGTAATATAAAATCAAGTAACTGTCGTACAGGAGTACGATTTGGACTAAAATGCTTCTCAAGATGAATAGTTTAACACCTTCAACCGAAGGAAAAAAATTAGTTCCAAACTTCGAGCATAGATGGCGCAATTATTCCGGATGTTTGTTTGCATTTTCTGATTTTCAGATTAGTTTCGATTTGGTTTCGAAGTACCAACCTACGTATTTAGCTTTTTCGCTGGGAGTCGTCATTTCTGTGTCCCAACGTCAAAACTAATCTGAAAATCAGAAAAAAATGCATGTTTGAAACCAAACATACGGACAAGTGGCGTCATCTATGATCGAAGTTTGGAACTACTTATTTTTTCATTCACTTGAAGAAAACTTTTTCATCGTGAGAAGTATTTTAGTCCAAACCGCACTCCTCTTCGACAATTACTTGATTTTATATCTACCCTATTAAAATCCGTGCGTGTATCTTTGTAACCTCAAAAACTCGGAAACCACAGGGCGCAGGGCTACGAAATTTGGCAAACGGGTTGCTGGTAGGTGGCTTATGAACGATTGGGGTAAAAAATTCGAAAATGTTATGTTTTTGACGAATTTTTGCCTCTTATATGCTCAATCCGTAATCGCGCGAGTGCTAACCAGTTTTAAATGTTTACGGCAATGTGAGATATACATGTTACGTACGCCACGCTGTAATCTAAGAAACTGTAGCGGTTATTACGATAATTCTTTAACCTCACAGGCAAATAATTAGAGATTATTTAATTAGAAAGCTCCTTATCCGAATGAACATAGAAATTTTTTAAAAAGTAAATTGGATAATTCTGCATGAAAATCCATTTATCTAAATTAAGAGGAGGGGACTTGCCCCCTTTTATACTTAACCAATGAACCTCCAAATCTAATGAAGGAAGCGCCATATCGGAATAAACCGGTATATCAAATTTGAAGCAAATCGAATAATTCTGCATGGAAAACCCATTTATCTAAATTAAAGGGGAGACTACCCCCCCCCCCCCCCCTCCTTTATACTTAACTCACAAACCTCCAAATCTAATCAAGGCAGCTTCTTAAAATAATAAATCGATATACCAAATTTGGAGCAAATCGAATAATTCTGCATGAAAAACCAATTTATCTAAATTAATGGGGGTCTACCCCCCTCCCTTCTTTATACTTAACTAATGAACCTCCAAATTTAATCAGGGACGCTCCTTAACATAATAAACCGATATACCAAATTTGGAGCAAATTGAATAATTCTGCATGAAAAACCCATTTATTAAATTAAGGGGGGAGACTAGCCCCCATCCTTAACCAATGAACCTCCAAAACTAATCAGGAAAGCGCCTTATCAGAATGAACATAAAAAAAAATTGAAGCAAATCGGACATTTCTATCAAGAGTTATCGCGTTACGTACATACATACAGAACCAACGGGCAAATTAGCTCTCAGGCTTTGATAGCCAGCGAGCTAAAAAGATATTAAATAAGCAGATGAGAGATTATGACTTTGAGAAATCCTTTGAGAAATTATGACTTAAACCTAAAAGTGCGGTAAGTTCGACTCCGAAAGCTTCATTTTTATCTCGCATTTCGGAAAATCTCATCTCGACGCTTCCCTATGGTTTCTTTTGCGCTTTACATTTCCCGATGAGAAGCTTCTCGATGGTTTCCCTCGCGCTTTTCGACATTTCCCGATGAGAAGCTTCTCGATGATTTCTCTTGCGCTTTTCAACATTGCTTATGTTGGCCGAGAACGAGAAATCAATTTCTCGTCCTCGGCAGAGAAGAGATGCGAGAAGATTTATCGAAACGAGATAGAGAAAGAGGCATGGCAATGAGCTGTGAAATGAAGCCCTAATTTTCAAAATTTCTCTTATTTTAGCTCTACCAAGATGTCACATACCTGGAGCCCTCCGATAAAAATTATTTATTAAATATAAAAATTTCAAAGAGGAAGGTGGGTTGGGTGAATTCGGCGAGGGGTGAAAGTGGACCCAATGCGGGGTGCAATTTTAAAAATTTTACCGAACCCTTCCTGTGACATATCATCGAAAAGCCCTTTGACAACTCTTTCATATTATGAACATTTCTTCCCCCGAAATTGAATTGCCGAGAACGAGAAATCAATTTCTCGTCCTCGGCAGAGAAGAGATGCGAGAAGATTTATCGAAACGAGATAGAGAAAGAGGCATGGCAATGAGCTGTGAAATGAAGCCCTAATTTTCAAAATTTCTCTTATTTTAGCTCTACCAAGATGTCACATACCTGGAGCCCTCCGATAAAAATTATTTATTAAATATAAAAATTTCAAAGAGGAAGGTGGGTTGGGTGAATTCGGCGAGGGGTGAAAGTGGACCCAATGCGGGGTGCAATTTTAAAAATTTTACCGAACCCTTCCTGTGACATATCATCGAAAAGCCCTTTGACAACTCTTTCATATTATGAACATTTCTTCCCCTGAAATTGAATTTTGGGGGTGGGAAGTGGGCGAAAATTTTTTAAAACCGTAGCGATTTCCATAATAAATATCATTTTAGATGTGGATTTTTTTTTAATGGAGTCTTCCGGTAAATATTATTTATTAAACATAACAATTTTGAAAGTGGGGGCTGTGTGAATTCCGGGCGAAAGAGTGGACCCAAAGGGGGTGGGTCGGGGGAGCAATTTTCAAACATTTTTGAACCCGTCATGTGATATATCATCGAAAAGCTCTGGGATAACTCTTTCATATTATGAGACTTTCGTCCCCCCTCCTCACTTTTGCCCTAACTGTGGGGGGGGGGGGGGGGGGAGTTTTCAAACTTTTTTGCACTTTCAACATTTTAGATCGGATTTTTTTACGGAGCCATCAGGTAAATATTATTTATAAAATATGAAATTTCAAAAAGTGGGTTTGTTTTCCAGGGAGTGCGGTAGTTGGCCCTCTGGGGAGAGCACTTTCCTAACTTTTACCGACACTCCTCATGTGATATATCATTAGAAAATCCTGTTATCACTTATTCATATTAAGCACCTACCGTGCCCTTCTCCCACTTTGCCACCGGGGCATTTTTCTAAATTTTGCTGACACCTCTCATGTTACGTATTGTTGGAAAGGCCTGTGATCACTTATTCATGTTATGCACCCCCCCCCCCCCACTTTGCTTCCACGGGTTACTTTTCTAAATTTAGCCAAGACCTTTCATGTGACATATCGTTGCAAAGGTCTGTGACTACTTATTGATGTTATGCACCTCCGGTGTCCGCCTCCCCCACTTTGCTCCACGGGGGCGCTTTTCTTAATTTAGCCAAGACCGCTCATGTGACATATCGTTGGAAATGTCTGTGACTATTTATTGATGTTATGCACCTCCGGTGTCCTACCACCCAACTTTGCCCACACGGGGGCACTTTTCTAAATTTAGCCGTGACCCTCATGTGACATATTGTTGGAAAGGCCTGTGGGCACTTACTCATGTTATGCACCTCCCGCGGCCCTGCCCCCAACTTTGCCTCTACGGGGATGCATTTTTATAAATTTAGCCGAGACCTTTCATGTGATATATCGACATTCATATAAATTTAGCCGAGACCTTTCATGTAACATATCGCTGGAAAGGCCTGTGACCACTTGTACATGTTATAAACATCCGATGTCCTCCCCCCACGGGGGCACTTTTCCAAATTTACCCGAGACCCCTCATGTGACATGTTGTTGGAAAGGCCTGTGGGTACTTACTCATGTTATGCACCTCCCGCGGCCCTCCCCCCAGCTTTGCCTCTACGGGGATGCATTTTTATAAATTTAGCCGAGACCTTTCATGTGATATATCGACATTCATATAAATTTAGCCGAGACCTTTCATGTAACATATCGCTGGAAAGGCCTGTGACCACTTGTACATGTTATAAACATCCGATGTCCTCCCCCCCACGGGGGCACTTTTCCAAATTTACCCGAGACCCCTCATGTGACATGTTGTCGGAAAGGCCTGTGACCACTTACTCACGTTATGCACCTCCCGCGCCCCTCCCCCCACTTTGCCCGTACGGGGAGGTCATTTTTATAAATTAAGATCGAGACCCCTCATGTGACATATGGTTGGAAAGGCCTAAAGCCCTGTGACAACTTATTCATATTATACAGCTGCTGTGCTCCTCCCCTCACTTTGACCCCTCCCCCCAGGGATCCGGTTCGAGGTTCGTTCGGATCGAGAATTTTTTTTTTTTTTTTAAAGATTTTGTAGTGCGTGCACACCACGCCTGCTATACGGCGCCTTATACAGCGGGGAGCCAGTTCTCGATTTCATATTACAAGATTACGTACAAATTAGTGTCCCCGATTAAAGGAAGGGCCCGCTAGCGGGCGAAGGCACTTAGTCCTTACTAACGCCGACTCATTCCAGTTCACGCGCAGACGATTCTTGATAAATGTATGACGTATAAAAGCAATTGGCAAACTGGAATCATCCATAAAAATTTTACACAATCGACAAATATCGAGATATCCATACAATCGAGAAAATCGATAAAAACATCTCGTTATCGCCCGTTATCTGAAATAAAGATGGCTTTACTGAAAATTTTTTTATACTGCATGCTTATTTCTGAAATTGATTTTTCAAAACAAACATTATTAAAATTCCGGGCAACGCCGGTACTTTTAGTAAGATAGTAAAATACAGCTAGTAAACAGTTAGTAAAATAATAAAGTTCAGTACGCCACCCCCAGTAATGAGAGAAACTTTATATCTATGGCAATCCTATACAGATTGCCAAGCAGGGATGGCACGGCTTAAACCAACTGGTTTTTTTCTGAAGTAAAAAAAAACAATTGTTTTTTAGAACAAATCTAATATAATATATACTTTTTTTGTAATTTAAGTGTTTCAGATTATTAGATATAAACTTCTTTTAATACCTCAACGCCAGTTTTGTCCATAATTGTAATTTTAACTCATTTAATCTCTCAAAGTTTGAGATTAGGTAATAAGAAAATTTCCTTACTAAAATACTGGTTTTCACATTTAAAATTTCGTATTACTTAAATGGCAAGTTTTCTTGCCAACCGGCGTTAATGAGTTAACAGCATCTCAGCAGTCAACATGAGACATACCCTCATAGCATGCATGGTCACAGTGACGTCGTTGTGACGTCATTGTAAGTCACTGTGGTCACGTCACACCTGTGACCAAAATGTCACCACTCAGTGATATCCACATTGTGACTGAGATGTGAACTTCTCAGAAAACTTTAAAAAATTACAAAAAATATTCAAAACAAAAAAAAATTGTTGTCACTGCACGTAAAGTACGTCACGTCAGATGTGACGAAAAAAACCACCATATTGTAAATCACAGTATGACAAAAATATGAACTACAAAAATCTTTGAAAATGACCAGAAATATTTTAAACAGACCCGAGTTACAGCGGCATAAGGAATGAAAATATATTATTGGATAGCAAATAGTAAATTCGGACACGGAAAGAGGGGAGGGGGCATAAAAAGGAAAATGCACGGTACAAGTATCAACGAACTAGATTTTCATGCTATATTTTAGCAACTTGTTATCTAAGACAGTGAAAGTATACTTTTTTCATGATTTCAATTTTATCTACCATTGCAATTTATTATAATAATCCTTCACTGATTGTTATTAGTATTATAAAAGTGTTTCTCGGAAAAATGGTACGTGCAGGAGCAATTTGGATAACATATTTAGAATTAGGAATATTAAATCTGTACACTTTACATATTGAGTTTGCAGGGAGGAAGTTGTTTTATTTTTTTGTCGATCAGTGGTATTCGAAACACTTCTGTGGTTTCAAACTAAAAATTTTCTATTAGAGTTAAGTCTGCAGCTTTTAATGAGCACGTAGAAAGAGTCTTTAGAGTTTAGTCATATATGCATTTTGCATTCAAATCATATTTTTTCCTGTTAGTATTTAACTATTTTAAGTAACTATTTTTTTAAAAAATTCTACTTCTTTCAGGCTTTTAGAATAAAATTAGCATTTTCAGAAAAAATATATATACAAAATTTATCATGTCTGTATTAATACAGACATGACAAAATACCATTAAAGCAATTTAAATCAACATCTCAGAATAATTATGCAAAATGTTTTTTTTATTTAAAAAAGTAAGAAAGTTAAGCTTTTATATAATCTATTTTTCAACTTTCAACCAAATATCATGGATCCTGAACAATGGGGTTGTTAAATGAATTTCTGAATTTTGATTTTATTCCATTTTGGGTCCTGAATCTGTCACAAGGTAAACTTGTGACAGACAGCACAAGCACAACATTTATAACTTTGGAAGTTATCGGAAATGTATGGTTATGCTCTCTTCAAAAAAATCCAGAAAACTTTGCAATATCAGACATGCCTTCATTTTTAACTACTTGCATGAACAATATATAGTCAGTGATGAAATCATCAATATCCATTTCTGAACAAAATTGCTTTATTATATCCTCAATGGAATTATAGTCAACACCTGACTCCCAGATATTTTCTTTGTTTAAAATTTGAATGCAAATTTGATTGCTTGTTCAAGTCAAAAGTTTGAAATGGAAACTGTTGATTCATTTCTTCTTACTACACGAGAAAAGTAGGTTAAATTTAAACTGTCAAGTCCTAATTTCTGTTAATTGCAAGGATCAACTTGTTTGGTGTTTCTACATATTAGATGTAAGATGTACCAGATGCTGTAATCTTCAAGGTTAGCTGGGTGAAAAAGTTCGACCAGAATCGTCCGGGATAGCTCAGATGGCAGAGCACTGGCGGCTTCAGCCAGGAGGTCCCGGGTTCGAATCCTGGTCCGGACATTTTTCGCCCAGTTGGAAATTTACATCTAATATGATTTGTTTACCAATTAGAATAATTGTGTGAAAATTAATCTAGTGTTTCTACATATGTTTGATTGGAGCTCGGAATTTTTCTTTGATGAGCACCACAAGATCTTTGCAGTCCTTCTGATCTTATTTTTGTTTATTACTGAATCTAGATCAATTTGCCAGAGCGCAGCGCTCGCTGATACTTAATGTCCTTTTTTGGTGCACCTTTTTGGATATTTTCCTTTTTCTGTCAGAGGAAAAAAAATATTGTGAAATATGCTAATCGGGCGTAAGAAAAAAAAAAAACGTGAATTTCCTCGATCAGTCGAGGGAAGAATATCGTGAAATTCGTCGATTGGCCGCAGTATAAAATAGCGAAATTCATCGATCAGACGCGGGATAAAACTGTGAGTTTCGCCAATCTGTCGCAAAAAGTAACCGTAAAATTCGCGGGTGTATCTGAGTTAAAAAAAAGGGGGGAAAAAAAGAAAAAGAAATTCACAGCAAATTTTCTGAAAGCTTACAGAAGGGGATGGGAAGGGATTGGGAAATCCTCTCCAGGCGCTAATTATTTTTGTTGCAGTTCGAGTAAACTTTTTTTTTTTTTGGTTCGATTTGATTTCAGGCTGAATGTAGATTCAAGTAAATTGGATTCAGGTTAAACCCAATTTTTCAAAAGTTAGTTCAGTATATTATTTCAGATTAAAATCTATACCTATAATAATAAATATAGATATTTGTGTGTGTGCTGTTTTCTAAAGAGACCGTAGCGTTTTTATCACGACCCTTTGATGAAATTCTGATTTTTTCTGCAGCCCCTTGACGAAATTCGCGTTTTATTCGCGATCTTTTGACGAAATTCGCGTTTTTTCCCGCGACTTTTTGACGAAATTCGCGGTTTTTTTACGATTTTTTGAAGAAATTTGTGTTTTTTTCGTGATCTTTTAATGAAACTCGCGTTTTTTCGCGATCTTTCGACGAAACGCGCATTTTTTCCGCGATCCTTTGATGAAATTCTCGTTTTTTTTTTCAGCGGCCCTTTGACTAAATTCGCGTTTATTCCGCGATACTTTGATAAAATTGGCATTTTTCCACGATCCTTTGACGAAATTTGCTTTTTTTTCGCGATCCTTTTCCGAAACTCGCTTTTTCCCGCCCGAGTTCCTTTGCCGAAATTTATGATGTTTTTGCTACCCTTTGATGTAATTTGCGTTTTTTCGCGATCCTTTGATGAATTTAGTTTTATTTTTCGCGATTTGATGAGAGTTACGTTTTACCACGATTCTTTGACAAAATTTGCGTCTTATTCGCAATCCTTAGCGACGAAATTGGCGATTTTTTCCTCGAACTTTTGACGAAATTGATTTTTTTCGGCGATCATTTCTCGAAATTCGCGATATTTTTCTGTTGAACTGATGACCGATTTTTCATAATTTTCGGAACAGAACCACCTCTGAATTCGTCAGTGGGTCACAGACACTTGTCAACTGATCTCGAGAAAAAATAATTAAACTTGTCTATCGGTCGCGTGAAGAACTCGTGAATTTCAACGATCTTTCGTGGTAAAAAAACAGCAAAATGTGTCAATCGGTCACGCGAAAATATCGGGAAATTCGCAAGGCTTTCGCGGGAGTTGATCGTAATTTCAAAAAAATGAAAAATTTTCAGGAAAATGGTGCGAGTTTTTAATTGGGCGGGAGCCTCCCGCCCACAATATTCTTTTGGGCGGGATTTCAATATTTTGGGCGCGAATCTCGCCATCCCGCCCTGAAATTCAAGCCCTGACTCAGTTATGTGGGAAGGGTTACCCAGCGGGTAGGTATTTATTTTTTGGGTATATATCTGGGTATTTACCCAAGCCTAGGTTAAATACCCAAAAACTGAGTATTTTCGTATTTCCCTGAAAAAATCATAATCTTGATCATACTTTCTTCTAATCATAGGTTACAGTGCTTAAATATGACAGCAGCTTTAACTTTAATTAAAGAAATATACAATATACCCGTGTTAGCCGATTAACTGGCCTTGCCCATCTTTTCCATTTACTATGTTCTGATATTTTAAAATGTTGGTCAAATAAACATTTTTTCCCCCACTAATACAATTTCTGTAATGAGCATCATTAAAGGAAGTAACTATTTAAATGCAATGTTCAATTCAAGATGAAGGTTTAAACGAAAAAAGATTCCTTGAAAAATTACACAGTGAAATTATTTGTATTGCCATAAAACTTTAAAAGTCAGGCTATTTTAAAGTTTGTATTTAAGCGGGATTTTTTTTTCTAAATATTTTTCAAACAACAAAAGAACTACATAACACCAAAGAAATACACTTATTAAATGCACAATAATAATTAAAAATAGCTACATGGTGAAATTATTTATATTGCCATAAAACTTTAAAACTCGGGCTATTTTAAAGTTTGTATTTAAGCAGGATTTTTTTTTTCTAAATATTTTTCAAACAACAAAAGAACTACATAATACCGAAGAAATACACTTATTAAATGCACAATAAAGAAAAAAAAAAAAGCTAATACAACGCGTTTCGAAAATCTTTCTTCTTCAGTCACAAAAAGACCATCCAATGAACTAGTACGAAAGCAGAAGAAAGTTTTCTTCCGTTTTTGTAGTGGTAGTACGTTATACAAATATTATGAGCATCATACCAATTGTAGCACTTTGTAATTAGATAAACAGCATACTCTAAAGTCAGAAAAATGTCGCTGTTCATGCTCCAACAATAGGCGAAACTAGACTATACCAGTACCCAGCCGTATCAAGAAATGAGTCAGAATGCTGGATGCATTAACATACACAAAAGAATCAATAAGATGCGTTAAAACTTTAGAAAGCAATAGTTCGAAAAATGGATAATGGGAAACTATTATACCAAAGAACTATAAAGGATTAAAAGCATAAAAGGTAATAAATTTATTTTAGAAATTATGTTAGTTCGTGAAATAGCTCATCCGTTAAAGTGAAAACTTTTAGGAGGCATTTCATATTTGGATTTGTATAAGGGAACGTCCACGGCAGAAAAAAATGTTTGCTGAAATTTTTTTTAAACGGAAATATAAGTGTGATACATCAATTTAAAGCTATAGAGTTGAAGTATATGAACTTGTAAGTTTTAATTTCATAAGAGCAAGTGTTTACTGAAAGTGACCTATATACGAACAGTATAAAACTACATTTACATTTGAGCTCAAAATACAACTTATTGAAATGTATGATTTTTTTACTTTTTAGAATTCAATAAAATTACTATGCGTTCAAATCAACAAACTATTATTATATCTTTAAGATCCACATAGATAAAATCTTTTAGATAATGTCTTTAATATATTTTTGGCTGTATTTAAACGATAATACTTAAATGTCACAAGAGTAACGGAAAACATACAAAAGCTTTAATTAAAAAAAAAACTACTTAATTTTTTTACCCAAAACTTCTAATTCTCTGATTTCGAGGTATAAGACATATTTTACATTAAATATTTTGTTTATCCTATGCATGGAATGGGCTCTGGGGAGTTGTCACAAGAGTAACAAACGCCTGTGTCACAAGAGTAACACATAATACTTTTGTCGATAGTTTGATATAAAACTGCGTTACAACCAAAATAAATGGAATGTTTAAAGTTTTGTTGCCTTTTCTCTGTTATTAGAGAAGTTCTTGAAATAGTTTTAGCTATAACTAAGGTTATTTTGTAAATTTTAAGCAAGATAAATTATCTTTATTAGTGTTTTTTTTTTTTAATGGGTGGATTTATTTTTATTCATTTTTGGTATTACTTAAGATTATACAATAATCATGTCAAGTAATTAAAGATATAATAAAACAACTCAACTTGTGTCATTTTTGCATGCTTTCTTTTGGTTTGAAGCACATGGTCTTTGATTAGGTATTTTATAGGCTTTGTAAAGCTTCGTTTACTAAATTCTGCTGTATAACCTTCAAAGGTTCTTATAGTAACGCTTATGGAAAGGATTCTGATAGTATATTTTAAAGGAAATATTTTAATATTGCTTCTTATACACGACATTGTTTTAAAGAGCAGGAAAAATTCAGCTTAGCGCCAAAAATTGTAGAGAAAAAATAAGAATGAAATTGAATATGTTGTGAGAAAGAAACAAAACGAAATATATTGCGAAAAGGTGAAGAAAAATCTTAGAACTAGCAAAAGCTTCAGGAAGAAAATGGAAATATTAAGGAAAGGAAAAAGTAGAGAACTAGCTAACCTCAGATACTGTAACAGAAAAAAATCTAACTCCACAGCTTTGGGGAATTTTATGTCGTTGACGATTTAAGAAGATGTCATTCTTCAGCTAAATCTACATTACTTAAGCGTGAAAAAGGTTACATAATTTCATCAATTCTAGGGGACATTTAATAAGAGAATAAGTTTTTTGTTTAAAGAAGCTTTCCTAAATTGAATATTGGAGATTCCTTTGCAGCTTTAAAGCCTAGTTTCATAAAACAATAGAAAACTACTCATCAGAATATCTACATCTGTTGCTGTCACGAAAACATTCAAGCAATTCATAATGCAGTAACTGGTGTATTTGCTGCATTAAACATTCCTGTGATGGATTTAATGACTTTGTCTACATGATAATTAGAATTTAGGAATTCAGAATGTCTAATTTGAGGTGATAACACCGAAGAATTATTTGAAACGGAAGTCCATTATACAGTACTTCTTATAAGTTATTGTAAATAGCAAAACGTTGATAGACGTTTTTCTATTGACAGTTTCAAAAATTAGCATTTCTGCTTATATTTCAGTTGCTCCTGAAGGAATATAGGGTGGTAGTTTCAACACAGTTTTTTTTTTAAATGTAAGTTTCTAAAAAAAAAAAAGAAAGTTTAAACTGGGTTGGAGTCTTTTTATATCAAGTACTTCACATTTGACTTCATTTAAATGTATGATTTCTCCAACGGTATATATTTCCTTACGTTTCCATTTATATGGATACTGCTTGTGCCATACATGTGTGGATATCTCATTCTTAGTACCTTGATGACCAGCTGGGCCTGGAAAAAAAATCTGGATCATCAACAGAGTCTGTAGCAGGCAGAGTTTGTTTTCAAAACAATCCCTTTTTAGCTTTTTTCTTCTCTTTCTATTTTTTAATTGCTTAACAAGAGCACTTTTTACTGACCTGGTTAGAACAAAACTCTTTTTTTTTCTGTTTTCCTACTCTTACTTCTAATATATTATATTTACTACTTTTATTACTATAATAAAACATGTTTCATTGTACCCCGAGGTTACCAAGTAAAAATTTATTTTCAAACTTCTAATATTTATTTTTTTTAGTTTGGTTTTGGAGGTATGAAGACAACAACCCAAAGATAACAATGCATAGAAAAAATAATTATTACATATAACAACAAGGAAAAAGAAACAAAATTACTTTTAGTAAAGAAAGTTCCTTTCAATGGTGTAAAAGCAATAATCTTCTATTGCTACTGTTGTAGAAGTGTGAATGTATCCAAATCACATCAATAATTGGAGCATATAGTTGTGTAACATATATATAAACTGCAACTCTCTATGACAAATTTGATTGATTTTACAAGTAATGTTTCATTGTACCCCGTCTTCCCCTATGGAATGAAGTGCGTGCTAAAAAGCAATTCTAAAATATACTGCTTATTTTGTCAAAAGAAATAAATAAAACGATAAAGTTTCATTACTTTGCTAGAAAATGCCAACAGCGAACCAAATACAATTCGTTAAAACCATGAAAAATGACACTATCTATACTACAAACCTTACACTAACATGATTCGTACAAAGAATTTGTGTTTCATTAAGTAAATTATGATACAGGTTGATAAGTTGCAAGTGATATTATTGATAATGAAGAAAATGACTTATTCTGTTAAGTAGCAGAAACTGAGAGGTTGCTATGTGGTTATAGTGTTTGTTAACTTTAGAATTTTTTACATTATTTTATGTCATTTTAAAATTAAACCATCATTAAAAGTTGTTCTGTATGGAAAATAATTTTTTAAAGCTTATTTTAATAGATTTTCTTTAATATTTAAGCTGAATTTTTGCTAAAATTACGTTATGGACAAAATGTCACAAGAGTAACACTTAGCATTTTGCAAGTGTATAATTAAATATAACTAATTCATGTGTTATCAGACGAGTTCAATGATTAATGCTCTTTAAAAAGATATAATTACTCTGCTATATTCTGTAAATTTTATTTCTATAGTCTCATATAATTCACAGAATTTCTGCGTCAAACACAATTTTTGAAAATTGCATTTTTTTTCTGGTCACAAGAGTAAAAAAATTTTGATTTATTATCTAGGCAAGTAAAATGCTTTTTGTTACAAATTGTATATGGTTTATGAAAGTAGAGTACATGTATTTTTAAGTAGTTGCATCAATTTTATCCTAAATATATTTTGTAATAAAAGAATTGGAAATATATATGGAAATTTGCTCTGACGGTCACAAGAGTATATTCCCACAAGTAAAAATTGGCCTCTATTTCTAAACCAACTGTAGAACTAATTAAATCCTTTAATCAAATGAACTTATTAATTTAATATATATTTAAAAAAGAAAAAAAAACGTAATATAATGTCATAACTACTTCCTGTATCTTTATTTCAAAATAAATTAATATATATAAGTTTAGGGATAATCTTTATACTGAAATTTCACAAAACTCTGAAATTTTCAATATGAGCGCGTAATTTTGACATCACACTTGACTTTTTTCTGTAAATTTTACCCGAGAATACCAAATGGGAAGTTATTCCGTCAAGTAGATTATGAAGTGTGAAGGTTTAAAATTTGGAACTTCTAATGTTAAATACACAATTAAATTTAAAAAATCAAAAAACCCGACTGCGTAAAAAGCAAACCAATTAATTATTTCTCATCAATGTGAAATTATTTTTTTTTTCAATTCCTACTATTAGCTCACACTCTCGCTATATATATCTTTTTTAAGTTTCAATCGTTAATAAAATACTTATTATTCCTCCAATCAAGCTCAAATAATTTTTTTTTAACTTGTAGTGGATGACACTTGATGTTAATCCAGTTTTTTCAAATATTAATTCATTAATTAAATTAAATTAATTAATTTTCAATAATCGAGAGAACCCTCTTCTTGATCAAGGTATTTTAAGACCGAGAAAGCCCTCTTCTTGATCGAGGCATTTTAAACGCCACTCAAGGGGAAAGAAGAATGGGAGAAAAAAACTAGTCGGATGTACCAATCCCAAAACTTTCTTCTATCTCATACATGTTAATACTTCAAAATTCGCTATCACACTGCCAAAATTAAATGGCAATCTATGCATCTCATGAGGATTCTAAAGATATGAAATTCCGTGCATTAGTTCTTGAGATATGACTATCGCTGAAATCGTCTAAATTCGGCAAAATGCTGCCTAGCAGCGCCACCTATTGGGTGATTTATACCAAATCCTAATCAGCAACAATTTATGTCAACGTCTGACTGAATCTGAAGTTTGGAGAAAATCCGTACATTAGTTTTTGAGATAGAGCAATAGCGAAAATCGTGAAAATTTCTGCATAGCAGCGCCACCTATTGGGTGATTAACACCAAAACCTAATTAACAACAACTTGTGTCAACATACAACTAAATCTGAAGTTAGATGAAAATTGGTCCATTAGTTCTATTGATAGAGCTATTGAGGCAATCGTGGAAAAGGCAGCAGAGAAGCGCCACCTGTTGGGCGATTTACACCAACACCTAATCAGTAGCAAGTCATATCAAGGACTAACTTAATCTGAAGTTTGATGAAAATCCGTGCGTTAGTTCTTAAGATAGAGCTATTGGGGAAATCGTGTAAATCCTGCAAAATTCATCATAACAGCGCCACCTGTTGGGCGATTTACACCAAAACGTAATCACCATCAATTCATATCAAGGACTAACTAAATCTGAAGTTTGGTCAAAATCCGTGCATTAGTTCTTGAGATAGAGCTATTGCGAAAATCGTGAAAAATGCAGCATTGCAGCGCCACCTGTTGAGCGATTTACACCAAAAACTAATCAGCATCAATTTGTATTAGGCACTAATTGAATATCAATTTTTATTAAATTCCGTGCATTAGTTCTTGAGATAGAGCGCCCACAAAATTTGTGTCACATACACACAGACAGACAGACAGACTCACAGAGTCACAGACAGACATTTTGTAAAAACATGTTTTTTGGAATCTCTGACCCCTAAAACGTGTAAATCCGTCGAAAACCGGAATTCGAAAATTTTCATGAATCCAATACTTTCTTCTTGTAAAGATAGAAGAAAGTAAAAATTATCTTATTGACCTAAAGTAGGAGTTCATTTAAAATATTTCTTTTATATTACTTGTTTATATTACTTACCTATTTTTTACTTTCTTTTATCTTGACAAGAAGAAAGTATTGGTTTCATGAAAATTTTCGAATTCCAGTTTTCGACGGATTTATACGTTTTATGGGTCAGAGATTCCAAAAAACATGTTTTTACAAAATGTCTGTCTGTGAGTCTGTCCGTATGTGACACAAATTTTGTGGGCGCTCTATCTCAAGAACTAATGCACGGAATTTAATAAAAATTTATATTCAGGTAGTCCCTGATATAGATTGGTGCTGATTAGTTTTTGGTGTAAATAGTCCTGCAGGTGGCGCTGCTATATAGCATTTTTCAGGATTTCCGCAAAAGCTCTATCTCAAGAACTAATGCACGGATTTTTATAAAACTTCAGATTCCGTTAATCCTTGATATGAATTGGTGCTGGTAACGTTTTGGCGCAAATCGCCCAACAGATGGCGCTGCTATGCTGCATTTTGAAGCATTTACACGATTTTCGTAAAAGCTCAATCTCAAGAAATAATGCACGGATTTTCATCAAACTTCAGATTCAGTTAGTGCTTAACATGAATTGACGTTTTGCCCCTTGTGGTGTAAATCGCTCAACAGGTGGCACTGCTAGGCTGCATTCTTTGAGATTTCCGCAATAGCTCTATCTCAAGAACTAATACTTGGATTTTCAACAAACTTCAGATTCAGGTATACCTGGATATGAATTAGTGCTGTTTATGTTTTGGTGTAAATCGCTCAACAGGTGGCGCTGCTATGCAGCATTTCTCACGATTTCCACAATAGCTCAATGTCCAGAACTAATGCACGGTTCATCAAACTACATATTCAGTTAGTCCTTGACATGAAATGATGTTTTGTACCTTTTCGTGTAAATCGCTCAACAGGTGGCGCTGCTATGCTGAATTTTTCAGAATTTCCCCTACAGCTCTATCTCAATAACTAATGCACGAATTTTCATCGAATTTCACTTCGAATTCAGGTATACTTTGATACGAATTGGTTCTAAATTGATGTAATTTCTTACACTATTTAAATGATTTAATTGACGTGATTTATATAGAAGAAAGTTTTGTGATGGCCACAACATACTAGTTTTATTTATTTGTATTGATGACTTTTAACTTGTGTTTATTTGTTAGTTCCTATCTATAAACACTGTTTTGATGAGGTCTATAGATGTCTAAGATGGTTAGAGTTGCAGTAAAGCTAGAGATCCTACATATACAAGTTCCAGGTCGTATAATATTTTAACGGAGCTTCTGGCTGTAAAATAGTCAATGAAACATCGTCTTCATTTTGAAAGATCTATCCAATGATATGACATTCAATAGGGTGCGTAATTTTTTTTTTCGTCTCTACCGCCATTTTGTATTTTACGGCCACCATTTTGAATTTATAAAAACAAAACCTAGCCTATAGCCATCAGGCCGTTAAGGCGAATTGATAGAGACCTCATTTATTAAAATCCATCCAGTCGTTGGAATGTTTCGAGGGTATAAAGAACCTTTCTTTTCAGTCGGGTAATAAACTTGCAATCGTTGCAAAACAGATTGCAATCTAGGTAGGGTTTTTTTTTTTTTTTAAGGCAGTTAGTTCACAAGTTTCCTTAATAAAGCTAAATAACGCTAAACTTTCTGACACATTTCCTGGCTCATTTTGAAGCGTAAAGGTATGAAACTGGCAGGCCTGATTGTTGAAGCAATTTCAAATCGAAAAACGTTTTCCATTTTTTTCATAAATAAATTACTTATCGAGTTATAAGCGACTCTTGTTACGTGACAAGTTTTTCCTCTTTCTCGAGCTGTCGCGTTGGGAATTTCGTTCAAAACTTTGACAGTATTTTCTGAAAGAACATCTGCCTTTTACCAAAAAATGGAAAACTTCTATTGATTGTATTATTTCTGAATAAGAATATTGGCCAATTTCATGCGTTTCCAAATAAAAATCAATTAAAAATGTCAGAAAGTAGCTTTTTGTATTTGAGAATAGCCTTAAGGCTGTTCTTAGCTGCTCTGCTCAACAAGTGTAAAGCGTTTTGACACATTTACAAATTCATTTTTTAACGGAAAGGTATAAAATTGGAAAACCTGGCCATGGAAGCGATTTGGAATTGAACTGTTTTTTCCCTTTTTTGATCAATCAATTACCTATTGAGTTAGAACCGAATTTGATCACGTGACAAACACATTTTTCGCCTGCTCGAGTTATTTTTCTTCCTTTGCTCGGAAATTCGGTTCAAAACACCCACTTTGACATTATTTTCTGAAAGATCTAATTGCGTTTGCTAAAAAATGGAAAAAACAGCTCAATTACATAGTTTCTGAACAACAACACCAGCTAGTTTCATGCATTTTCGAACAAAAATAAATTAAAACTTATATCAGAAAGTTGCCCTTTTGGATTTGAGAACAGCCTTAAGAATAACTCAAGAACTAGTTGGCAGAATGAGCTGTAATTTTATATTATTGTAATTGAAGGTTCTAGCAATACATTTCTGTTTAAAACAAAGTCATAGGTTACATTTCATACTTTTTTAGAACATTAATTAAAAAGTATATTTTTTCAAAAAAAAAAAAAAAAATAACGAATAATGAAATAATTCTTTAAACAAAAATCGATTTCTAAAGGCTTTAAAATATGTGAATTATCATTGCAATTCGTTTTACAATGATTAAAAATGAATTTAACATTAGACGTTCTGAATTTGGATTCTTTATAATTCTTAAACTACTTGACTGAATCGCTTCCTATTTTGCATCCCGAGGTATAGGTCAAAATTAATATTTTTACCCACTGGCCACTGGCCAGTACACTGATTTTTTCCACTGGCCAGTTTTTTTTAACCACTGGCCAGTAACAAAGTTATGTACGCTCCATACAAAATTGTGTTTTTTCTAACTATCAACATTGTAATTTACTAATATATATTACTTACCATTCGATATGATTACACTCAACTGAAAATTTTTATTTTTACTATTAATTGCAATGAAATAAATTCACAGGAAATTTTCAGAAAGGTTACAACAGAGCGTTACACCCCTCCCCCCCCCCCCCCCCCGGCACTAACTAATATACATTTTTCTGCGACCATTTAACGAATTTTCGCGATCTTTTGACGAAATTCACGTTTTTTCGTGACCTTTCGCAAAATCTGCGTTTTTTCGCGATCTTTTGACGAAATGTGTGTTTTTTCCACGATCTTTTCACAAAATTGCGTTTTTTGTAATCTTTTAACGAAATTTGTGGAGTTTTTTCGCCATTCTTTCAAAATATTTGCATTTTTTTCAAGATTTTTTGAAGAAATTTGCGTTTTTAGGCGATCTTTTGACGAAATTTGCGTTTTTTCCGCGATCTTTCGATGAAATTTATTTTTTTCTGCAATCTTTTCGTGAAATTTGCGTTTTTTTCCACGACTTTTTGACAAAATTTGCTTTTTTTCCGCGATCTTTTGACGAAATTTGCGTTTTCTCCGCGATCTTTTCACGAAATTTGCGTTTTTTCCGCGATTTTTTCACGAAATTTGTGTTGTTTTCTGCGATCTTTTGAGGAAATTTGCGTTTTTTCCGCGATCTTTTCTCGAAATTTGTGTTTTTCCGCGAACTTTTGATGAAATTTGCTTATTTTCCGCAATTTTGTCACGAAAGTTGCGTTTCTTCTTTGATCTTTTCACGAATTTTGCCTTTTTTACGAGATCTTTTCACGAATTTTGCCTTTTTTACGAGATCTTTTCACGAAATTTGCTTTTTTCCACAATCTTTTCACGAAATTTGTGTTTTTTCAGCGATTTTTTGACGAAATTTGCTTTTTTCCCCCCCACGATATTTCCACAAAATTTGCATTTTTCCCGCGATGTTTTGACGTAATTCGTGTTTTTTACGTGGTCTTTGGGCGAAATTCACGTTTTTTCGCGATTCTTTGACGGAATTGGTGATTTTTTTTCTGCGAACGATTGACGAAATTGATTTTTCTCGGCGGCCATATCAAAATTAATGATATTTTTATGTCCGAATTTTTGAACTGATGACCGTTTTTTTTTTTTTTTTTTTTTTTTTCGGAACCGAATGCCTTAAATTTTCGGAAAATTCGAGGCTGAATCACCCCTGCTACTTTCTTTTCTTACGTTCGGGAGAATCGCCGATTTGGACGCCGTAAATTATGAACGAATTTCACCCCTTTCCTCCCTGGCATCGATCTTTCAACCATCGCGGTTGGCGAGTGGTGCCCATTGAGTTTGACGAGTGAGGACAATAAAGTTAATCGCCACGTTTTAAATGTTACTCGACGCCTGGCGAGTGGCGAGTGCTAATTTTGTGCTATATCCCGAGATAAAATTTAACGACAAAGCCAAATATGATGTCAAAATTAATGTTCACATTGAGTATTTCAAAGAATTGAAATTTGTGGAATATTTCAATACATTTAAATTCAATATTTAAATGTAAAATGATAAGCTTCTTTAACTTTTAAGAGTTATGAAGTCTAAAGCTCTAATTTTTTCTTTCTTTTATACTAATCCATTATAACTAATAGCAATATGAAGGTTTTTCACAATTTATTTGATTGAAGAATAAATACCCCCCCCCCCCCCTGTTCAGACTCCGCAGGTTGTAAACACGCTGCTTTGCTCAATTAAAAAAAAAATAATATATATATATATATATCGAAAGATATTACCTCGAACAGTGACGCTCTAGCGTAATCGGGTTGCCAATCGTATCTCTCTAACTAGGATATTTTTGGGCTCTAAATGACACATCAAATTGCTGTCTTGGCCGTTAACGTCGGTTTCGTGATTGATTACATCAGATTAATTACTTGAAAATCAGCTTGTATAAAATCGTTAAGTAAAGAATGTCTCTGTTCCTTAACCATTATAACGTCTAGAATTTTTTTCTTTAAGATGGCATAAGAAAATCGTTTTAAATATAACGTAATTTTCACCATCAAGTGCTTTTAGTACGTAATAATTTAATTATTTTAAAGATTTCTTTCTCTTTCAATATTGATGTACAAATATATATTTCAATTGAAAAATAGTGTTTAGTAATATTATTAAATGTGCTTGAGAACAGTAGATAAAAAAGGATATCTCAAAATAGGAATTACCGAAAACTTTTTTTTTTTAAATTATTATTTTCTTTTAATGTTCTTTGAAAAAAGAAAAAAAAAATTACAAAAACTACATTGATCCGAAACCCAATCCGAATCCAACTTGAACTCAAAATATTTAAACTCGAATGCAAAATGTATGAAAATTAATCGTTATTTTAATGCAATTATGGAATATTAGTCATATCTCTAACATAAATTTATCTTTTATGTGATAAAATGAACATACTAAAATAAAAATAAAATATATCTATGTATCTCTTTTTAACTTTTAACTGATGTGACTAAAATTTGTTACACAACTGATGTGATCCGGTCTCTCAGACCCCTTGAATAAAATGAATAAAATAGAGTAACACAAATGGTTGAATTTACTTAAATTTTGTCCTAACAATATCGTTGTACTTCTCTTAGGAGCATGTGAATTAAATTGCATGAAAAAAGTATTTTATTCATATTATTTAACTTCAGTACAGAAAAGTAAAAAGCTGTAAAAGTGTTTACAGCTGGGAGTCGCGGGGTCTGGGAGACCGCTTGACATCAGTTAAAGGTTAATCAAAAGCTTTCTTACCTCGGATCCTGAGTTTTAACATGCTTTTAGATGGATGACCTCGATGATAATAATAATATGATGGAAAATGACATTTTAATTAAGACGAAACAAAATATTTATTAAACAAAAACGAGCACTAAATATTTTTCATAAAAATCGTACATCTCGTTCGCAAACAAATCATAGAACAAATTATCGTAAACAAAGGTCTTTTCAGCTCACTCAGCTTCTGTTTTTTTTTGTTTTTTTTTAACCTCGCGCCAAGGAGTCTCGATTCAGAGTCAGAAACCCCAACTATAAGAAAGGTTTTGATTAATTTTATATTAAATATATTTTAAATATATATAAAATATATATAGATTAAATATATTTTATTTTTATTTCATTTGGATGTCCACATGTTGCGCTTTTATTTGGTTGAAATATTATTTTGATAAGTATTTATTTCTTTTGAGAATAGATCAGTTTCAACTGACGTCACACCCTAGCAACGACCTTAGCAACGAGACGTGTTTTTTGTTTGACCCCCAAATTTGGCCGATTGTGATTGGTTGGCTCATAATACAAGCTACAAGTAGTTGATTATGATTGGTTCGGTGAAACTTGGTGGTCAGGTGATCACGTGGTTGAAACTGATCTATATTAAAATGGAATGTTTAGTTGCATTGAAAACGAAACGAAAAGTTCTTAAAGCGAGTGCAACGAAACTAATGAATAGTAAAGTAATGATGTATGTAAATAAATTCTGAGAGTACAACTGATATGCTTTGGTTAGAAGACTCATTGGCACAAATTAATGATAAAGAGAATCAATTTTTTGAATTGAGTAAATCTATTGAAGAAGAAATAAAAGATTTAAAGAGTTTATCGGATTTCGAATCTAGCCAAGAATATAGAGAAAAGTTAATTTCCGTAAAAGAAAAAAAAAAAAAAAATTAAATCGTAAAATGAAAGATTTACAGAAATTGTTATACTTTACACAGACAGCAGTGGCGCCTCGTGTATTATTTAAGGGGGGGGGGGGGGTTCACAATCACAATATAAAAATTATGAAAATAAAATTTGCAGATAGGACGTAAAACATAGGTTTACAGACATTTGTGCAGTATTGAATTCAGAATAGTTTTTCTCTGGGTGGAATTTTGCTGCTCCGGGGAGCAGAATATGGGGGGGGGGAGGGAAGGGGTTCAATGGGGAATTCTTCTTTCTTTGGGGATTTCCCGCACAGACATCCCTTGAATTCATCACTTCGTTTTTGTTTTCCAAAGTTAAAAAAATTACAACTAAAATAAATATAAATGCATCCATAGATGAAAATCTTGTAATTAATAAAAGACATCGAAAACAAAACTGCCTGTTTGTATTTAATTCACATCCACAAATTATTGAGATTTATCATACAAAACAGGACTAAATTCTCTTTTGAAATCTCTAGTTTTAATTTTCATCACTTGGAGAAGATTTAGAAAAGACGTTGGCTTACGCAATTTAATTTAATCTTTCTTTCTGTTTCTTTGGTTCCGAAATATGGATTTAATTAGCTTCCATTTTGACTACTATTTGTAACTACTTCCTGAACATAATAATAAAAGTAGGAACAATATAAACAGGCAGATAAAGAATTAGTAAAAATACATCTAATTTAATATTGAAATCGCAGGAAAAATCAAACGAAAAAGCATATTTTTGCCAAAAATGCATGCTACCGCAAGTTAGAGGTTGTGCGAACGGAACCTCCGAACAAGGCATTGCTCTGACTTTCGTCTTACCGTTTCCGTTTTCATAAACTGAGTTTGAAGGGCATTTCTCCGCTCGCGACTTGCGATCAAGAAAACACTGGGCGCGCGGCGTTGAAAACTTTCGAATTTTCTTCAGTAACAATTTATTATGGACCTGTCTGAAAAAGTGTAGAGGGGGGGGGGGGTTGAGTGAATTCTACTCTTATTGGAGATCGACAAAAAAATTAGAAACTTTTTTATAATTATTTAATTTAATTTGTTAAATTATTTCTTCAAATTTCTTTGGAGGGTTCACGTGCTCATGTGCGCCAATGGAAGAGCCGCCACTGCCAGGCAGTATATATTTTTGATGTCGCGATTGAAATTGAAAAACTTTCGAATACGTCTTTGAAACTGTATGCCGATTATCAATTCATTTATTAATCAAATACGGAAGAGTAAAAGGATTTGTTAAACGTACTTAGCACTTACTGATTTCATCCTTTTCAAACAACAAGCATAAAAAAGCTCTTATTTATTATTTTAATAGTTCTCTTTTTACATCAGTTATGAATATCATTAACATAAATATTACTCATGTAACCTTACACTATACTAGATAGCACCTGTCAAGTTTTGACAGGTAAACATCGTGAAAGTTTCATTAAAAAAATATTGAATTTTTAATTAGTTGCTTTTAAATTAATTAAGAATTCAAATTTTGATGAATTGGTATATTGTATAACTGATTCCTATAGATGTAAGACGATAGGTGGTGCTGTCAGCTTGACCTACTTGAAGAGCCTACAACTTAGTATGTTATAGATAGGTTCTCTAAATCTATTCAATGAAGTGAAAGAATGCTATTTTTTACCTATTATGCTTGCTTTTAATAAGAAGTTTAACTAAAAATATTGGGTAAGGCAGTATTTCGTTTTACCTACTACTTTTTACCTACTCCTACTCTCATTTCTTATCTAAAAAAATAAAAATATTTACTGTTTCCAAATTCTTTTTTTAACTACACGACCGTTAAAAGTTTTCATTAACTTTATTTTTATCAGTCTCATTCTAAAACCTTAAACTTAAAACTTGATGCTAGCAGCTAACGGTTTATAAGATATATTTTTTAATTACTTGAATTTTATGGTTTTTATATGAATATTTTCTTTCTTTCCGATTTGGTTTTTATGGAAAAGAATGACAAACTTTTCTTTGTATATGCAAACACTAGATATATCCTTGATAATGGTCAGAAAATATAGAAAAAATTGTAAATGAGTTCAGCTTATTTAATTCATAATTGCATGCAAAATATTTTAGCTTTAAATATTTTTAATATGAAATTAGCATTAAAATATATATATATTGTTGAGTGTTAATTTTATTTAATTATAAAGCATTTTAATAATAATAATAAAAAGAAATACAAATCCCATAACTTCTCCTCGTGAAATAAAATATGACATTATTGAAAGATTGAAACGAATCATCGCTCAAAAATGTTGCAGAAATCATTCTGCCTAGTGTTGAAGTCGAATCAGCGTTCTCTACAAAAAATCACAGCTTTAAACTGACGCTCTAGACCACTCGGCTATCCGGATCACGTCCTACTTTCCTCTAAAATTGAACAGGTTTAGATATAATTTGGCGCATGCGCAAATGTGTCAATTTTGTAATGAACAAAATTTTTGTCTTGGCATTTTAATATATATGATGATGCTTATAACTTTTCTAAGCACTTCAGCTCATTCACCAGATACTTCGTCTTTTAAAAATACAAAAGTCAGTTTTTTCACAGCTAATTGTACAGTCGTGGAAAAAAAAAGTAAACACTCCCCACTAACTCCTCAAAAAATTATCGTAGAAGAAAGTTACTGGTACCGAACGATTGGAAATAAAGTCTAGTTTTAAGTGATATAGATAAAATTTGCTTAGGAGGCCATCTACATATTAAAACGAACCATAACTTTGTTTTTTTCAATAGCAGTACACAATTCTGACATCATAAATGAACTCTACATCCTCCAATTAGCCTAAAAACAAATTTTTATGCAATTCGTACCATAAGTTTCCGAAAAATTAATTATTTTAAAACGAGCGTATTTTAAGGGCTGTATCCAAATTGAAGTTCGGAAATCGATTATTAACCGAGAGAGCCCCCATCTTGATCAAGGCACCTTAAGAAGTCAATGAAACCTGCTAGATTACAATACAGCAGAAGAAATTTCAAAATATCTAGTCGCTTCTATTATAGACGGCCCCTTAAACCATCATTTTGCCGTCTTTTAAGCATAATTTGAAAACTACTTGGAAGAGAAATGTGAAATTTTGGATTTACATAAAGCAGGACTTAATAAATCTAAATCCATCAAAAAAATTGTAGATTGCAATTCATAATTTTTTCGAATATTAATTTCATAATTCATATCATAAAATTATAAAAATTGCAAATTCAGCGTATTTACGTTTGGGTATATTAGCATTATTGCTACAAAAAAAATTAGCACATTAGGAGCATAATTTCTGGAGATATTAATAAAAATATGAAAATGTAATTTAACATTAGAAGCACTAAATTTTGAATGTTTATAATTCAAAAACTTATCATTCTAATGACTTGAAATTCGGTGTCTAGGCATAATTTGAATCGAAGATTTGAAATATCTTGTTAAAATTGGGTATTGTCATTGAAGAAAATGAAGTTTGGATTCGTTTTAATATGTAGATGGCCCCCTAAGCAAATTTTATATACATCATTTAAAAGTAGACTTTATTTTCAATCGTTCGGTACCAGTAACTTTCTTCTACGATAATTTATTGAGGGGTTAGTAGGGGGTGTTTACTTTTTTTTCCACGACTGTAGATCTGCTGTACAACCACTTGATGCCGGATAATCAACCGTTTTAAGCAATTTTACAGGTGAAAGCTAGTGAAAAAAATCTTTATATTTCATAAACAAGCAAAAGAACTTACTCCAAAAATAGACCTTCAGCAGGCTATTCATTTTGTACTTTCAGTGTGGCATGAAGTGACATCTTCAGCTATCCAGAATTGTTTAATGAAATGCGGTTTTGTGAGAAAAATTGATGAAGAATGCTCAACAGAAGGGAAAGAAAATAATGACGATTGTGACGATAATGCAGATGAAGAGTGGTTGCGTGTAGCAGAGGATGTATCTGGTTTGAAATTTAGCGATCTACTGATCAAGATGTTGCGACATGTGGTGTCCTAAGTATAGAAGAAATGTGTGATGATGCAAAAAATAAAAATAATGGTGAAGAAGCAGAGGATAATGCTCATGCCGAAGAAGTTGAGCCTACACCAGTGCCAAGTTTGCCTGATGTAAATGCAATTACGGCATTTGAAACTGTGCGAACTTTTATATATGCACATGCAATTGCAGAAGATGACCAGAAAACTGTTGTACATCTTGAAAACTTAATGTTTTAATTTTAAAAAATGAACGAAAAACTCAACATAAAATTACTGATTTTTTTAAATAAATATCAATTTTCTACAACTTCAATTTATTTCTTTTACAGTTTGATAAGTAACAAATTAGTATTTATTAGTATAATGTATACATTGCATGTATTAGTAATGCATAAACATTGTTTTTTCGTGTTTTAACGTAAACCCGCATTCATCTTTTTTTTTTTTTTTTTTCGCGCACCCTTACAAAACGATGATCGAGGTTCTACTGTATTTAGCTAGTGCTGAATATTCTTTAGAATATTTAGAAGAATTAGTGGATAAATTAAATGTTAAATGCAAGACTATTAAAGATCTAGATAATAACATTTTAAGTTTAATAAATGCAAAAAATGTGGAAAATGAAATCCTAAATATTGATGAATATGACCAGAAAATAATATCTTACAGAAATAAATTAAACTTTAAAATTAAAAGTTTGAATTCTAATGAAGATATTACTAATAGTAATAATATTAATTCAGTACGGACATGTCATGTTGCTACCGAACTAAAAAGAGTAAAATTGCCAAAGCTGCAAATAAATCGATTTTTGGGGGAACGAACAGGATAAATTTTTAGAATTTTGGAACCAGTTTGAATTGGCAATAGATAAAAATGCAAGTCTAACAGAAATAGAAAAATTTACTTATTTAAAAAGTTTGGTTTCAGGAGCGGCTGCAAACACGATTAGTGGTTTTGGTTTAACCGAAAATAATTATGTGGCGGCCGTATCGCTTTTGAAAGAAAGATATGGTAGACATGACATGCTCTTACATGCTCACTTAAGTAATTTATTAAAGATGAAGTGTTTGAAGAGTTCTTCTGACACTGGTGGTTTAAGAAATTTGTACGATAACTTTGTACGATGTCTAGTACAAATTCAAAATTTAGAGTCGTTGGGTGTAAAATCTGGTGCATACAGTGGGTTACTTTGCCCAATATTACTGAAGTTAATACCTCCAGATTTGACATTAGAATTTAATAGAAATCTAAAGGACGATGAAATGTGGAATATAGATAAACTTATGAGTTTTCTTAAAAATGAAGTTGAAAGTAGAGAAAGGGTATCAACTATCCATGATTTAGATGTTAAGAAATCGTCTTCTAATAATAATAAAATTGAATATAGACCAAAATTTACAGATAAACAATTGAAATGTAAGCCGAGATATCAATTAAATACGAAAGGATATAAACAAAATAACGTTTTAGCTACTGAATTAATGACTTCAAATAAGAGTTGGTGTTTATTCTGTAACAGTGTTGATCATAACAATGAAATGTGTAATACTTTAACGATAGATCAGAAGAAAGAAATATTAAAAAAGCAGGAAAGATGCTTTTTATGCTTACAGTGCAAACACAGAATTAAAGACTGTGAAAAAACCAAAACGCGCGATATTTGTGGTAAAAAACATAATAGGGCTATTTGTTTTTAATTTGAAAATGATTCCAAGATAAATGTTGATAAAAGTATCGTATCTATTTACCATTGTGATAACAATGCCACTAGGAATGTACAGAATGAAAACACGCATTGCAACACATTTTTGCAGACTTGTTCTGTCATAATAAAAGACCCTAAAAATAATAATAATGAACCAGTTCGTGCTTTATTAGATAATGGTAGCATGAGAATATTCATAATTCGCGACATTTCACAAAAGTTAAAATTGCCGGTTATTAGAAAAGAAACTTTATCCGTTTATGCTTTTGGAGCCGAAAAGGCAACTGAGAAAACGTATAATGTAGTAAAGGTAAAACTTGTAAATTGAGAACAACCCTCTTTACATATTGAAGTTGAAGCTCTGGAAACAAATCAAATTCCAGCTGCTTGCTTACCCACTCCTGGTAAATACATCATTAGGAAAACACATAATAAATTAAAAGGTTTACAACGAGCTGATAGTTATGAATATACTAGTAAACAAATGGCAGTTTTAATCGGCACTGATAATTATTATAATATTGTAACCGGTAGAATTAAAAGACTAAAGAATAATCTCGTAGCTACTGAAACCCCTTTTGGCTGGTGTTTACAGGGTTATATGGGGTCAGCCAATGAATTTTTCAGCATGAAAATTATAGTTGAAGAAAAAGATATATCCGATCAAGTCAGAAATTTTTGGCAGTTAGAAAGTTTAGGAATTTAATCCGAAACTCAAAATGTTAGTAATGTGGACGATGACATTATAGCTGATTTTCAGTCTAACATTGTTTTTAAGGATAATCAGTACAAAATAAAATTTACATGGAAGGCGAATTTGAAAATGCCTCTTAATATCAATCGCGAAGTTGCACACAGAAGATTTTTGAAATTGAGAACAAACTTTAAAAACGACCTTGTGTTATTCTCAGAATATAAAGCTATTTTAGATGGTTTTTTACAGAGAATATTATCGAACCTGTTGATAACACATCTGATGTAAACACATTTTACTTACCCAACAGAGCAGTAATTCGTGAAGATAAATCTACCACTAAAGTTAGAATAGTATTCAACGCAAGCGCCCATGCTAAATGTGAACTGTCACTAAATGATTGTTTACATACTGGATTGAATCTCATCCCCGAATTATTCAGTCTTTTAATCAAATTCAGAAACTTCCCCGTAGCAATTACTGCAGACATTCAACAAGCGTTTTTACAGATCGAGATTGTTGAACCAGGCAGGGACTTTTCACAAGATTTTTTTGGGATGATGCACCATTGATTGATGATCCAGGTAAGGAATCTAAAATATTCAGACTAAAGAGAGTTCTTTTCGGGGTAAACTCAAGTCCCTTTCTTCTGGCTGCTACTATCAAGCATCATCTACAAAGGTATGTAGAAAGATTTTCAGAATCTTTTGAAATTTTAAATTCATCTTTATATGTTGATGATATTATTACAAGTCAATCAAATGTTGATTATGCATTTAAAATTAGTAAGGAAGCCTAAGAAATATTTCAAGAAGCTAGTATGACTTTTAGGAAATGGGAAACCAACTCGCATGAATTATGTGAGAAATGGAAAGAACATGGTTTACAAATACCTTATAACTTAAATCTCACTAATCAACATTTGATACCTTCAAAGGTTTTAGGGGTTGCTTGGGACTCAAATAGTGACATGTTTTCATTTAAAACTCAAAATCTAGAAAATTTCCTTTCGAATAAACTTAGTACTAAATGTTATTTATTGCAAACTGTTGGTCGCGTTTTTGACCACATTGGTTTTATAAGTCCTTATACAATTAGAATTAAATGTTTAATTCAAGAAATTGGGTGTTAAGGACTTGATTGGGATGAAAACCTACCCAAACATCTAGACAATTTACGGAATGGATGGTTTGAGGAAATAAAAGAACTAAATTGTATTAACATTCCCAGATATTATTTGGCTGATATCGCCCCTGATGAAGTTGATTATTTTGAATTACATAGTTTTTAAGACGCTTCAAAGAAGGCATATGGTACGGTAGTGTATCTTAGAGCAGTGTTAAAAAACAAGAACGTTGTTGCCAGTTTTGTGGCAGCAAAAAGTTGAGCCCCTTTAAAAACTGTCTCTATACCTCGGCTTGAACTTTTAGGAGCCCTTTTGTCTGCTAGACTTTTCAATAAAATTTCTAAAAAATTAGCTCTTCCTGCAACTTGCTACTTTTAAACTGACTTTTTTTTCTAAACTGACTTTTTTTTTACTTTCTTTTGGATTAGAGGAAAGCTAGAAAGATTTAAACCGGATGTCAGAAACCGGATAAAGGAAATCAGAAATCTTAGTGATCCATTAAATTGGTTTCACTGTCCTGGAAAAGATAATCCTGCCGATTTAGTTACTAGAGGTTTGAAAGTGTCAGAGTAGAAAAATAGCCATCTTTTGTGGGAAGGTCCCCAATGGTTAAAGCAAGACAGATAGATCTCTTTGGCCAAAATTCGATAATGCATTCGATAAATTAGATATTTCTGAAGTTAAAGATCAGTTAGAACTAAAGAAAAACACTGTTGTAAAATCAACTATTGTGAATGAAAATCAGTTAAACATTGATTTGGTTAATCGATATTCTTCTTTTATGAGACTAATAAGGTATGGAGTTTAAGATTTCTGAAAAACTGTAAATTGAAATAAGGAATTAGAAAATATGATTATTTAAATACTTCCGTGTTACAGAATGCGACCAAGAAGCTGATAAAGGTTGTTCAAAATTCCGCATTTCAAACTGAAATTCAGTGTTTAAAGGAAAAAAGTCCTCTCCGAAATAACAGTAAGATCTTGAACTTAAATGCATTTCTAGCTGCAGATGAACTGCTAAGGGTCAGTGGAAAATTGAAATTTTCTAATCTGTCAGAATCTCAGAATGGCCAAATATTTTTACCAAAGTCTCACTATTTCACTGAACTCTTAATTGAATATTATCATAAAGAATTCCTACATTCAGGTACTCAGACAACTCTATCTTTATTAACACAATTTTATTGGATACCAGGTCCTATTAAAACAAAACCTAACTTAAAACGATCAAGGATAACACTAAAATCATACATTGTTATATTTATTTGTTTTCTAGCAAAACCGTTCATCTAGAAGTTGTTTCAGATTTGACCACAGAAGCATTTTTAGCCTGTTTGAGAAGATTTGTTGCTTGACGATCTAAACCCTGTACCATATGGAGTGATAATACCACAAATTTAAAAAATACTTGTGCTCTTTTGAAATCCTTCTATCAAATTTACGCTTCGGAAGAAATTCAACGATTTAGTGCTGAAGAACGAATGCAATGGAATTAAATACCCCCTCCATCTCCACATTTCGGCGGATTATGGGAATCAAATATAAAAACCATGGAGCGAATTTTCTTGAAGCTAACTAAATCCTCTATCTTAACTTTTGAAGAGCTGACAACACATGTGACGCAGATTGAGGCAGTTGTGAATTCATCCTCGTTGACCCCCTTGCCTGCAGATGTTAAGGATCTACAACCACTGACACCTGGTCACTTCCTTATTGGAGGTGCTCTTTTGATTACTCCTGAAAATAATGCTATTTTAGATTCTTTACCTTTTTCTTCTAGATGGACACTAGTTCAAAGATTAAAAATGCAGTTTTGACAACGCTGGAGCCGAGAATACTTAAATGAGCTGCAAGTCTGCAGTAAATGGAAAAAGTCCTCGCAAAACCTTCAAGTTGGTCAGCTTGTGTTATTGAAGGAAGGAAATAACAAGTTTATGAACTTGAAACTTGCTAGAATTATAAAAATTTTCGAAGGTGATGATGGACATGTCCGTGCAATCAATCTTAAGAACTCTACAGGTATATTACGTTGAAATATTACCAGAGTAGTATACCTTTGCCATTTTATGATGATGCTGGACAGCCGTCCACCGCCGGGCGGGATGCTAATTCTCAAAACAACTAGTTAGCCAGCGCATGCTCTGTTTATGAGCTGTCCACTTCTGAACTGAAACGAAGTAATCTGTTGTTGATGTTATAATTCTTTAGATGTAATGTGTCGAATGGCGCTTAATAGATATTTTATGTTCTTTTGTTATTAAATGTATGTTTTGTGCCGTAAAACCTGTTGATTATTTGTCGAATTAGAAAACACTGAACCTACCACAAATGTTAGATTTGATTTCAAATGAATCTTTAGATAAGTCGATTATAACAGAACAATGGTCGATAGGGAGATATTGTTTTCGATGCAATTTAGTGGTATTACAATGCTTCAAACAAAGTGAATTGATATGCATAACTGAGGTGGATTAAAGCATGCTTTTTCAGGAGTATAGAATAAGTAGCATTTGTAGTTAGTTTCCAGAGATGCAGAAAGGAATTCCATTACATTATGGTCGATAGGAAAATATTGTTTTCGATGCAATTTAGTGATATTACAATGCTTCAAATATAGTGAATAATATGCATCACTGAGGTGGATTAAAGCAGGCTTGCTCAGGAGTATAGAATAAGTAGCATTTATAGTTCGTTTACAGAGCTGCACTAAAGAACATTATGGACCCTATTCTTCCTTTTGGTTCGAGGCTATAAAAATCACCATTTTACCAATTGTGACGTCACACGAATACTGTTCATTGTACTTACCACATGCAGTCGATTACAGAAAATTTCGTTGACACTTAAAAGAATGACAATAGCTTAGCATTTGTTTCCAGCTAATAATTCACAAAGAAATGGACACTATTCTTCTTTTCAGTTCGAGGCTATAAAAATCATCATTTTACCAATTGTGACGTCACAGGAGTACTGCCCATAGTATAGCGCATTACAATCTGATCTACGGCGAAAAATCATTTGCAATGCATTTTAGCGACGTTATGACGTTTCAAAAGTAATGAAATTAAAAAAGGATCGCTGAGGTGCCCTACAGTATGTTTTCTATAGCTTATGGAGTGTGTAGCATTAATCGCTCATTTACAGAGCTTCACAAAAAAATTAAATTACAGGACGGACTATGGTCGATTTTATTGTATGAAATAATTGAAATTTCTTAATAATATTCATGTTAGTGTTGGAGTGTGTTTCATAATCTATGCCAGATGCATGATTTTTCGTTCTTGCTTATCATAAAAATATTGGCTCGGACAATTGGCTTCTATATTTTTAAATTTTAAAATTGAAAAGCGCGATTGAAATTAAAGTCTTAGAAACGGTGTAAAGAGATTTAAGAATTTTTTCCTTTTATTGCTAAACAAGGAGTTCCAACCCGGGCTTCCCGGGTTATAATTTTGTATATTATAATGTATAATATTTACTTTTCTATGATATAGGTGTTCACTTATCTGTAAAATAATCATGGTCCCCAAATTTGGTATGCAGTTTTCATAAATCTAATATTTTAAATCTGTTTCGACATTGCACTAATTTCAATCAATATTTTTCACTTTCAGATTAAGGTAAAATTAAAAGCATAAAAAAATATTTACTTGAATACAGTACAACTTCTCAATAGTGAGGCTGCTCTTCTTAGATAAAAATATACAAATATATATACATATATTATGTGTTGCGATTGAAAAAAATAACACATACATATTTGCATACTTTCTAAGAGGAGACACTTCCGAATTGCGGCCAAATTCTGATGTCCACGTTGTCTGCTATTAAGAAGTTTTGCTGTATTTAGATAAATATATATTTATTGTTTTTAATTGTATGTTACTCCAAAATATTAATTATAACCACTACAATATCGAAAGAGATTTAAAATGTCAGCTTTGCGAAAATTTAATAACAAATTTGGGGTCCATAAAATCAGGGGGTGGGATTTTCCCATGCTGTAATCAAGTTCTGCTTCTGAAACAAACGCAGCCATGCTTTATGATCAAACATTTTCCCATATATTGAGGAAGATTCAGCGTGAACAAACATGGACACGCAGATTCAGCGCGGTCAAACATAGCTGCATATAGTGCTAAAAAAGAAAAAAAATATGTGGTCAAAGATGACCGCCATTCAAACGTTTCAAGTGTCTTAAATTAAGACGCATAGAAGTGTCTTAAAAATTAAGACTCTTTAAAATATCTGATGGAGTACATGGACTACGTAAGTGATTACAAAAGTGTTGAGTGCAATCTAAAGCACTAAAAAATTTAACATGCAGTTCTATCACTCTTGAATTATTATTATTATTTTTTTTTGCCCTTTTATCATTTTTTTCATATTTATCTGTCCTCTCTTGATTCTTTTGTATGCTACGTTATACACATTTTATATTTTATCTTGTATGTTACTGTGTATATGAGGGTGGTCTCCTCGTTTTCTCGCTCTTTCGAGCAGGGTGAACAACCCCCCCCCCCCCCAAAAAAAAAAGAAAAAAGAAAAAGAAAAAAAAAGTTTATTTTGTAAACCGATTTTTTTAAATATATTTTCTTATTACATATACATACATATTTATTTTTCAAAAATAATCATTGTTAGATATATACATAATATAACTTCATTTAAAAATAATCTACCCTATTAAAATCTGTGCGCGTACCTATGTAACCTCAAAAACTCGGAAACTACAGGGCGCAGGGCAACGAAATCTGGCACACGGTGTGAGATGAAATCTCACAGTGTTTAAATTATGTTACTGTTTTATTTTTTTTGGCCTTATACATTGATGTTCTTTAAACTTAAATCCATATTTATTTTTGCGCGGGCGGTTTCGCTTCACCTCACATCGGCAAGTTCGCTGACGTTCGGCTGCCCCTGGCATGGGATGCTTCTCCTTTGAACTTTGTACGATTGTGATGACGTCATCGGAGCAAGCCTCTCACGGCTTATGCATTGAATGGGTGGCTATCTTTTGGAGGTGTGTCTATTCGCTGTGCGAGGAGCAATAGAAAATAAGCTTTTTAAATGTTTTCTTTTGGATTTGTTTATTAAGACATTACCTAATATTTTAAATTCTCTAATAGATTTAAATCTTTTCTTTCAGTAACTTTTGAAGTCCCCGTATTCTTACTATAAATTAAAAATTCCGTTAATTTTAAATCAGAATCTGTTTTGTTGGTGTTGCTGTCATGACATAGTTTCGTTTTAAAAAGATCGCGGGGCTGCGGGCTCCCATCGGTCTGTCTACCGATGAATGTGGAATCCGGTGAAATGTTTTTGCGTAAACGATGTCTGCGATTTTAACAACTCCGGTTAAATAATTTCTTGATTCATGCTGCACTTTAACTTTTAAAAGAAATAGCTATCTTCAAATGGAGTAGATGCTTTTATTGGCAAGAATTAATTTATGAACGGTGACCAACGGGAAGCCTTATCTTCTCTTCTCAAGATGAAAATAAAGGATTGCTTTATGCTTATAAGTCTCCTCTTCATTTATTTTACAGACTACACGATCCAAGTAAGAAGTTTCATTTATTTCTATTTTTTTACAATTGCTGACCTCAAAGAACAGAGGGTTTTATTGCAAACATTACACAACGCATGTAACTAAAATAACTTCCAATTTAATTATACCTTCCATATCACGGCACATTTATAGTTACATCACATTTGGTGCCGCAAAAACGGTGGTTCTGAAGAAAAATTTTGATTGATTTGAAGAAAATCGTAATATTTTAGAACTTTTGTTCTCAGAATAACTTTTGAAAAATTTTTTGATGTGTTCAATAGAATTCAAGATTTATTCTTTTAGTGAATTTTAAGAAATATGGAATATTTTATGCAAGAATTTTTGCATAACTACATATGACAATATTTTTTTAGTATTGGAAGTTTCTGTTCTCAAAAAAATTTCTTGCATAGATTTTTTCTACTTTGAAGAATTAAATTTTATAATGATTTTGTTCTGCTCCATCTTGAAGAATATAATATATTTTGCCAAGTTTGGCAATTTTTTTTTAAACAATTATTTAAATTAAGATCAATTTCCTATTGAAGAATAGTCATATTTTTGATGATGCATAATTATTATTCTATTTAAATAGTTTTATTTGAAAGAATTTCATCTACATATTCTTTTATTTGTAATGAATTATTAGAGAACATATTTTTTTTTAAAGAATGATTATTTGGTATATATATATATATATTTGAAATAAATTATATATTGTTCTTAGAAAAATTCTAATGAATTTGAAATAAAAAAATTGTTCTCAAGAACATATTTCATATTTTAAGAGGCTATGACTTTGGGTTTTTAAATTAAAATTTTTTATGGCACTATTAAATTGCAAAATTTGCAAATTCTATATATATTTATAAGAAGCATTATTTTTGAAATTATGATTACTGGTGCTGAGAAATTTTATTCTAATGTCATACTTATTATTCTGAAGCTGAAATTCTTCACAGAAGTTAGTAGTTGCAAATATCCTATATAACATTCTTGGAGATTTCTATGCTTCTGTTCTACAAATTTCAAATCAAGATATTTTGTTTTAACAATAATTTGAATACAAGAATTTGTTCATAGATTTATTCTTATGCCATCTGGACTGTGATGTTCCATTATAATCATACAGTTTGGCTTAGTGCAAAGATAATCTGCAATTTACAAATTAAGAATGTATGTATTTAAGAATATTTTCACATTTATTATACAATTGTTCTCATGTTGTTTCTAAAAGCACTCTCAGCTGACAAAGTTTTACATTTGAAAAATTCTTGTTGCTTCTTTTTTTAAAAATATATTCTTATGGCAAGTTGTAATTTTGACATCAAGACCTTTCCACTTTGTAATATCTCATATTATTAATTTATTTCATATATTTATTTTAAAGCTTGAATTAATTCTTAGTAACTGTTAACCGTGTAAGAACCCAACAACTCAACTCAACTGTTAAGTAAATCTTCAACCGTCGTAATGCCGAGTGCATGCTGTAAGCAACGAAATAAAAGATTATCTTCAACCATTTATGAGAGTATTATCTCAGTACCAAGTATGCATTTTATTTTAATATTTTAAATTGGCGACGAGTCCGATCTCACGAACATTTTCGTAACCTTTTATTAGCTGTAATTGCTATTTGTCACTCTGTACCACCATGAGTAAGTTAGGCCTAATTGGCACATTGCATTCATTTGATGTAGAATTGGACGATTTCAATTTATATGTCGAACAATTGGAACATTTTTTTCTTGCAAATGACGTTGAAGAAAGCAAGAAAGTATCTGTCTTCATTTCTGCAATAGGCTCAAATACTTATAAACTGCTTCGAAATTTACTGCTTCCGAAAAAACCCAGTGAGTGTTCATATGATGAATTGAAGACAACATTACTACAACATTTCAAACCTGCTCCAATCATCATCGCTGAACGATTCCGTTTTCATAGGCGAAATCAAACAGCTGGAGAATCTGTTTCTCAATATTTAGTGGAATTAAGACGATTAGCATCAACGTGCGAGTTTGGCGCGTTTCTGGATGAAGCACTTCGCGACCGTTTTGTTTGTGGATTGTCCAATGAAAATATCCAGAAGAGACTCTTGGCAAAAAAAGATTTGAAGTTAATTGACGCAGTTAACACAGCTGTCGCTATTGAGATAGCAGAAAACGATGCGGCGAACATGAAGGGAGTCCTCACACCTGCCGTAAATAAAGTTCGCCAAACTTCTGGTTATAAAAAAAAATAATCAGCCATCAAATAACACTTCGGCAAATTCAAGTAAGAAATTTTCCAAATGTTTTCGATGTGGCAATGCTCATGATCCTGCCAAGTGCAAATATAAAACCGCTACTTGCCATGCTTGTGGAAAAAATGGCCATATCTCGCCTGTTTGCATGAGCAAGAATAAAAACTCCTCTACTAAAAAGGTTGAAACAGTTGAATTTGATACAGAAGCTACCCTTTATGCAGTGCAATCTATAAATCAAGTTACAGGTAAGAAAAAGTATATTGTTTCAGTTATTGCTAATAATAAACAATTGGATATGGAACTTGACACTGCTGCTGATGTTTCCATAGCATCAGAAATTTGGATGCAGAACAATTTACCAAGAACTGAAATTATGCCATCATTAACCAGATTGAGGGACTACAATGAGAAAGAAATTCCAGTGGTTGGAGAAGTCCTTGTTAATGTGCAGTGCAACGACCAACACCATACTTTGCCATTAATTATTGTGAAAGGTGATCGACCTGCTCTTTTTGGAAAAAATTGGTTATCTGTGTTCAAATTAAACTGGAACGAAATATTTTCAGTGTCCTCAAAGTGTGTGAACAGTGTGGAAGCACTTAAGAAAAAGTATGCAGATGTTTTTCAAGTAAGTACTCAACCTATAAAATATTTCAAAGCAGTCCTTAAAATGAAAGAAAATTGTCAACCTGTGTTTTGCAAAGCCAGGCCAGTTCCTTATGCTTTAAAAAATGCTGTTTCTGAGGAAATTAAAAAATTAGTAAATAATAATATATGGCAATTTGTTGAACATTCTAAGTGGGCAACACCTGTTGTTGTGGTGCCAAAGAAAAATAAGGCTGTGAGGTTGTGTGGTGATTTCAAGGTAACTGTAAATAAGCATCTTGACCCTAATCAGTATCCACTTCCTACTCAGCAAGATCTTTTTGCTACTTTAAGGGGAGGCAAATATTTCAGTAAACTTGACTTGTCACATGCATACCAACAGATTGAATTGGATGCTGACTCTCAAGAGTTATTAACACTGAATACTTTGATGGGTTTGCTTCGCCCTAGCAGATTGATGTATGGCATATCTGCAGCAGCCGCTATTTTTCAGTCTGTCATGGAACAAATATTACAGGGTATACCCAATGTCATATGTTTCCAAGATGACATCCTCATCTCATCGGCTACTGAAGCAGAACATTTTTCCGCATTAGAGGCTGTAATGTCACGATTACAAAAATATAATGCAAAATTAAATGTGGATAAGTGTCAATTTTTCGTAAACAGCGTTGAATTTCTGGGGCATGTAATTGATGAAAGTGGTATTCACCACACCCAAGAAAAACTAGAAGCAATCAAAAAGATCAAAACCCCAGAAAATGTGACTCAGCTTAAATCATTTTTAGGTTTGCTGAACTATTACTCCAAATTCATAAAAAATTCATCAACCTTATTGTCCCCTTTATACAATCTTCTACATAAAAATGTACCTTGGATATGGTCAGAAGAATGCAAGAAGGTATTCAAACAGTGTAAAGAACTTCTAACATCTGATGCAGTTTTGGCTCATTATAATGAAGATCTTCCCTTGCAAGTATCCTGTGATGCTTCGCCGGTTGGATTAGGCGCAGTTTTATCACACATTGTAAATGGTGAAGAAAAACCTGTTGCCTATGCATCTCGCACATTATCAGAGGCTGAAGTCAACTATTCACAAACTGAAAAGGAAGCCCTTGCAATCATTTTTGCCTGCAAAAAGTTTCACCAGTATCTGTTCGGAAGAAACTTTGTGCTGTATACTGATCATCAACCTCTAGTTACCATCTTTTCTCCCAGTAAGGCAGTACCAACCATGGCTGCAGCTCGCCTACAAAGATGGGCATTGCTCTTGTCTTCACATAACTACACCATTAGGTATAAGAAAGGTTCTGCACATCAGAATGCTGATTCTCTTTCAAGATTGCCCAATGAAGATGTAGATAGAAACTTGTACCCATCAGATATCTACAAGATTTCTCATCTGTCAGACTTACCGTTAACTTCTGATGACATTGCTAGTGCATCTAGAACTGATAAAATTTTGGGAAGTATAATTAAATATGTTCATAATGGCTTTCCCTACAAAAATGAGAATCCTGATTTTAAGCCTTTTTTTTACAGGAAAGATGAATTATCTGTTGATAGAAATTGTTTGTTATGGGGGATGAGAGTTATAATTCCTAATGTATATAGGAAACACTTGCTTGAATTACTTCATGATACTCATCCTGGAATTGTGAAGATGAAAGCAGTTGCTAGAAGTCATTTCTGGTGGCCTAATTTAGACCAAGACATTGAAAACATGTCTGCTAATTGCAAAGCTTGTCAACTTGTAGCCAAATCTCCTCCAGTCACTCCAATGCAATCATGGGTGTGGCCCAAGGCACCATGGGACCGCATTCATTTAGATTTTGCGAAGAAAGACCAAATTGATTACTTGATTGTTGTGGACAGTTATTCGAAATGGTTAGAAGTGGCAAAGATGTCTTCGACATCAGCAGCGAGTACAAATGCTGTACTGCAACAACTGTTTGCCAGATACGGATTACCATTAGAGGTGGTTTCTGACAATGGACCACAGTTTATTTCTGAAGAATTTAAAATGTTTTTAAAATCTTTGGGTATCCTACAGACTCTGGTTCCAACATATCATCCCCAATCAAATGGCCAGGCGGAACGTACTATACAGACTTTTAAGCATTCGCTTAGTAAGATGAATCTAGACTCTACTGATGGTAGTACAGTAGCTGCCAAGGTGAACAGATTTTTGCTGTCGTACAGATCTTCACCTCATTCTACAACTGGCTTATCTCCAGCAGAGCTGTTTCTTAGACGTCCAATTAGAACCGTCTTGGATTTATTGCATCCATGTACAGCACGGCACGTTGAGAAAAAACAAAGATGTCAAAAACAATATTTTGACAGATCTCACACCAGCAACAAGAATTTATCCTGTGGTCAAGACGTTTGGGTAAAATCTCACAGAGATCCTTTAAAGAAATGGATTCGAGGCAAATTAATTGCGCCAAAAGGTTCCAAGACTTGGACGATTGAAATACAAAACAAAAAATACCTTGCACACATTGACCAGGTCCGTCCAGCTAGCACATCAATCCTTGAACATCAAGATGTGTTTATTCCTGATGATCTCCAGGTAACATCTCAAAGTGATCATATACCGACATCCATCACCAGCCCAGATACACAAATACAGCATGACAACAATATTCCTATTTCTGAAGCTCAACAATCTGAAAATCTTCCCACAGAAACCTCAAATAAAAATATACCTGTCGCAGATGTCCAAACAAGACGTTATCCAACACGAATCAGAAAGAAGCCTAATAGACTTGATCTATAATGACTTTTAATTTTGTAATAGACTTTAATTACCTTTAAAAGGGGGGTATTGTAATATCTCATATTATTAATTTATTTCATATATTTATTTTAAAGCTTGAATTAATTCTTAGTAACTGTTAACCGTGTAAGAACCCAACAACTCAACTCAACTGTTAAGTAAATCTTCAACGTCGTAATGCCGAGTGCATGCTGTAAGCAACGAAATAAAAGATTATCTTCAACCATTTATGAGAGTATTATCTCAGTACCAAGTATGCATTTTATTTTAATATTTTAAACACTTCATCGTATGTGCAGACTATAACAGTTTTCAACAGACAAGATTCTCATGTTGCTCTCAGAAAAAGAATGAAAGCAGCATTATTTTTTTTTACTCTTGAGAAGAAGTAGGCATGGGGCTACTTCATTCCTGCTACAGTTATATTCTTGAAATTATTTTACATCATCTATTTAAAAATCTTATGGTTTTATACAGCTTTTAAAATAAGTTCTCATATTGTCAGTATTTCTCTGCAATAATTTTAACTGTGTGTCACTGCTGTTTCCTATATTTAAAGACTGGCTCTCTACATATGCTGATCTAAGAGTTTCTATTCCAACCTGTTAAAATATATATATATATATATATATATATATATATATACTCACCTGCAAAAAAAACTTTGCTTCATTTTCAACAGTTTTTCTTACCTGATGAAGTTGGCCATTCACTGATGAGTTGTATCCATTTGTGCTGACCTCTTCTCTAGTATTTTCCTTGTTTGATGATAGAAGATAAATGTATTAATACTTACCTGCTTAACTCACTGTTTTATAACAATAACTTTAAAATTTATGCTTCATTTTCAACACTGAAGTAACTATTGAAGAAGAGTCATGTCGTGTTTGAATCATTCTATCCTTGCAATGTCTGATTCAATTCAATATCTTCGTTGTTTGTCTTTAAAGCTAAATAAGATTTACGAGTAATCTAAAATGTTTTCTCAAGTAACAGCTGTCACAAGACCTGATTATGGAAGTTTTGTTGGTTTGCCTTTCTCTTGTGAGATGTAATTTATCCTTACTAAGTGGATTGGTTGACTTGTCTGCTCCTATAAGTCAGTGTTGCTATTTTTGCAAAATATTTTTGTGCTAAATCAAGAAGATTTATGAAATATTATAAAATTAGTTACTTTCAAATACCGCAGTTACAAGAGTTGTATTTTGATTCAGGAATTCTCAAGATCAATTTATTTTCTGTCTAAATTCCCCATATTTCAAAAATTTTTTGTGCCTTTGTTTTCATTTGTGAATATACCCAAAGTCTCTAAATTTTTATGTTGTCATATGCCTCATTTTTACACAAGTAATTAAGTGAATGAATTCTGAAGATTTATTATTAATGAAGAAATTAAAATTTTTTTTTAAGCATCAAATCAATTCTTATACAAGATTACACAAAAAGAAATGAAAAGCACAGTTCTTAGTAACTATTTAACAGCGCCTTTTGATATAGAAGTGTTCCTTAGTGAATCTTCAAAATTACTAAGAAATTTAAAGAAAAAGTGCTTATTGATATCATCACCTACCTACTTATGTCTCATTTGTTTACCCAAGATGTGTGTGTGAATCTTCATTCATTATCGATTTTTCACCAAATACAACATCATGTTGTCTACTTCAGTGCTCTATAATTCGTCCTTTTAGTGTGTCCGAAAATAGTGATTACTGAAAGTTAATGATTAGCTTCAAAAGAAGTGAAGCACACAGATGTTGTGTTGTCGCCCAAAAAAAGTTCTCTTCCAATGTTCCTGTAAAATGTCTATTCAACTGTTAAGTTGATGTTGCCTTTTTGTGTATGTCATCTAGAAATGTGCGTTTGTTTCTACATGGTAAACACAATGTTTACACCTTTGCAACAATACACATAACTGATGTCTTTTAACTGATGTCTCATTATATATATGCTAATTCTGAGAAATGCATAACATTTTATATATGCTAATTCTGATTTTTGTTTAGCATTTTTACTTAAGTAATACATAGGATTTTATATATGCTAATTCTCATTTTCTTTAGCATTTGTACTTAAGTATTATTTTTGAAGATAAGTTTATGACATCATACTGCAATTGCCATAAATAGAAAGATTTGGCATATTTTTTATGTATACTATTTGAATATACTATGTATACTTTTGATGTACTTTCTTTTTCTTCTCACTTCCCTTTTGATCACCACTAAATTTTATTTGCAGCAGTTTAACTTTTGGCTTTACTTTAATATTTTAACTTTGATTTTTTTTTCTCTGTCTTTGGCACTTAAAATTTTGTCATCCCGTTTCTGTAAAAGGTTTTTATTTCATTTTACCTTTTACATCACTTGCTCTGCCAAAATTTTACTCGGTAAATGGGGGTATTGTGAGATGAAATCTCACAGTGTTTAAATTATGTTACTGTTTTATTTTTTTGGCCTTATACATTGATGTTCTTTAAACTTAAATCCATATTTATTTTTGCGCGGGCGGTTTCGCTTCACCTCACATCGGCAAGTTCGCTGACGTTCGGCTGCCCCTGGCATGGGATGCTTCTCCTTTGAACTTTGTACGATTGTGATGACGTCATCGGAGCAAGCCTCTCACGGCTTATGCATTGAATGGGTGGCTATCTTTTGGAGGTGTGTCTATTCGCTGTGCGAGGAGCAATAGAAAATAAGCTTTTTAAATGTTTTCTTTTGGATTTGTTTATTAAGACATTACCTAATATTTTAAATTCTCTAATAGATTTAAATCTTTTCTTTCAGTAACTTTTGAAGTCCCCGTATTCTTACTATAAATTAAAAATTCCGTTAATTTTAAATCAGAATCTGTTTTGTTGGTGTTGCTGTCATGACATAGTTTCGTTTTAAAAAGATCGCGGGGCTGCGGGCTCCCATCGGTCTGTCTACCGATGAATGTGGAATCCGGTGAAATGTTTTTGCGTAAACGATGTCTGCGATTTTAACAACTCCGGTTAAATTATTTCTGAATAATTTCTTGATTCATGCTGCACTTTAACTTTTAAAAGAAATAGCTATCTTCAAATGGAGTAGATGCTTTTATTGGCAAGAATTAATTTATGAACGGTGACCAACGGGAAGCCTTATCTTCTCTTCTCAAGATGAAAATAAAGGATTGCTTTATGCTTATAAGTCTCCTCTTCATTTATTTTACAGACTACACGATCCAAGTAAGAAGTTTCATTTATTTCTATTTTTTTACAATTGCTGACCTCAAAGAACAGAGGGTTTTATTGCAAACATTACACAACGCATGTAACTAAAAAGAATTCCAAATTTAATTATACCTTTTAATTAACGGCCCATAAATATGGATTATAATATATTACAAAATATTTCCATCACACACGGGTTGCTGGTAAGAGGTCCATGAGCGATTGAGGCAAAAAATTCGAAAATTTTAAATAGATTTTGTTTTTGGCGAATTTTTGCATTTTTTAATGTTCAACCCGTATTCGCGCGAGTTCTAACCAGTTCTAAATGTTTACTGCAATGTGATATATACATATTACCTTCGCCACGCTGCAATACTAAGAAGCTGTAGCGGGATTACGATAATTCTTTTACCTCACATGTCAAATAATTAGAGATTATTTAATTGCGCTTAATTATCACCTTTTTTTAAAAAAATAAAGAAACATTTTACCACAAACATAAAAAACTTTTTATTCTATTTATTCCCTTATTCCAAAGATATCGTTTTATCGTCTGCTGCCATAGCAACATGATAAAATAAATTTCGTTAAAAAAATGCGCAGTAGTAGAAAAATATTTTTCTAAATCGAATAGTTAATGAACATGAATTCCCGTGCGTAGAACGGTTAAAAAGCTAGTTTAAATTAAATAGTTACAGTCAGTTGTATAGAAAATTGAAATCAAGTCAAATTTAAACATTATTATTAAAGTAACAGCTATGTCTTACGTTCCAAGAATAAAATGCTCCACACAGTGAAACATTTATAACTTGAAAATCTTAGTAAACAGTCTTTTGATTTCTACTGCTAATAAATAAATATATGATTTAGTTTCAGGAATATACTATACTTTCTCATGGCTATTCAAAAAAATTTCTTCTAAATACTTGTTAGCTGGGATGTCAGATATTCCTACTAGAACAATACTGCATGAGCAATTATGATCTTTTATTGAAAATAAATGTTTTTATAAGGAATTCCTGGAATGATTTGACATTTAGCAGTTGAGTCTATTGAATTTAGCATCTTTTAAGAAGTATTGTGTATTGTCACTTGTCACTCTTCTGAAACTGCTGCACTTAGGGGCGTTTTGATAATCTAGGTCAGGCATGTCAAAGATATGGCCCGCGGGCCATTACTGGCCTGCCGACAACTTATCAGTCACCCGCGAAGCCTTTGGCAATTTACCTGTGCTTAATTTCGAATGTCGAAGGTGTGAATTTTAGTTTTCTTTTAATTATTTTCTTTTCTTAGGTTTATAATTGTATCATTGAGTAAAACCTGTGTGACCTTCTTTTTTTTTGTTCATGTTCTATTGAAATACATATTTTATTGACATACATCCCAGGATTTATTTAAAAATATGTTAAAGCTCTTTTCCATTATGATAAACTGAAGATGAACATCGCAGATTTTCTTGAGTTGATTTAGAACACAATTATATTCAAAGGAAAACTGAAATTTTATGTTTGATAAGTAGACATTAAGAGATGCTACGGTATAAAGTATATTAAAAACTCACAAAAATTTGGCTAAACATCGTAAAGATAGACTGTCAGAATTGAAACTGAAAAAGAATCACAGTGCTTTCACCAAGTCTGATGAAGAAAATACATTTGCTTTGAAAAACTAAGCATTGTAACACATTACATTAAGTATCCCTCGAGTCGAAATCATTCACTACGAAATTGAAGAATTGATGACTAGAGCAGTTAAAGAAATTTGAAAATACTTTAAACACAAGTATCGTTACTCGAAATATTTATAAAAGCCGAAAATGTGCTAAAAAACTTATAGCGCTTATAACTTATGTATTCGCGCGAGCATGCTTAATCGTCGTCAATCTAGAAAATTTCTTGCAAATACGGGTAGTGAAGACAAAAGATCTACCTTCTTATACAAATATTTGACAGGTTTTAGTTATAAAGGTTTAACTGTTAAACAAGGTTACCATCTTTATTTTGAATCGAAAAACAATGAATGAAAATTATTAAAATAACACCAATACACGAAGTACTTGGAGATTTCATTTGAGATTACATTGCACCTGAGAAAACTTCGCAAATTTCGTAATACTATCTAGTTATTTGCTAGTATTAAAGTTTTCTAATAGAATTTATTACTTTAAGAAAAATTTTTTCAAAAAGGAAACTTATTTCATTTTAAATGTGTCGGGCATTATACAAAAATCATCGGAGTAGAAATTTTTAGAATATGATAAAAATATATTAAAATATGAATTCAAAAGAGGGTGTACTTAAATTTTCAAGAAATATGAAAATCAATTTAATATCAGTTTACCCTAATAAATTACGTTTAAATTATTGTTCGGATTACTGCAGTTAATCAAATTTCAGTGCATTTCCCTATTAGAGCGAAAATATATGGGTATGGGGATCTCAAATTCCTGTAACTGTTCAACAATCGACCCAGTTTTTATCGTATATTGGTCAATTAGGCATACTTTAGCTATGTTCGGTAGCGCACTTTTATACGACATCTTAGCGTAGCTGCCAATCTTTTGTTATTTTTCAAGTCAAATTAACATAATTTCAACCAGAAATTGTTTTTAATAAATCAAATTTATTTTTTGTTTTTAATCAACAACTTTCTTCTGCAAAAATGTCTTCGGTTGTGTGGTACGTAACATATCTGGTGATTTCTTAGTTTTCTACGGTGTAAATATAAGAATTTTAAATCGTATACATAGCCTTTATGTTATACAAGATGTCAAGAGTTTGTACGAATTATTTCTGGAATAATTAGATCAAAACCTTCTTTTTATATTTTAAACTATACCTTGAACTTTTTTAACCCTCTCGCACCGATTTAAAAAACAAAACAAAATAGGTTAAAAAAATTGCGCATTTACTTTATTACATATTTCAAATCTACATGTATTTTAGAGTTAACATATGTAAAATTGTTTTGTAAAATAGTTCTTTTTTTAATATAGAACTGGATCATACAAAAAAAGATCGCGGAAATCGTGATTGAACAAATTTTACTACTTTTACGTTGCCCGTGGAAATCGCGGGATACGCAGAGAGAAGGTTAATATTTGCTGCGTAAGACTTTAAAGTATATAACCAAGAAAGTAAAAATAATGCAACAATCACTATTTGTTTATAACATTATTTATTTGTAATAACTATAACAATGTAATACATCAACCGTGTTCAGTTCTACAACCGGACAACAATGAGGCAAAAAGTTTATAAGAATGAAATGTTCTCCTATTCATCGGTAGCAGAGTGAATGTCAAGATAATACGTTGGAATACGATACACCTCTCGGCTAATATTAATTTTAGTTTTTACAAGTTACGTCCTGTGACATAAGATAACTTCAGCGGACTTTGTACGCCTTCGACAAAACTTCTGCTGTTCAGCGGTAAGTGTTTGTGATATTTCATACTTTTTTACTGCATCAAGATACAAAATATAGATCAGTTTCAACTGGTGTCACACCCTAGCAACTAACTTGACAACCTCGTAGGTATTTTGTTTGCCCATCGGTTTTTCCGTTTTTTCTCCACTTTAACACGTTAAGCGCCAAGTCAGTTACCGATGACTGACACTGAACTTTGCGTTTAGAACGCGTATGACTGACGGTCTAAAATATGATATAAAACTAAAAAAATAGGTATTGTTTTAAGTAATTACTGAAAATTTATTTAAAATTTACTTACCTTTTATTCCTTAAAGGATTATACTTTCTTAAAAATTACTTAAAACATTGTAAATTTTACAGCGTCAGTGACAGTCACCTTGGCACTCAACGTGTTAAATGGTTGAGCGATAATATTGATCGAAAGAATCGGTGATTTTGGTTGGTTAGTGAAAAACTGGTGGCGCATGGGCACGTGGTTGAACTAATCTATTGTTTACTACACTTAATGTACTGTAAAGAGTATGAAGGAAATAAACGAAGATGGAGTGGAACAATGGAATAAGAACTTTCTAACTGTACTTTTTTTCTTTCGTGTTCGTGTATTCGTCAGTAGGAGTGTATATAAATATACTGGTAAAAGTTGGTAAAAATACTCTAGGGGCAATAATTGTAGATTTTACAAGCTACCTCTTGGAAAAGGTACATTTTTTTTAAACTTTTTTTTTATCGTAAATGTATGGTTATAATTTTTTAATTTTCTACTGTGAAAACATACAGAATTCTAAATTTTATACTAAGTCTCTATATTACACAGGTTGCAAAGAGTTTAAGTAAAATATTTCTGGAAAATATTGGCGCAAAATTTCTTTTTTATATTTTTAATTATCTCTTGACTTTACTTAAACTCTTGCTACCTAGGACTTGAAAATACATAGAATTGAAAAAATAGTGATGTAAGAATGAATAATTGTTTGCGGTAAATATTACTTATAATAAATAATATCTGTTTGTCACAAATAATAGATTTTCTTAACAAATATTATTTGCAACAAATATTTATTATTAACATAAATAACAATGTAAAATATCAATTGTCTGATGTTAAACAAGTGGGCAACAATGCGAGTAAGAACTTCCGACTGATTAATTTTAGTTTTGACAATCTACATCGTAAAATTCGTACTTTCTTCTCCAGTTTTTCAAGTATTTGCCAATATTTCTTCTGGTCAGTGGTAAGAAATTGGCGATTAGTTCTTGATTTTTTATTATACGTTGTAAAGTTAACGTACGCAGCACGATCTATAGTCGAAACTATTCATCATAAATGTATAAAACTTGGAATGCTTTTCACTGAACTAATGCGAAACACATCTACCAGAAAAAAAGATTTCAAAAATGGTCACAAGAACGCGTATTTTTTAACTTTACAAGTTTCTACGCTGTAAAACTGTTTGACCATTGATTTGTTGTTGTCTACAATGTTTTAATCATTATTGACAAGTACAGTTTCGAAATGGAAAAGTAATATATGCATCAGTCATGCGAAGCCAATTCGGAGCAAAACTGTATACATGAGGTTGATCTCCCCGTTTTCTCTTGTCCATACTGTCTTCGCCAAACTTTGCACGTCATCGAGAAAACTTTTGCTGTTAATGGTAAGTATTTGGCGGTTACTTAAACTTATTACTGCATTAAGATATATAATATTGTTTAATATAACCAATGTATCAATCGTCTTAATTTCAACAACTGGGCAACAATGCGAGTAAGAACGAGTGAGTTACACAAATATTTCTTCTGGTCAATGTTAAGCGTTTGTCGATTTTTCAAGTTTTTTTTATTTATTTACTTTTTCTTGTGTGCAAGGTGTAAAAAGCCTAAGTTCACGTACTAATAGATATTTGTAGTCATAACTAGTCCCAGTGACCAAGAGGTTTTGCTCTCAAAGCTGGTAGACGGGAAGTTCTGGGTTCGAACCCAATCTCGCCCAACGGCCTAATCGTTCGAAGATATCCGTGGTTTTCTTCGAAACTTGGATATCCTTGGGTAAATAAGGGTTAGGCTCCCTTAGAAAGACCCCCACGCAGGGCATTCCTGCTGGGGTTCTATATCCCTCGAGCAGATAATCGGCCGTCATAAAAACAACATAACACAGCACATAACTAGTCACCAGAAAAGAATGAAAATTTGAATGCGTTTTAATGAAGGGATGCGACAGACATTTAGCAGTAAATAATTAATTTCAAAAATGGACACAAGAGGGCGTATGATAGATTTTTTTCAAAAATTTACAAGAATACAACCAACTACACAGTAGAAATTAATTATCAAGACAAATACTGTTCAAAGTTTTATCCATTATTGACCACTACCATTTCAAATAAAACAATAACATGTTCATCAATCACGCTAAGTTGATTAAGTTCATCTTCGAAAGAAAAATGTGTATATCAGAGTGGTCTCCCAGTTTTCTGTTTCTTTACAGCACTCTGAAATATCATAGCAGTATGTGAATTGGACGTTTGAGTGTATAATTTTTTGTCCTTTTATCATTTTTTTCGCATTTATCTGCCGTCCCTTGATACTATTGTATGTTACTGTATACACATTTTATATTTTACCTTGTATGTTACTGTTTATATAAGGGTGGATTCCTCGTTTTTTCATTCTTCCTAGCACTCTGAAATGTAATAGGAGTTTTGATTTTAGCGGATTGGGTGAATGGACCTGATTTCGCCATACCAGAGTGTTTAGTGGAATCTAAAGTTACTAAAGCAAGTAACATGCAATTCTATCACCTTCTATTTTTTTTGTCCTTTTATCATTTTTTTCAGTTTTATCTGCCCTCCCTTGATACTTTTGTATGTTACTGTATACGCATATTATATTTTACCTTGTATGTTACTGTGAATATGAGGGTGGATTCCTCGTTTTTTCTCTCTTTCTAGCACCCTGAAATGTGATAGGAGTTTTGAATTGGGCGGATTTGGTGTATGAACCTGACTTCGACGTACCAGAGTGTTGAGTGGAATCTAAAGTTACTAAAGCAGGTAACATGCAATTCTATCACCTTCTATTTTTTGTTGTCCTTTTATCATTTTTTTCACATTTATATGCCCTCCCTTGATACTGTTGTATGTTACAGTATACACATTTTATATTTTACCTTGTATGTTACTGTGTATATGAGTGTGGATTCCTCGTTTTTTCTTTCTTTCTAGCACTCTGAAATGTGATAGGAGTTTTCATTCGGGCGGATTGGTTGTATGGACCTGACATCGCAATACCAGAGTGTTGAGTGAAATCTAAAGTTACTAAAGCAGGTAACATGCAATTCTATCACCTTCTATTTTTTGTTGTCCTTTTATCATTTTCCCACCATTTATCTGCCCTCCTTTGATACTTTTGTATGGTACTGTATACACATTTTATATTTTACCTTATATGTTACTGTTTATATGAGGGTGGATTCCTCGTTTTTTCTTTCTTTCTAGCACTCTGAAATGTAATAGGAGTTTTGATTTTAGCGGATTGGGTGAATGGACCTGATTTCGCCATACCAGAGTGTTTAGTGGAATCTAAAGTTACTAAAGCAGGTAACATGCAATTGTATCACCTTCTATTTTTTTTTTGTCCTTTTATCATTTTTTTCATTTTTATCTGCCCTCCCTTGATACTTTTGTATGTTACTGTATACGCATGTTATACTTTACCTTGTATGTTACTGTGTATATGAGGGTGGATTCCTCGTTTTTTCTTTCTTTCTAGCACTCTGAAATGTGATAGGAGTTTTGATTTGGCCGGATTGGGTGTATGGAGATGACTTCGCCATTCCAGAGTGTTGAGTGGAATCTAAAGTTACTAAAGCAGGTAACATGCAATTCTATCACCTTCTATTTTATTTGTCCTTTTATCATTTTTTCACATTTATCTGCCCTCCCTTGATACTTTTGTATGTTACTGTATACACATTTTATATTTTACCTTGTATGTTACTGTGTATATGTGGGTGGATTCCTCGTTTTCTCTTTCTTTCTAGTACTCTGAAATGTGAGAGGAGTTTTGATTCGGGCGGATTGGGTATATGGACCTGACTTCGCCATACCAGGGGGTTGAGTGGAATTTAAAGTTACTAAAGCAGGTAACATGCAATTCTATCACCTTCTATTTTTTGTTGTCCTTTTATCATTTTTTTCACATTTATCTGCTCTCCCTTGATACTTTTGTATGTTATTGTATACACATTTTATATTTTACCATGTATGTTACTGTGTATACACACTCAGAAATGAATACTCAGATTTCACGAAATTTTCTTTGTTTTTGACGAAACGGTTTCCTGGAATATGCTTCGAGCGAATATTTCGTCAAATTGATGAAATTACTTTCTTCACTTGTTTGACGATATAAATTTCCTCAAAAGTTTCGTCCAAAAAGGGCTGGTGGCGCCATCTATTGAACAGTTTGGAAGCTGCTCTACCAAGGGAAGAAAAAAATCACTTCCCGTTTTCCTCGGCGTGATTTGAAGCCGCGGGCTTTGGGGTGGGAGACACTTGCTCTACCGACCAGGCTATTGGGGACGTGTATCAATGTGCTTTTAGACTGATGTAATGAAAGCTGCCGCGTGATTATATTTTTATAAGATAGATTGTAATTTTATCAGTGCTGAAAGTTTTAAGGAAGGCTAATTTATTATTATGTTTTTCTCATGGTCAATGAATAATTATAATATGGCTTGATTAAATCATTTATTAGTGAAATTTTCTTTGCTCAATGAATGGTTAGAATATGGTCTGGTTAATTTGTTGCACACAAATAACGAACTGTGAAGTGCATATTGCGTGAGATTTTATCATTTTGAATAGGTGGATAAGATTTTAACACTTTACTGTGTATAAAAGGGAGGGGGATCAATTATGTTTATTTTTAATCTGATTGAAAACAGAACATACTTCTTAAATAAATTTTAAAAAAAGATATCCCGGATCTTTGAAATTTTATTGATTAAATTTTCTTTTTGGATATTTTTGAACACAGGAAATATATTCTTTTCGAAATAAAACATAACGAACAACAACATAAGAAATAATAATAATAATAGTAAGCATTCCTAAAAATGTTAACAGTTAAAAAAATAACTTATGAAGAAACAATAACTACCTATATTTCAGTATTTTCTGAAAAGCACTAAAAAGTGCTGTTTTAAAAATAAATTACTACGGGACTAATACAAACAAGCAAATATCTGCTCGCTAACATCGCAGGATTTGAGGATGTACAGCAACGGTTTCCTTAAAATGCATTGAGTCTGACCGTGATTGAGGAAAAACTTTCGTCAAATATCTGAGAGTTTACCTTTCCTTAAAAGTCACGTGATGGTGATAGGAAATGATCGTCAAAAACGACGAAATACAGCTTGAGGATTGCTAAATCGTCAAAAGTGAGAATTCTATTTCTCAGAGTGTATGAGGGTGGATTCCTCGTTTTTTTTTTCTTTCTGGCACTCTGAAATGTGATAGGAGTTCTGATTTGGGCGGCTGGGGTGTATGGACATGACTTCGCCATACCAGAGGGTTGAGTGAAATCTAAAGTTACTACAGCAGATAACATGCCATTTTAGCATCTCTACAAGGGTTGAATGGAAGCTAAGGTTACTAAAGCAGGTAACATGCAATTCTATCACCTTCTATTTTTTGTTGTCCTTTTATCAATTTTTTCACATTTATCTGCCCTCCCTTGATACTTTTGTATGTTACTGTATACACATTTTATATTTTACCTTGTATGTTACTGTGTATATGAGGGTGGATTCCTCGTTTTTTTTTTCTTTCTAGCACTCTGAAATGTGATAGGAGTTCTGATTTGGGCGGATTGGTTGTGTGGACCTGACTTCGCCATACCAGAGTATTGAGTGGAATCTAAAGTTACTAAAGCAGGTAACATGCAATTCTATCACCTTCTATTTTTTTTTTGTCCTTTTATCATTTTTTCCCATTTATCTGCCCTTCCTTGATACTTTCGTATTTTACTCTATACACATTTTATATTTTACCTTGTATGTTACTGTGTATATGAGGGTGGTTTCCTCGTTTTTTCTCTCTTTCTAGTGCCCTGAAATGTGATAGGATTTTTGAATTGGGCGGATTTGGTGTATGAACCTGACTTCGACATAACAGAGGGTTGAGTGGAACTTCAAATTACTAAATCAGGTAACATGCAATTCTATCACCTTCTATTTTTTTTTTTGTCCTTTTATCATTTTTTCCCATTTATCTGCCCTCCCTTGATACTTTTGTATGTTACTGTATACACATTTTATGTTTACCTTGTATGTTACTGTGTATATGAGGTTGGATTCCTCGTTTTTCTTTTCTTTCTAGCACTCTGAAATGTGATAGGAGTTTTTATTTGTTTGGATTGGATGTATGGACCTGACTTCGCCATAACAGAGGGTTGAGTGGAACTTCAATTTTCTAAATCAGGTAACATGCAATTCTATCACCTTCTATTTTTTGTTGTCCTTTTATAATTTTTTTTCTCATTTATCTGCCCTCCCTTGATACTTTCGTTTGTTACTGTATACACATTTTATATTTTACCTTGTATGCTACTGTGTATATGAGGTTGGATTCCTCGTTTTTTTTTTCTTTCTAGCACTCTGAAATGTGATGGGAGTTTTGAATTGGGCGGATTTGGTGTATGAACCTGACTTCGACGTACCAGAGTGTTGAGTAGAACTTCAAGTTACTAAAGCAGGTAACATGCAATTCTATCACCTTCTATTTTTTTTGTCCTTTTACCATTTTTTTCACATTTATCTGCCCTCCCTTGATACTTTTGTATGTTACTGTATACAGATTTTTTGTTTACCTTGTATGTTACTGTGTATGTGAGAGTGGATTCCTCGTTTTTTCTTTCTTTCCAACACTCTGAAATGTGATAAGAGTTTTCATGCGGGCGGATTGGTTGTATGGACCTGACGTCGCCATACCAGCATATTGAGTGGAATCTAAAGTTACTAAAGCAGGTAACATGCGATTCTATCACCTTCTATTTTTTGTTGTCCTTTTATGATTTTTTTTCACATTTATCCGCCCTCCCTTGGTACTTTTGTATGTTACTGTATACACATTTTATATTTTACCTTCCCTCATAGCATGCATATCACGATGACGTCGTTGTGACGTCACTGTAAGTCACTGTGGTCACGTCACATCTGTGACCAAAATGCCACCACTCAGTGATGTCACATTGTGACTGAGATGTGAACTTCTTAGAAAACTTTAAAAAATTGCAAAAATTCTTTAAAACATGTTATTTACTGTAAAATTATATTTTTCTGGCAATTAAAAGAAAATTGTGACGACACTATTATGTCACTGCATGTAACGTATGTCACGTCACATATGTGATAAAAAAAAACCACCATATTGTAAGTCACAGTGTGACAAAAATATGAACTTCAAAAATCTTTGAAAATGAAGAGAAATATTTTAAACAGTCCCGAGTTACAGCGACATAAGGAATGAAAATATATTAGTGGATAGCAACTAGTAAATTCTGTCACGAAAGGGGGAAGGGGCATAATAAATAAAATGCACGATACAAGCATTAATAAACTAAATTTTCATGTTATATTTTATCAATTTGATGGATTAAGCGGTCTCACAGACCGCTCACAATAGTTATGCGGCAATTTTTGTCACATCAGTTAAGGGTTAAACAGCATTTTAAACAGTCCCGAGTTACAGCGGCATAAGGAATGAAAATATATTAGTGAATAGCAAATAGTAAATTTTATCACGAAAGGTGGGGGGGGGGGGGTTGAGGGGACATAATAAATAAAGTGCACGATAGAAGCATTAATAAACTAAATTTTCATGCTATATTTTATCCATTTGATAGATTAAGCGGTTTCACAGACTGCTCACAGTAGTTATGCGGCAATTTTTGTCACATCGGTTAAACAATATTTTAAACAGACCTGAGTTACAGCGGCATAAGGAATGAAAATATATTAGTGGATAGCAAATAGTAAATTCTATCGCGAAAGGCGGGGGGGGGGGGGGGACATAATAAATAAATTGCACGATACAAGCATTAATAAACTAAATTTTCATGCTATATTTTATTAATTTGATATCTAAGACAGTAAAAGTATTCTTTTTTCATGATTTCAATTTGATCTAGCATTGCAATTTAATATAATAATCCTCCACTGATTGTTACACTCTCATATAATTATTGCGCATTTCAGATTCAAATCAGTTGTTTACAAAAACAAATAAATGATAAAAATACACCTGCTCAAATCGTCTGCTTCGCGATATTACCATAGAATAAACAAGAGAATACGCGGGAAGTCACTTCACTCCACTGTTTAGAACACCAGCACGCCTACAGCACTTCTTTTAATATAAAAGAAAGACATCTGCCATTTTACGATATTACAAATATACGGATATTATTGATGAAGCATATATGTAAGTCTTATTTAATTTAAATATTTTGTTCCTGTTTTGTATATATTATAATGATGAGTTAAGTAGTTTTATGTTACGCATATAGAAAGAGACTGGTCTGTATTGTTTTCAGAAGGATATTTTTATTCGATTCTGTTGTATCTTAATCTGCCATCGCTCGAAAAAAAAAAAAAAAAAAAAAAAAAGCTGGCGCAGAGACTGATTCGTGCCTACATTCACATGAATGTAGGCAGGTAAATATTAATTTACATGCATGAATGTAAATTGCGCATGTCATGAATGCATTGAATGAATGTAAATATTAATTTTTAGTCTCTTGAGATTGAAAATGTGTTGAAACAGTGGTGTGGAATTTTTTTCGGCTTTTTAACGTTTTCTAGTTACTAACACTTATAGCATCATTATTATTTTGGAGTTAAATATGAAATTAGAAATTGTTTCAGATTAGAAATTAACATTATGTAAGCATTTTTTTTTTTCTGTTTGTGATTTTAATCAAACATTTAATTGTAGACACTCAGAATCAGTTATTAAATTTTCTTCGATTGTAAATTCATTTTCTACGTTTTCGATATATGTAATCACTGGAATAAAAAAAATTAAATATATTTAAGCATTGTGATAACAAGTTTACAGCTTAAACTGCTTTAGTATATTTTTTAAAAAGTTGGTATGTACTTTCGTAATATAGGACTGAATATTTTTTGTAAAGCGATTAATAACTACTTTCTACATTAAAATGTTTTTTAAACAATAAAAATAGTTTTCACCTTCAAACTCCTTCTATTTTTTGTTGTCCTTTTATAATTTTGTTTTCTCATTTATCTGCCCTCCCTTGATACTTTCGTATGTTACTGTGTACACATTTTATATTTTAACTTGTATGTTACTGTGTATATGAGGGTGGATTCCTCGTTTTTAGGTGCGTTCGTAATTATATAAATACGTAGCACCTATAGTCGTCGTTCAGTCCGTCTGTCTGTTCGTCCGTCTGTCCGTTCGTCTGTCCGTCCGTCTGTCCGTCCGTCTGTCTGTCCGTCCGCATATAACAGAGCAAAAACTACCCGACCGAATGATCTGAAATTTTTAATATATAATTGCTGCAAAATTTTGTCGAGCCATTTCCAATCTTATGAAAATCGGATGTATAGTTTAATTACAGGGACAGTCAAAAGTTTTTCTTTACATTACGGCCAATGGGAAAAATTATTGCAAGTGAATTTTAATGATGTTACAGACTTCCGAATGGTCTGAAATTTGTAATATATAATTGCTGCAAAATTTTGTCGAGCCATTTCCAATTTTATGAAAATCGGATGTATAGTTTAATTCCAGGGACACCCAAAAGTTTTCCGTTACATTACGGCCAATGGGAAAAAATTATAGCAAATGCATTTTAATGATTTTACAGCCTTCCGAATGGTCTGAAATTTTTAATATATAATTGCTGCAAAATTTTGTCGAGCCATTTCCAATTTTATGAAAATCGGATGCATAGTTTAATTACAGGGGCAGTCAAAAGTTTTTCTTTACATTACGGCCAATGGGAAAAATTATTGCAAGTAAATTTTAATGATGTTACAGACTTCCGAATGGTCTGAAATTTTTAATATATAATTGCTGCAAAATTTTGTCGAGCCATTTACAATTTTATGAAAATCGGATGTATAGTTTAATTCCAGGGACACCCAAAAGTTTTCCGTAACATTACGGCCAATGGGAAAAAATTATAGCAAATGCATTTTAATGATTTTACAGCCTTCCGAATGGTCTGAAATTTTTAATATATAATTGCTGCAAAATTTTGTCGAGCCATTTCCAATTTTATGAAAATCGGATGCATAGTTTAATTACAGGGGCAGTCAAAAGTTTTTCTTTACATTACGGCCAATGGGAAAAATTATTGCAAGTAAATTTTAATGATGTTACAGACTTCCGAATGGTCTGAAATTTTTAATATATAATTGCTGCAAAATTTTGTCGAGCCATTTCCAATTTTATGAAAATCGGATGTATAGTTTAATTCCAGGGACACCCAAAAGTTTTCCGTAACATTACGGCCAATGGGAAAAAATTATAGCAAATGCATTTTAATGATTTTACAGCCTTCCGAATGGTCTGAAATTTTTAATATATAATTGCTGCAAAATTTTGTTGAGCCATTTCCAATTTTATGAAAATCGGATGTATAGTTTAATTACAGGTACACCCAAACTTTCCCGTTACATTATGGCCAATGGGAAAAAATTATTGCAAATGCATTTTAATGATTTTACAGCCTTCCGAATGGTCTGAAATTTTAAATATATAATTGCTGCAAAATTTTGTCGAGCCATTTCAAATTTTATGAAAATCGAATGTATAGTTTAATTACAGGGACAGTCAAAAGTTTTCCGTTACATTACGGGGAATGGGGAAAAAATTATTGTAAGTGCATTTTAATGATGTTACAGACTATGCACTTATTAGTTGCGTTAGTAATTATATAAATACGTAGCACCTATAGTCGTCGTTCAGTCCGTCTGTCTGTCCGTCCGTCTGTCCGTCCGTCTGTCCGTCCGTCTGTCCGTCCGTCTGTCTGTCCGTCCGCATATAACAGAGCAAAAACTACCCGACCGAATGATCTGAAATTTTTAATATATAATTACTGCAAAATTTTGTCGAGCCATTTCCAATCTTATGAAAATCGGATGTATAGTTTAATTACAGGGACAGTCAAAATTTTTTCTTTACATTACGGCCAATGGGAAAAATTATTGCAAGTGAATTTTAATGATGTTACAGACTTCCGAATGGTCTGAAATTTGTAATATATAATTGCTGCAAAATTTTGTCGAGCCGTTTCCAATTTTATGAAAATCGGATGTATAGTTTAATTACAGGGACACCCAAAATTTTTCCGTTACATTACGGCCAATGGGAAAAAATTATAGCAAATGCATTTTAATGATTTTACAGCCTTCCGAATGGTCTGAAATTTTTAATATATAATTGCTGCAAAATTTTGTCGAGCCATTTCCAATTTTATGAAAATCGGATGCATAGTTTAATTACAGGGGCAGTCAAAAGTTTTTCTTTACATTACGGCCAATGGGAAAAATTATTGCAAGTAAATTTTAATGATGTTACAGACTTCCGAATGGTCTGAAATTTTTAATATATAATTGCTGCAAAATTTTGTCGAGCCATTTCTAATTTTATGAAAATCGGATGTATAGTTTAATTCCAGGGACACCCAAAAGTTTTCCGTAACATTACGGCCAATGGGAAAAAATTATAGCAAATGCATTTTAATGATTTTACAGCCTTCCGAATGGTCTGAAATTTTTAATATATAATTGCTGCAAAATTTTGTTGAGCCATTTCCAATTTTATGAAAATCGGATGTATAGTTTAATTACAGGGACACCCAAACTTTCCCGTTACATTATGGCCAATGGGAAAAAATTATTGCAAATGCATTTTAATGATTTTACAGCCTTCCGAATGGTCTGAAATTTTAAATATATAATCGCTGCAAAATTTTGTCGAGCCATTTCAAATTTTATGAAAATCGAATGTATAGTTTAATTACAGGGACAGTCAAAAGTTTTCCGTTACATTACGGAGAATGGGGAAAAAATTATTGTAAGTGCATTTTAATGATGTTACAGACTATGCACTTATTAGTTGCGTTAGTAATTATATAAATACGTAGCACCTATAGTCGTCGTTCAGTCCGTCTGTCTGTCCGTCCGTCTGTCTGTCCGTCCGCATATAACAGAGCAAAAACTACCCGACCGAATGATCTGAAATTTTTAATATATAATTACTGCAAAATTTTGTCGAGCCATTTCCAGTCTTATGAAAATCGGATGTATAGTTTAATTACAGGGACACCCAAAATTTTTCCGTTACATTACGGCCAATGGGAAAAAATTATAGCAAATGCATTTTAATGATTTTACAGCCTTCCGAATGGTCTGAAATTTTTAATATATAATTGCTGCAAAATTTTGTTGAGCCATTTCCAATTTTATGAAAATCGGATGTATAGTTTAATTACAGGGACACCCAAAAGTTTTCCGTTACATTATGGCCAATGGGAAAAAATTATTGCAAATGCATTTTAATGATTTTACAGCCTTCCGAATGGTCTGAAATTTTAAATATATAATTGCTGCAAAATTTTGTCGAGCCATTTCAAATTTTATGAAAATCGAAGGTATAGTTTAATTACAGGGACAGTCAAAAGTTTTCCTTTACATTACGGGGAATGGGGAAAAAATTATTGTAAGTGGATTTTAATGATGTTACAGACTATGCACTTATGAAGCGCAAAAAAATATACATTCAGTACAATATGGGGTGCAAAAAATAATTATAAAACTAGTTATAGTACGAACACACCTCATTTGCCACGTTTGACGAGCAATTTCCAACTTGTTTTTCTTTCTGGCACTCTGAAATGTGATAGGAGTTCTGATTTGGGCAGATTGGGTGTATGGACCTGACTTCGCCATAACAGAGGGTTGAGTGGAACTTCAAGTTACTAAATCAGGTGACATGCAATTCTATCACCTTCTATTTTTTGTTGTCCTTTTATAATTTTTTTCTCATTTATCTGCCCTCCCTTGATACTTTCGTATTTTACTCTATACACATTTTATATTTTACCTTGTATGTTACTGTGTATATGAGGGTGGTTTCCTCGTTTTTTCTCTCTTTCTAGTGCCCTGAAATGTGATAGGATTTTTGAATTGGGCGGATTTGGTGTATGAACCTGACTTCGACATAACAGAGGGTTGAGTGGAACTTCAAATTACTAAATCAGGTAACATGCAATTCTATCACCTTCTATTTTTTTTGTCCTTTTATAATTTTTTTTCTCATTTATCTGCCCTCCCTTGATACTTTCGTTTGTTACTGTATACACATTTTATATTTTACCTTGTATGCTACTGTGTATATGAGGTTGGATTCCTCGTTTTTTTTTCCTTTCTAGCACTCTGAAATGTGATGGGAGTTTTGAATTGGGCGGATTTGGTGTATGAACCTGACTTCGACGTACCAGAGTGTTGAGTGGAACTTCAAGTTACTAAAGCAGGTAACATGCAATTCTATCACCTTCTATTTTTTTTGTCCTTTTATCATTTTTTTCCCATTTATCTGCCCTCCCTTGATACTTTTGTATGTTACTGTATACAGATTTTTTGTTTACCTTGTATGTTACTGTGTATGTGAGGGTGGATTCCTCGTTTTTTCTTTCTTTCTAACACTCTGAAATGTGACAAGAGTTTTTTTTCATGCGGGCGGATTGGTTGTATGGACCTGACGTCGCCATACCAGCATATTGAGTGGAATCTAAAGTTACTAAAGCAGGTAACATGCGATTCTATCACCTTCTATTTTTTGTTGTCCTTTTATCATTTTTTTTCACATTTATCTGCCCTCCCTTGGTACTTTTGTATGTTACTGTATACACATTTTATATTTTACCTTCCCTCATAGCATGCATATCACGATGACGTCGTTGTGACGTCACTGTAAGTCACTGTGGTCACGTCACATCTGTGACCAAAATGCCACCACTCAGTGATGTCACATTGTGACTGAGATGTGAACTTCTTAGAAAACTTTAAAAAATTGCAAAAATTCTTTAAAACATGTTATTTACTGTAAAATTATATTTTTCTGGCAATTAAAAGAAAATTGTGACGACACTATTATGTCACTGCATGTAACGTATGTCACGTCACATATGTGATAAAAAAAACCACCATATTGTAAGTCACAGTGTGACAAAAATATGAACTTCAAAAATCTTTGAAAATGAAGAGAAAAATTTTAAACAGTCCCGAGTTACAGCGACATAAGGAATGAAAATATATTAGTGGATAGCAACTAGTAAATTCTGTCACGAAAGGGGGAAGGGGCATAATAAATAAAATGCACGATACAAGCATTAATAAACTAAATTTTCATGTTATATTTTATCAATTTGATGGATTAAGCGGTCTCACAGACCGCTCACAATAGTTATGCGGCAATTTTTGTCACATCAGTTAAGGGTTAAACAGTATTTTAAACAGTCCCGAGTTACAGCGGCATAAGGAATGAAAATATATTAGTGAATAGCAAATAGTAAATTTTATCACGAAAGGTGGGGGGGTGAGGGGACATAATAAATAAAGTGCACGATAGAAGCATTAATAAACTAAATTTTCATGCTATATTTTATCCATTTGATAGATTAAGCGGTTTCACAGACCGCTCACAGTAGTTATGCGGCAATTTTTGTCACATCATTTAAGGGTTAAACAATATTTTAAACAGTCCTGAGTTACAGCGGCATAAGGAATGAAAATATATTAGTGGATAGCAAATAGTAAATTCTATCGCGAAAGGCGGGGGGGGGGGGGACATAATAAATAAATTGCACGATACAAGCATTAATAAACTAAATTTTCATGCTATATTTTATCAATTTGATATCTAAGACAGTAAAAGTATTCTTTTTTCATGATTTCAATTTTATCTAGCATTGCAATTTAATATAATAATCCTCCACTGATTGTTACACTCTCATATAATTATTGCGCATTTCAGATTCAAATCAGTTGTTTACAAAAACAAATAAATGATAAAAATACACCTGCTCAAATCGTCTGCTTCGCGATATTACCATAGAATAAACAAGAGAATACGCGGGAAGTCACTTCACTCCACTGTTTAGAACACCAGCACGCCTACAGCACTTCTTTTAATATAAAAGAAAGACATCTGCCATTTTAGGATATTACAAATATACGGATATTATTGATGAAGCATATATGTAAGTCTTATTTAATTTAAATATTTTGTTCCTGTTTTGTATATATTATAATGATGAGTTAAGTAGTTTTATGTTACGCATATAGAAAGAGACTGGTCTGTATTGTTTTCAGAAGGATATTTTTATTCGATTCTGTTTTATCTTAATCTGCCATCGCTCGAAAAAAAAAAAAAAAAAAAGCTGGCGCAGAGACTGATTCGTGCCTACATTCATATGAATGTAGGCAGGTAAATATTAATTTACATGCATGAATGTAAATTGCGCATGTCATGAGCATGAATGGAGCATGTCATGAATGCATTGAATGAATGTAAATATTAATTTTTAGTCTCTTGAGATTGAAAATGTGTTGAAACAGTGGTGTGGAATTTTTTTCGGCTTTTTAACGTTTTCTAGTTACTAACACTTATAGCATCATTATTATTTTGGAGTTAAATATGAAATTAGAAATTGTTTCAGATTAGAAATTAACATTATGTAAGCATTTTTTTTTCTGTTTGTGATTTTAATCAAACATTTAATTGTAGACACTCAGAATCAGTTATTAAATTTTCTTCGATTGTAAATTCATTTCCTACGTTTTCGATATATGTAATCACTGGAATAAAAAAAAATTAAATATATTTAAGCATTGTGATAACAAGTTTACAGCTTAAACTGCTTTAGTATATTTTTTAAAAAGTTGGTATGTACTTTCGTAATATAGGACTGAATATTTTTTGTAAAGCGATTAATAACTACTTTCTACATTAAAATGTTTTTTAAACAATAAAAATAGTTAATATGCAATCATTTATTTTACGTTTATATGTTCTTTTTAATACTTTTCAACAAAGTTGAAAAGTGTTTATGACTTCGGTTTGTCTGTCCGTCTGTCCGCGGTCTAACTCTCGCAAATATACTCGGATTGCCTTGAAATTTTTGGATGTTATTGACGTTTACCATAGCACGGCCCCTATTTGTAATGAAGTTTGTAGCGTGTTTAATTCATCTACAGGAACAGTCAAGAGTATTTCGTTACACTACGGCTTACTGGAAAAAATCGTTTCAAATGAATTTTAACGATTTTACACGCTTTCAAACAGAATAAAATTGATATGAATTTATGAAACGCACTAAAATATGCATTCTGAAGAGTATGTGGTGCAACGAATAGTTATTGTTCATTTAGAGGGCTAAAAAAGGGATTCCAATACATTATTATACAGGGATGGAGGGAATTATTTGCGGCGTACTTAATTTATGTTAATCTATTTCATATATAATGAAATTGATATAAGTCGCTGAGGTTTACACACTATACATTATTTCATGATAATACGAAATGTATATAGCATTTACAGGACACACAAAATATTTCCGATATTATATTGTATCCGAAGTTCATTAGGGATGATTGCTGGAAATGCATTTTTAATTATGATATGCGCTTTTATGATTCGCTATATTTATGCATAGAGTATGGTATATATAAATGCTATAATTCATATACAGGACTACATAAAAGCATTCGTAAGGGTTACTGGGTATATGCGCAAATTGATTAAAGGTAGTTTTTAAATGAGTTATGGATTTTTACGTTGAACTGCATTTAATTTGCTAAGAAATGTTTGTAGAATATAGATAAAATGATATACAGGGTCACGTAAAGAATTGAATACATGGCCATCTATAAATTATAATTTCTGGAAATGTGATTTCAGCAGTTTTAAGAGTGTTTGAATTAAATTTTAACTAAGCAGTAGCGCGTAATAAACGTTCTAGGTAAACTACAAGATTATACAAAAGTATTCAAGTATGTTTCCATATTATTAGTATAAATTGCTGAAAGAGAATTTCAACCTCTTATGCATTTTCTTGCAAAAATAAATTTTCCCATTATATAATATGTATATCAACTTACAGATCAAATGCAGGGCTGTTCAAAAGAATTAGAAAACATATTTGGCTATGGACGGTAAATGCTGAAATCAGTTTTTCAAAAGTTTTATGTGTTTTCTAAAATATTTACTTAGTTATCTTATTTACGTTATTTCCCTAAATTACGATGTCTTGTTAAAGCATTCAGGAACCGTTGGAAAGTGTTTTATAATCTATGCTTAACGCATGATTTTTCTTAATTGTTTTTTTCTATTTTGCAGATCAGTCTTTTCCTATAAAACATACCAAATCTATTTAGCTCATATTCACAAAATACAACATACACGGGAATAAAAAATTTAAATAAATATGGCTTATCATGTCATGTTTAATAAAGCAATGACTAATCACAACACATTAAAATTTTACACATTCTTGATATCAAGCTTGAACTCAAGATAAAGCTTAAAACTTAATAAAAAAAGATGTCAGTTGATAAGCATTGTTTTTTAAGTGTAAAAATTTAAAATGTTTTAGAAGAATAGGACTCCAAAATAGCGATATTTTGCTAAAAAGTACGGTAAAAAGATAAGAATTTATATTTCAAACAAAACTTTATTTTAAAATTGTGCATTTTAAAATTCATCACAGTGTTTATGGCAAGAACCATCACAGTATTAATACTCAGAATTTTTTCCAGAGAGAAACATTCGGCTTGCATACAATATTTCAAATGAAAATCAAATTTCAAATTATTTGCTTAAAAGGCGCAAAGGCCAACTTAGTAAAAAAGATTCAATGCCGGGAATCGAACCCCTGCCATCAGTATAGCGCACGGACATTCTACCGACTAAACCACGTGGAACGATACCCAGCCTGGAAAATTTCTTGCTATTACATGTTGGCAAGGCTACAAAAGCAGCACAAGATGGGATATTTATCGTGAGCCACCGACATGGGGCAAACACGAAACTTAATTAAATCCAGCATCGATTGAAACTATATTAATACTTAGAAATTTTTCCAGAGAGAAACATTCGCCTTGCATACAATATTTCAAATAAAAATCAAATTTAAAATTAAAATTGCCTTTTAAGCATGTAATTTGAAATTTGATTTTCATTCGAAATATTGTATGCAAGGCGAATGGTTCTCTTTGGAAAAATTTCCAAGTATTAATATAGTTTTAATCGATGCTGGATTTAATTAAGTTTCGTATTTGCTCAATGTCGGTGGCTCACGATAAATATTCCATCTTGTGCTGCGTTCGTAGTCTTGCCAACATGTAATAGCGAAAAATTTTCCCGGCTGGGTATCGTTCCATGTGGTTTAGTCGGTAGAATGTCAGTGTGCTATATTGATGGCCCGGGTTCGAGTCCCGGCACGGAAACTTTTTCACTATGTTGGCCTTAGCGCCTTTTAAGCAATTAATTTGAAATCTGTTTTTCATTTAAAATCATCACATTGTTTATGACAAGTTCGTAACAAGTGACACATATTTCACAAATTGGTCACAATGTGACTTCAAAGCATTGTCGCTTTCGTCACAGGTTCGTCACAAAGCTAATACCAAAATAGTCACAAATGACACACTTTTCACAAATTAGTCACACCGTGACTTCACAGAGTGGTCACAATGTGACGTCACAAACGAACTCTAAAACGGCCATAACGACTTCGCATTGTAGTCACTATGACGTCACATCGACGTCACATTGACGGTCACAAAATCACAGTGTGACTTCACAACGACGTCGCCGTGACGTCACCATGCCTTACGGGTTGAATGTTACTGTGTATATGATGGTGGATTCTTCGTTTTTTAGGGTTTCGTTCATCTGATTCCTCTCGCTCCTCTGTCTGTCTGTCTGTCTGTCCGTCTGTCCGTCACAGAGCCCGTTCTCAGAAACTACACATGTTGGAGATTTGAAATTTTGCATACTTATAGATGACCACCACACATCATACGACAAATCCTAAAATTTTGAAAAAGTCGTACATTTAACCCTTTGGGCTCCCACATGAGTATTTTAAACAATTAGTATTTTAAACAATTCTTTCTAAGTGAGTCCCTAATTAGGTTGCAGGCATGAAATTTTGCGTACTTATAGATGGACATCTCAGATCAAACGACAAATCACAAAATTTTGAAAAAGTCATTCATTTAACCCTTTGGGCTCCCATATGTGTATTTTAAACAATTCTTTCTATGTGAACCTCTAATTACATTGGAGGCGTGAAAATTTGCATACTTATAGCTGAATACCTCACATCAAAGGACAAATCATAAAATTTTGAAAAAGTCGTACATTTAACCCTTTGGGCTCCCACATGTGTATATTAAACAATTCTTTCTATGTGAACCTCTAATTAGATTGGAGGCATGAAATTTTGCATACTTATAGCTGAATACCTCACATCAAAGGACAAATCATAAAATTTTGAAAAAGTCGTACATTTAACCCTTTGGGCTCCCCCATGTGTATTTCAAACAATTCTTTCTATGTGAGCCTCTAATTAGGTTGGAGGCGTGAAATTTTACAAACTTATAGCTGAACTCTTCACATCACAGGACAAACTATAAAATTTTGAAAAAGTCGTACATTTAATCCTTTGGGCTCCCACATGTGTATTTTAAACAATTCTTTCTAAGTGAACCCTAATTAGGTTGGAGGAGTGCAAATATTGCATACTTATAGCTGAATACCTCACATCAAACGACAAATCATAAAATTTTCAAAAAGTAGTATATTTAACGCTTTGGGCTCCCACATGCGTATTTTAAACAATTCTTTTTAAGTGAGCCCCTATTTAGGTTGGAGGTGTGAAATTTTGCATACTTATAGCTGAGTACCCCACATCAAACGACAAATCATAAAATTTTGAAAAAGTCGAACATTTAACCCTTTGGGCTCCCACATATGTATTTTAAACAATTCTTTCTAAGTGAACCCTAATTAGGTTGGAGGCGTGAAATTTTGCATACTTATAGTTGAATACCTCACATCAAACGACAAATCATAAATTTTCAAAAAGTCGTACATTTAACCCTTTGGGATCCCACAAGTGTATTTTAAACAATTCTTTTTAAGTGAGCCCCTATTTAGGTTGGAGGTGTGAAATTTTGCATAATTATAGCTGAACACCTCACATCAAATGACAAACCATAAAATTTTGAAAAAGTCGTACATTTAATCTTTTGGGCTCCCACATGTGTACTTTAAACAATTCTTTCTAAGTGACACCCTATTTACGTTTGAGGTGTGAAATTTGGCATACTTATAGCTGAACACCTCACATCAAATTACAAACCATAAAATTTTGAAAAGTCGTACTTTTAACCCCTTGGGCTCCCACATGTGTATTTTAAACAATTCTTTCTAAGTGAGCTCCTAATTAGGTTGGAGGCGTGAAATTTTGCATACTTATAGCTGAGCACCTCGCATCAAACGACAAATCATAAAATTTTCAAAAAGTCGTACATTTAACCCTTTGATCTCCAACATGTGTATTTTAAACAATTCTTTCTATGTGAACCTCTAATTACATTGGAGGCGTGAAATTTTGCATACTTATAGTTGAATACCTCACATCAAACGGCAAATCATAAAATTTTGAAAAAGTCGTACATTTAAGCTTTTGGGTTCCTACATGTGTATTTTAAACAATTCTTTCTAAGTGACATTCTATTTAGGTTGGAGGCGTGAAATTTTGAGTACTAGCTGAACACCATCATGCGACAAATCATAAAAATTTGAAAAAGTCGTACATTTAATCCTTTGGGCTCCCACATGCGTGTTTTAAGCAATTCTTCCTATCTGAGCCAATTATTAAATTGGAGATTTGAAATTTTGCATGCTTATTATAGCAGAACACCTGAGGCCAGGCGACAAATTATAAAATCTTGAAAAAGTCTTACGTTTAACCCTTTGAGCTACCACATATGTATTTTAAGCAATTCTTTCTAAGAGAGCCCCTAATTAAGTTGGAGACATGAATTTTTGCGTACGTATAGCTGAATACCTCAGACCACACGACAAATCATAAAATTTTCAAAAAGTCTTATATTATTTACTCCTCCGGGCTCTAACGTATATTTTAAGCAATTTTTCTAACCTCCGCCCTTTTCACGCGGGGACCACTTTTCCAACTTTTGCCGACATCCCTTTGACCATTCTTTCATATTATGCACCATAGCCTTACATATTTGAGTTCCACTTTTTACCGCCAGGGGTGCCTACTTATCTCGGGTGCTATGGGCCCAATCCCTTCGACTAATATATATACGGATAGTATGTAAAACGGAGTTTCGTTCGGATAGAGATTTGTTTAGAATAGAGTGCGCCCCTGGTTGCGAAATGTGGAACTAACAGATTTTTCAAAAGGATAAAGTGTTTTGAAATGAATATTAAACGAAACTCTCTGTGCGATCTGTGATCACACTTACCCACTTATTTTTTCTTTCTAGCACTCTGGAATGTGATAGGAGTTTTGATTTGGGCGGATTGGGTGTATGGACCCGACTTCGCCATACCAGAGGGTTGAGTGGAATCTAAATTTACTAAAGCAGGCAACATGCAATTCTATCATCTTTTTTTTTTTTTTTTTTTTTTTTTTTTTTTTTTTTATGTCCCTTTATCATTTTTTCCCCATTTATCTGCCTTCCCTTGATACTTTTGTATGTTACTGTATACACATCTTATATTTTACCTTGTATGTTACTGTGTATATGAGGGTGGATTCCTCGTTTTTTCTCACTTTCTAGCGCTCTGAAATGGGATACTAGTTTGTGAATCGGACAGATTGGGTGCATAGATCTGATTTCGATACACCAGAGTGTTGAGTGGAATCTTAAGTTCTAAAACAGGTAACATGCAATCCCATCACCCTTATATATGCTATACAAATTTTATTTTGCAATATTCATTTAAATTAGTCTAAGTTTCCGGTATATTCATTATTTCCCTATTTCCTTATCATATGTATTATTTATGCCTATCTAAGTTCCTTTAAAGTTAAAACGCGTATACTAATAATTATCTTTTTCGAAATTTTAATCTATAACTTTTAATCTCTTCATGAATTTTTACCATATTCATAAATACTGAAGCTATAACATTCTGTGAGAAGCTAGTTTTTAATTTCGAATGTTTTTAAAAGCCATTTTGCTATTTTTATTTCTAATCCTCATTTCACAAATCTAGTTTCTTGCGTCATTTATTCGCTATACTTTTTACGTCGAAATCCTTATGTTACCAGGTATGGGATTTATTCTCTTAAGCCACTCTCTCACACGCGCCATTAGTTTAGCTGCCCATTGTTCGAAGTGTGCCTTTCACGATTGGTTTGTTCCTGTAAAATTTAGATCGCTGTCACCCTCCGCCACTTCTAACAAAAAGCAGATGCGATGATTT